>JAODJW010000081.1:2606043-2619020 GCA_026777045.1 Hyperopisus bebe | reverse complement strand
AAATGCCCCCCCCCCCCCCCCCCCCCAGATTCATCCGGTTTGTGAAGAACTACCGCAACCCGAACCTGACCATCGCCTTCAGCGCGGAGCGCAGCATCGAGGACGAGATTGACCGCGAGAGCAGCAGCGACATCTTGACCATCGCCATCAGCTACGCTATCATGTTTGTCTACATCTCCCTGGCGCTGGGCCACATCCAGAGCTTCCGACGCCTGCTGGTTGGTCCATCGCCCTCCCCCCCCCCATCCCAAAATACTTCCTGTCCCCCATCCAGCCAGCCTAGTTTTAGTGGAGTCCTTTGGTTTCCTTTTCTGATTTTCTGCTTTTCAAACCTACATTTGTCGCTGTTCTGTTTGTGCGTTTTGTATCCTTTTGGCTTTGCGGAACGTGTGAAACCCGTCTTTCCTCCGCGCAGGTGGACTCGAAGATCTCGCTGGGCATCGCAGGGATCCTTATCGTACTCGGCTCGGTGGCCTGCTCGCTGGGCATCTTCAGCTATGCCGGCGTGCCCCTCACCCTCATCGTCATCGAGGTCATCCCCTTCCTGGTCTTGGCAGTGGGCGTGGACAACATCTTCATCATCGTGCAGGCGTACCAGGTGCCCCTCTGTTCCTGCCACACACACACACACACACACTAATGATTTCCCGTTAGTGTCGCAGAGCACTTTGACATGTCATGGTCACATCTTCTCGTGTCAATTTATGTTGCTGAACATTTAAAGTATCTTTCTCAGCAATTTGCTGTAGTTTGTGTCTGTCTCTGGATGTTTTTATAATGATTTTATATTGGCTTTCTGGTATTTATCCAGAATTTTTTAACCTCTTGAAGCTGGCTCCCTCCCAAATGATCTCGAGCAGACACGAGTGAAAGGTTTGCAAATAAGGCCATATAAACCCAGTGCCCCCCCCACCAGGCCGGATTAGATTACTGTGTTTGCCTATGGAGTGTGACCTCCCCCTGCCTTTTCAGAGGGACGAGCGAATGCCCCAGGAGGAACTTCACCAGCAGATCGGCCGCATCCTGGGTGACGTGGCGCCCAGCATGTTCCTCTCCTCCCTCTCGGAGACTGTGGCCTTCTTCCTGGGTACGGCTCCTGTTCCTCACATCCTCCCGTTCACTCATTTAGCGGAACATGCTAAAGATGCTAACGGTGGTTTTGTTTGTTTGTTTGTGTGTGTGAGAGAGAATTGACGTCATCTTGCATCTAAGTATGCAGTTGTCCAGAGTAGGGGTGAGCGATCTGATGATTTTTATACCATGATCGAGCTTGAAGACATCCATGATCTTCTCATGCGACTCGTAGAGGTTGTGATATTTTGTATCCCCTCATAAAACTTCAGCTGCCAGTAATAATGGGTGACACCACCCAATCCATACCATACTTCCTCCCCACCTATGTCCGCCTTGCTGATGGCTTACATTGAATTATTTTTCGAATGTGTCACACATGAGACACCCTGTCAGAGACATGTGATGTAACTTGGCCAACCAGCACAGCTGTCTACTAGGAAGTCATTCTTTTGATTTGTGAACGTAGCCCGATGATAACCACCCTATTCGTGCCACCTGCCTGATTTGTACTTTACACGTCTACGGCACATTTCCTGGCCCCGTCTGATCCGTTTGTCCTACCATTTTACCGCAAATCATATTCACTTATCTTTTGAAGTGTTCATTCTGGTCCTTTTTGGATCTGCGCTATTAACCAAGTATCCCATATCTGAAATATTCATTTTATCCATCAGTTAAAATTGCTGCTATCCAGTGACATGGTATTTTAGTCACTTATAGTTTTGGTTCACTCTGAACTGTAAGGACACATACAGTCACCCTCTGTGACTGAGGTACCCATCGAGACCCATAAACACGCACTCGGACACGAGCACAGGGACCACGTAGAACTTTTATAAAGAGGACAGAGTCCAAAATCAGAATATCTGGCTGAATATCCCTTTCTGGGCTGGTGGAGATTGCTTACGCGCAGCCTGTAAAATGAAATGAAACTAAACGAAAATGTCGCGAAACTAAGTGGTGCAAATCCAACACCATCCCAAGATATGCGGTGAAGTGTAACACTATGCATGCGTGGGCATGCGTGGTGCTAATGTGCATTTGCAGTTAGATATTTTATGAATCCTTCAACTTTGGGCCATAGTCGGCACTTCTGGTGGTGAAACGATAAATCTGACCTTAAAAGGAAGCATCTTGCACAGCCTTATCTATGTAAAAGGAACCTGCCTTAATATTGGAAAATGGAGTTTTTGGTTCGTGGTGGTGCTGTGACTCACGGGTCTGCTGTCGGACATTTCTGCAGGTGCTCTGTCCACCATGCCGGCCGTGCGCACCTTCTCCCTCTTTGCCGGGCTGGCCATTTTCATCGACTTCCTGCTGCAGATTAGCTGCTTCGTGAGCCTGCTGGGCCTGGATATCAAAAGGCAAGAGGTCAGTTCCTGTGGGGTGGGGGTAGTCAGATGACCTGGGTTGAGGTGGCCCGAGGCGGACAGCTCCGAGCCATATTTATGATGTGCGGACGTGTAGGTGCCTTTTGTGCGGCGCGGTAATTGCGGAGTATAGTACCGCCGCTGTTGAATTCACCTGGGCTTGTTTGCTGTGTCATGGTGCTATCCAAACAGAGCAACCGCCTGGACATCATGTGCTGCATAAAGCTGCCTGAGGCCCAGGAGGGGAAGACCGACGGCTTTCTTTTCTGGTTCTTCAAGAAGATCTATGCGCCCTTCATTCTGAAGGACTGGGTGCGGCCCATCGTGGTGAGTATCCTGCACATGACCGGCTCGCACGGAGAGCTACTTTCTGTGCAGAAGAGGATGATGGTCTCTTGTCAGTTTAGGATCTTCCAGTTCCATGACGAAATGACCCTTTGTTGATGAGCTTTCAGTAAATTACCCATAATCCCCTTCTGCCCTCGCAGGTATCAGTGTTCGTGGGCGTGCTGTCCTTCAGCATTGCTGTGATAAATAAGGTAGACATCGGCCTGGACCAGAAGCTCTCCATGCCTGATGTGAGTAACGGTCGGCCTGATGTAGCTAACGTAGAGACAGCATGTGGGTGTTACCCAGTTGTCTGTGCCATTGGTGTTTAGGGGCTAGGCTTCTGTTTTTATTCTGAGATCCAACCGTGGTTATGTAATCCAGAAATGAGTAGGTTTACAGAAGGAGGTGGTCGTGTTGTCGTGTTGGTTTGATGAGCGCGGTGTTTTTGGTGTATCTTATATTTGGCTGTTCTCTACCTCGCGTCGGCGGACGTTGCCATGTAGGACTCCTACGTGCTGCAGTACTTCACCAATCTGAGCGCATACCTCCACACGGGCGCGCCCGTCTACTTCGTGGTGGAGGACGGCCATGACTACCGGACGCTGGAAGGGCAAAACGCCATTTGTGGGGGCGTGGGCTGCAACAACGACTCTCTCATCCAGCAGCTCTACACGGCCTCTCAGATGAGCGACTAGTGAGTCCTCAAACCGACCGCATGCCAGTACTGGCATCGTGCCGCCTGATCAGTGTGTCTGTAGTTGTAGTAAAATCTTGCTCCCCCCACCCCCATAAAGCACGAGAATCGGCTTCCCGTCCTCCTCCTGGCTGGATGACTACTTTGACTGGGTGAAGCCAGAATCCACGTGCTGTAGGATCTACAACACGTCAGGCGCTTTCTGCAATGCCTCCGGTGAGCTCTCGTCCTGTTGGGCTGTACGGACCACTGTCTCCCTCGTTGACTTTACTCCCAGTGATAGCTGGAGCTGCCCGCCTCGCTCCCACAGCCCCGATGTAGTTTCCTTGTCGTTTACCTTGCGTCATATATTGCTGTTGATGTCGAACTGTAAAATCATCATCCCATTTTGTCCTGTGTCACATGGCCATCGATCTCCTCACACTGTACCCCAGTGGTGGACAAGTCCTGCGTTCACTGCCGCTCCCCAACACAAGGGAGGACCAGGCCCACCGAGGGCGAGTTCATGAGGTTCCTGCCCATGTTCCTGTCTGACAATCCCAACCCCAAATGCGGCAAAGGGTGAGAGTCACGAGCTTTAAGCCGAACAGCCACTGCTGTGTCTTATGGAAAAATAAATATCAGATATTTAAGTAGTTTAGTTGTCAGGCTGAAATAAGCTCATTGTAAAGTTTGAATATTACTGGCTAAAACATGTGTGCAGTACAGTTGAGCCTCAGCCTGTTTATCGGAGTGTTTGGTGGCTTCACTGGAGCTCCTCACCAAGGTCTCCTGCCTCCCTGCCCCCAGAGGGCACGCGGCCTACAGCGCTGCAGTGGACCTGACGCACAATGGCACCAACGTGGGTGCGTCCTACTTCATGACCTACCACACCATCCTGCAGACCTCGCAGGACTTCATCGACGCCATGAAGATGGCACGGATCCTGGCCGACAACATCACCCGCACCATGGCCCCTCAGGGCAAGAACTACAGCGTCTTTCCTTACAGGTATGTTGCCCCTCCCCCTGCACCCCATTGGCCAGCTCCACCGCTGACTGACCAATAAGTAGATTTAGCCTATTAATTTAGCTAAATATATTCCGGGCCCTGTTTGTATTTCAAATCACAGCATCCTTAAAAGACGAGGTATTTACATTTGTACTTTGTGGTGCCAACCTTGGGTTTTTGTGTAAATGTCTAAAATGACCCAACAGCATTTTTTGCAATATTGGAAACTTTTTCTAGAAATTAATGGCTAGTATTGAGCACTTCTGCCCCGCTGCTGCTTCTGGGATAAAAGTCTGCCAGAGGTACTGCAGTGAGCGGCCTTCAGTGTTAAGTTGGTGGCACCTCCCTGGTAGTGATGAAGTGCGTTCAAGGTCCAGGGTCAGATTAGACAAGGCTGTCTGTGCTGTGACTGTGGGACTGGGTTTGTGGTGGAGTTTGAGAAGCAGTGGACTCCCCAAGTCTGTGTTTGTTGGAAAACCATTGTAAACACATCTAACTATGCAAAACATTATTTGAATTGGTCCTTTGTGTGCTGTCCCACTAACACACAATGGAAAAACCCATAATGCAATGAGGCTGAGCGTCTTTTTGTGTGAATCGGTTTGTGGGGACAGCATTGCAGAGCCGTAACCATGGTGACCCTTCCCTGCAGCGTCTTCTACGTGTTCTACGAGCAGTACCTCACCATCGCCGCGGACACGGCCTTCAACCTGGGGGTGTCCCTGGCGGCCATCTTCGTGGTGACCACTGTGCTGCTGGGCTTTGAGCTCTGGTCTGCCGTCATGGTCTGCATCACCATCGCCATGATCCTCGTCAACATGTTCGGGGTCATGTGGCTCTGGAGCATCAGCCTGAATGCCGTGTCGCTCGTCAACCTGGTCATGGTGAGCAAGCCGGACTTTGGTCTGCATTACCGGGTCACTGTATTCTGTAATCTTTTTTTTCTTCTTGCTTTTTCTTTTTCCTGTTATTTTCTCTTTTGTTCTTGCGTTTTACTCTGTCTACTACTGCACTTTCAGTTGCATATGACTCTTTTTTCTTTTTTTTCCGCATTACCACTAGGTTTTCTGAAGTTCTTGCAGCTGGGGTCTGTCCCAGTGTCGACCCGTTTCATGTGAAGCCCTTTTATTGGTTGGAGAGGGTTTGTCAGTAGGCTGGTGCTCATCTGTGTGTGTGTGTGTGTGTGCGCGTGTCTGTGTGTGTTCAGACCTGCGGCATCTCCGTGGAGTTCTGCAGCCACATCGTGCGTGCCTTCTCCATCAGCACCGGCAGCACGCGGGTCAAGCGGGCCGAACAGGCGCTGGCTCACATGGGGAGCTCCGTAAGTACGCCGGCGCTAGTGGAGTCCGGTCTGGTGGTCCCAGGGTAACCACTTAAATCAAGGATGTACCTGATGTAATTTGCACCATAGGTGTTCATCAGCCTTCTAGCTAAACCCTCATAACCACTACGCCACCTGCTGTCTGTTGGGGGAAGACGTCACATATAGAGCTTAATACTCATTATTTGTGGATTTAATGAAATGACTATGAGAAATCTCAGTAATCGGTGTAAATTCCCACTCCGCTCTTCTGCAGGTGTTCAGCGGAATCACTCTGACGAAGTTCGGCGGCATCCTTATCCTGGCCCTCTCCAAGTCCCAGATATTCCAGATCTTCTATTTCCGCATGTACCTGGCCATCGTGCTCCTGGGGGCGGCCCACGGCCTCATCTTCCTACCCGTGCTGCTGAGTTACGCAGGTGGGGGCGCCTCACGCCAGCTCCACCCGCCCGTCTGCCCGCCTCCGCAACGAACTCCTTACACTGGAATGTGCTTTTTATTAACAGCAATTATTTGCGCTACTTAGTGAATTGTTTACCTCTCTAATGTACCTGGAACCTTATTAGACCTGACAGCTGAATGGTCCATCCCTCACCCTTGTCACGCGATATAAACTTTAAAAAAAAAAGAGAGAATTTTCTTGTTGTTTTGCATGTTTGACTTGATGTTTTTCTTCTCCCCCCCCCCCCCCCCCCCCCGGTGGCTTTGATGGGTGAGCTTATCATGCTTCTTTAAAACTAATACCAGTTTTTTCTCACTGCTCCGCAGGTCCCTCTGTAAATAAAGCCAAACTGGCAGCTTCCCGTAAACGCTACGTGGGCACGGAGAGGGAGCGGCTCCTGAACATCTAGGCGCCTTCTCGTGATGGGGGTGGGTTTGCGTTTCGGCGATGGCGTGGACCAGCTTCAGATCTCGTCCTCCGATCACACACACGGATGCTTGCCCCACCCTGAAAAACTTCAGACTGACTTCATGTCTAACTCAGGAACTCTCAAAACGCTGCGCACCACCTGGCACGTGATGATTATTTTTTGTTTTCATCCATCGGCAGCACTACACAAGCACCGTGCCGCATGGAACCACACCCAGGACACGGGGGGGGGGGGAGGTTTGGCTGCGTGGAGTCAAGTGTCGACGAGGGACATCGATGTCCTCCTCTCTGGTGGCGGTTTAGGAACCCAGTAGCCGCTGCTGTGCCGGATCGTCCTTTCCAGACACTGAATCAGACACGTATCCAGACAGATTTGCTTTTTAAATAGATCTGTATGTGCAGCTGCATAAAGGCTAAGCATTTTTTTCACAAGGTGAGACGACGAGTTTAATTAACTTTGTACACGACAAACTGTAAAATGGCTTAGGCGTTCAGAAGGGCTTTGCAGAGATTTGTTCCAGAAGTTGCCAGTTGGAAAATCTCACGATGTTTCCTTGTCAGACATCCACAGAACGATGCAGTCGCTGCAAGCGGTTTGGCGATCTACAAGGGAACTTAACAGGTTTTTGTTTTTGTAAAACAACTTGTCACAGGCTCCTTTCCCTGACTGTTCATTTTAATGAGGACCTCGGGGGGTGTGTGGAGGTCCTGGTAAACATCTACTGCAGTCGCCCCCTGCTGGCTGGCCCTCCAGCCACTGGGAGTCACTACAGTACAGTGCTGCACATGTTAGCAGTCTTCCCCCGTGTCCCCCCGTAGCTCCGTTTTTGCCGGTGCACGGGCCATGAAATTGGGCAACGCACAACTCGAAAATTCTTCCTGTTTTGTTTTGTTTCTGTCACGATTTCACCAATGGAGTGTTCCAAGCAGAAAGCTATTCCAGGTGTTCCCTGTGCTAGATGGCAGTAATTCTTTGAATAAACTAATCGTACTAAGTCGACGTTCAGTTGTTTTGCTTGTCGCCGTGTCTCTATGTGCAGAAAAGCCAAAGTAGCCCCCCACCCACCCGCATAAAGGACACTCTTCATTTATGTCCTTCTATGGTGTATGGTACCGTAGCCCAGATCTCCTGACCTTTTTTCCCTTCAGTAGCAATGGGAGAACTGAAACTTCCAAACGCGCTGGAATTATCGCCGTTCTGACGTTCATGCATCCGGCTGCGTTACGCCAGGTCATGACTAATGTGCTGCGGTTTGTTGCATGTACAACTAAAATTCCACATTTCATCTTTTTATGAATTTAGGCATGTGCCGCTCATTACATTTACGTAGTCAGATCTGAGTTGTCCGTTTGAATTACCCTCAGCCTCAGTGCTGTTGTACAATGCCAGTGTTTATGGGGAAAATAAAGTTCCTCAGAGGAAAGCTTTGCAGGAAGTGACTATTTATGTCAAAGTTAAGTGGTATTCTGAAGTTCTGATGAACTTACTCTACTTTTATATCACAGTATATTTTTGAAACTTCATGATGAATAATGGCTTTTGTGTGTTGTCTAGTAGATTTAGTTTTAAGAGAGCTTGAATTCATATTAGCTATGTGGTAGCTCTCTGCTTTCCATATGCTAGGGAGGCTCTGTCTCTGTCTCTGTCTCTGTCTGTCTGTGTGCCCTGTGATGGGTAGGCAGCCTGTCCCAGGTCATTCCCTGCCTTATGCATGTAGCTTGCAGAATAGGCTCAGGGCCCCTGGTACCCTGCCCAGGACAAGCAGGTATAGGAGATGGACCGTTTAGGCGCTAGGGTGAAGCAGGAGTGTCATTTCGTAGGTGCCTTCTTTTCCTCGCGGCTTCCCTGTGCCTGAAGACTTAATGTCACAAAGGAAGGGCAAAGTCTCCCCAAGGGCGTCCTGCCATTGTGAAGAATCCTGTGCCTTCAGGCAGTGTTATGACACTAACCGGGATGATGGTGTTTTCCCAGGATGTGTCATTGCCCTTTTCACAAAGCATCAATTTGAAGGATTGTTGTTGTTCTTGCTGAAAGTTGCATCCCTGCTGCAGCTAATCATTTAGTATCTAGAAGGTTAATTTCTGAACATGAGGCATATGCATAGAACACTTGGAGGTGCCTTTTTTTTGCAAAGCAATTTTTGTACGCATTAACCTCATGTGCTTGCAGGAAGTGCAGGATGCTCTGTTGGTATCCTAGCAAACTGACAGTTGACATTTACTGGCAAAGTAAATAAATGATGAATGATAAATGCAAGTGTGTAATTTTAAGTTTTAAGTTAAATTTGAAGTGTCAACCTGTCTGCAATGATTGCAAGTATTGGTATGTTGCCTTTTAGAAATAAACTAATTCTACACAAAGTTGAACCTCTTGCGCCCTCTTGTGTCATGAGTGGTCAACATCAACTAAAAGGCAAATTCAGGCAGCATCGCTGGAGATGAAGGCGACATAGGCAGTTTTACACTACCAGCCTGTGTATTCTGATCAGGTGGTCACCAGTTAGACCTAACAGCCTAACCAATTAAGCCACATACCGCACAGAGAACCTAAATCATGGAGATGCTGTTAATTGACTGTTAATTAGGGTTCCAAACTGTGTTCCTGGGACGATAAGCAGCCGTAGGATCCAGTTTGCTTCTTAGTGACCTCCGAGATGCCCTAGTCAAGGCTGTCCGAGGCCAATCAGCCTGAGTAAACATGTTGTTGAGCCAGTGATGCTTAGTGGGTGTAATCCAAGCTTTTAACTGTTGGATAAGTTAATTTGCCCCCAGAGGGCTGTAGCTGTGTTGAGTATAAACACTCCCTCACTGCTCTGCTTGTTTAAGCAACTATCTTCCAGTTCAGTTTTAAAACATAAAATTCAGGATTTAAATAAGCCTTTACACTTGCTTGTTTAAGCCTGAAAAGACACCTGACTATACATTGTCACGACAGGAAAAGAATCCCACAATGCATTAAAAAAAAAAGTATTGATTTATTGGTGCAATAAACAATGTAATGTAGACATATACAGCGATGCGCCTAACGGCTGCAGAAATCACTTTAATCCGCCGGTTGTCCTGTATGACACAATATAACATTAGCGACAGACGATGTGTTTTACCAAAGTTTGCATTGGTGGAGTTTAACTGTTCACTTTATAAGACCTGAACCCCACAGGAAGGTTTAAGTCAAAGAGCAAATCTAGAGACTCGGCCAAGGGAAAACGGATTTAAAAAAAAAAAAAAACGGGAAGACAGTGTGGTGAGGCTACTGGGTACACTGGGCAGAACAGAGCAAAGCAAACGGAACAGTGCATTTTTCGAGAATTTAAAATAAGTAAATTACAAATGGAAACTATACAAATACATGAATATAATATGTCTATTTTCTTCAACTTACTTTGTCCAGTTTTTGACCCTTGGACCATGCTGCACAGGCTGTGATGGCTTACCAACAGCGTACTAAAATCTGACCAAAGAGAGAGTTCCGCATTTCCGCAGACCGTCCAAATCTCCCATTTCTCGATAAACCAAGAGATTCCAACTGAGCGCAGCTGTACAGATTTAAACCTAAAAGGTAAAAGAAACATTCCTGTTTTTATTTACAAAACATTCATCTACGGCAGCACATGAAACGCCCCTGTGTAGCTCGTTGACGATACAAAGTCATCGCTGTCGTCGTCGTCTTCTCGCAATCTTCACACCCGCCGCGACAGAAGAGTGGCTGCCGCGATCGGCTTCCAGAGGCATCTTCCGAAAAGTCATCTCTCATTCGCTGAAGCTCTCAAGCTCCCCCATCATCTAGTCAGACTCAAGTTGGGCGCCCTTTGGCCGAAGAGCTGCCCCTTTGAACCTTCCTGACTGGGTCGGTGGCCAAGAACCAGCAGAGAAGCCGACGTACGATATTATTAACTATGCCAAGAGAGAACCACAGATAGGATAAATGGACTCGCACCCCTCAGTACCTTCAGTAACTTCAGTACCTTCACGTTTAAGGAAGAGCGGGTGGGATCACAAGGCCGTAGCTGAATTTAAGGAGGGCTCATTCTGAACAACATCCAGTGGCTGAATATGGTGCCATCCCGAATTCTCGTGAAAATGCGAGCTCGGGGCACTTCAGTTGAAGCATCACAGGTCAAATGTTCTCAGTTGAAGGTGACTTCCTGCACCTGGAGGACTGTCTCCAGGTAGCCAGGTTATGAAACTACACCGATAAGAGAAGCAAATGAAAGCAGTCTATTGCACTCCTGTTAAAGTTTCTGTCTGTCCCTCTGCTACCTTGAGTTTCTGGGGGCAGTTAATGGACCTGGGCTTCCACTGTAAGGCCCAGGTACTCCACGTTCTCCTTGGCAGGCAGGTGACCATTGACCCGTGAACGTCCAAAGGCAGAAAAGCCTTCCTGATAGTCCGGGTTGTCCAGACTGGTCTGGGCTCCGAATTTCTGCCCGCAACTCTGGGATTTGTTGAAGGCGGGCTGCACTACATTGAGGTACTCGGGCTGAGAAAGTTCCAGCTTGAAGCAGTTCAGGTACTCAGCCTCCGCCTCGTCAGACGCCACCGCGGAGATCGTGGAGCTGGATGGCAGGGGGTTCTGGTAGATGGGGTTTGTCATGTCCAGCGGCCCTGTGCCATTTTCGTTGACATACTCTACAAGACAGCAAGTGAAATAGGCCATTGGAGAACAGAAGCAAGCCTGACTAGTAGCAAAAATTGTATCCCTCTGTACTGAACTGACATACAGTTGGTCTTATGAAACAGTGAGACCAAACGTAAGATTGCTGCAGTACTGATTCTGTACAGCAGAGGTCGCCATTGTACAGGGATTCCCAAATTCCATGGGCCAAGTGAAGTCCACTTATTAAAAAGGTTTGCATAGCTATTTTGCTCACATGATATTGTTTGTCCAAAATTACTAAATCAAACACAAATCCCACCCCCCACACCTGCCCCTCACCATCATTCAATGATTCTCCATCAACAAATTTAGGTTTTTTTGTTTGTTCAGGACTTTGTAGGACACAGTGATACTCAAAGTGTGTGTTGTCAGAAAAAAAGTATAACTGCAGGACATATGGTATTACCCTCATCGTTATTCACGTGCTGGCTTTTAAGGTAGTTATCACAGTGTCTGTAACCACAGAAGTTTCTCTGTGCTTCTATCTTAAAATGAACCCCCCCCTTCTGTCAAAGAGCGTCGGTCATGTGTAGCTAATCGCTAATTGCTTTTCCAGATTTGGACCCTGCTGCCAACCTAACAATTGCTGGAACCCCCCCAGTCATTTGTAAAAAAAAATCCACAATGCATCTGCAGTAACTCAGCGAATACATAACTGTAAAATTACGGTCCTCAACGTCCTATTCAATAACCTGCAGCGGCATGCATCTGTATGAATTCATATAATTGGGGGTGAAACCAGATTACAGATTTTTTTTATTCCTCCCCCCTCTGAGAATGTTTAGCCAGTTTTAACCACTTTATTCTGGGCCTGGCTATTGTCCTGCACACGTTCATGACTGTCTGCACCTTGCTTGTTAAAACCTTTTATAGCTGAGGTGTTGCACTAAGCCAGCAGTCAGGGCCTTTTGAGTGCCAAACTATGCTGCATGAAACCAGGGGCGACCACTTGTCAGGGCAAGAGGCCGACAGACGGGACTGAAGCCTGATCGTGCGGTCATGTGAAGAGCAGGGTGAAGAGCAGGGTGACAAGGCGGGTGGGTGGGTACACTTGCCTGGGAGGGGACGGAAGTCGTGGTTGAGCGAGCCATCTGTGGGGTCCGAAATGTACCGGAGGATCATGCTATTCTCTCTCCCCGGGTAGCCATTCTGGAAACGAGACGCCAGCATCACAAGGAGGACCGACGCAGGTCCAACCCTTTCGAACCCAAGCGCCCCCTCTCTGCTTGTCCCGATGCCTCTGGTGTTGCCCTCATGCTGATGTTATTAGGACACACAAACTGGGACTGCCGCAGGTCTGCAGTCCTGGAGCATCGCAGCTCAGGTAGAAGCATTACAGGTAATTAACGATGGGTATTAATTAGCCGGGAGCATGATCCCCGAACATTCGCCAGTGTGTGTGGAGCTTGTGTGTGCTACTGTACGCCTCTCCCAGCTCCTCACAGCCCAAGCAGGGAGATGTTTCACTTACCCCATTCCTCCCCTGGCAGCTGACTCCTATTGCTGGCACTCCTCCTCCTCCTCCTCCTCCTCCTCCTCCACTGCTGTTGAGACTCTGCAGCAGGGAAAAAGAGAGGGTTTTCCTTCAGGACATCCGTGGACAGCCCGGGTTGCAGGGAGAAAACGCCGTAATGGTGCGAGCTCCCTCCCCCTCATCTCCTCACCCTCTC
>JAODJW010000081.1:2595358-2605795 GCA_026777045.1 Hyperopisus bebe | reverse complement strand
AAAAAAAAAAAAAAAAAAAAAAGCCAGATAGCTTTAACAAGTAGCGCCGGTCATGTCTGCGAAGGTCATCATGCACAAAGAGGCTCTGGAATTACAATGCATTTGGTGGGGGGGTGGGGGGGGGCGAATAGGCTTTCTGAAGTCCTCAGCAGACACGCTTTGAAAAGTGAGAACGAGCAGGGGCTGAGGAGGGGGGCGTCCGGTGGCCCGGCAGCCAAACAGGATGCATGGGCGCCGCCCCCACATCCCTGTCACTCAGCGCCGTCTGCGACAGCCAGGTTATCCACTACGAACCCGCCTCCCCCAGCCCACATTGTCAGCCCCCGCCTCGCCTGAGGCATGGCGCTCAAACCCGGCCTTGACTCTGACCATTAACTTCTGACTATCTAGTCATTGGTAGCTTTTAACCACTTTATTGATTAAACCCTGTTACACCACAGTTGAGGTACTTGCTGTTTACCGTACACACCGTACATAAACTAGGTTTGGGTGGAATACTACATAAATAAAATTTGCCGTCCTGCAAAAGATATCATGAGGTTCCTCCCCTGCCCCCATTCAGCAAATTCTATCAAAATACTGAAATTGCATTGCTTTTGAAAACATTCAATACGACGGTGTAATATCTGGACAGTGTGAAAAATCTGAAGTCATCCAAGCCCAAAGCCTGGAGTCTGGTCCCCCTGTTTTTACACCCCGGGAACAAAGGCGCTTGTGTCACACGGGGGGAGTGAGGCGGAGGCGACAGGCTTCCTGTGTGATATTACATCCCCACGTGGCGACTAGGTGCGCCAATGTACCCCCCCTCCTCTCACGGCCTCAAAACAAGGCTTCTCCCATTAGAAGATGCTGCTCTCATATGTACTCGTCCCCTCGACGGCACTGATCTCTCGGACCCGTTCCGGAGAGGCGCACCTCGGGCGTGCACAGCAGTGTCGGGATGTCGGGAATTAAGGATCATACGCACGGCGCAGCTCTGACCCGAGAAGTCACGGTAATTTTACCAGATCATTTCGGCCTAGAAACGCAACATCAAAAACAAGAGGGACAGAAATACCGCGGACTGTAGTTCGGCTAGAACTGCAAATCTCAGACTAACGACAGGCTTAAAAGGACATACAGTAATAGGGATACTTTATTAATCCCCGGGGAGAAATGGGATTTCCGCCTATCCCATCATGCTCCCCGTGAGAGAGACGGACACATACAGACGCATGCGGGTGAATGCAAGCCTGAGAGTCATAGCACAGGGTTTGTCCTTGGAGTAATTCGCTTAAGTTCTTTGCTCAAGGGCCCGACGGCAGTGTCAGTTTGCTGACCGCGGGATTCGAACCCGTGACATTCCGGCAGAGAGTCCTGACCCGGTAAGCCGAAGACCCCTCCCCCAATCCGTAAATCATGGCACTGTGAGCGTACGGCCCATGGTGGACGAGCACTAAGAGGCTCCTCTGGGAAACCCCTAGCTGGGCTGTGGTTGAGGGTGACCCCACGTTGAGCGGTTACCATGGAGTGCAGCAGCTGTGTGCGGGACGTGCTGGGGCTGCTGAAGAAGCCGTTGTGGGGCACCAGGTACTCGTCTGCATCCACGGCGTCCTCCATGTCCTCGCCGCTGATCAGCGTGCGGTAGAACTTGGAGTCATTGGGGCTGGGCAGGTACATCCTCTCGTCACCCTATGATGCACAACATGCCGTTTAACATCCCGTCAAATCTTCTACTGCCAGCTTCACATATATGATGCTTGGAGTCACTGAGGTGAAATATTGTTCTTGTTGGTTGCGTTATTAGTGCTTTTAACAGAGTCTTAGACTGGAAGGGGCCAGATTGGTATGGACCCAACCCATGGTGTGAACCCTACATCTAGATCAGCAACGAGGACCATCATCTGCCCAGTAAGATCCTACTCTGTGCTTCATTCATCTTTTCCATCCTTCGGAACTTCGGATAATTCCAGCTCCTCATTTTCAAGGCTGTTTTCTCAAACGTCTATTATATCTCCTGCCATATATCTGGAATCGTCTTGACTGTGTAAGATGTCACCCAGGTGCTTTATATCAAGGCTATTTTAGGTGGCCGGCGTCCAAGACGAGAGCAAGTCAGAGGGGCTGTGAGCCCCCCCCGCCGCCGCCGATCTGAAGGAAGGAAGCCTGGCAGGGGCTCGCAGAGGGAAACCTGCTTATATAGTTTGTGCTTCTGGCCATGAGACGGAGTTCCGATCGGTACCTGGATGACGAGGTATCGCTGTGGGTCCCGGGCCATCTTGGAGAACTCCGCCACCAGCTCCCGGAAGTGTGGCCTGCTCTCGGCATCGATCATCCAGCCTGAGGGGACAATGACACAAACCAGAAAGCAGGAGGGAGGAGTCAACAACAGCCTTCAAGCCAGAATGGATTGTCTGTAGCCTTGGACGGTCCCAGCACGGAAGGGAGATGACTGAAGCCCAGATGGTTTCTCCTAGTTCTTCTTTAACCATCTGTGGTGTAAACAAACTCTCTGGCTTAAAGATTGGATTAAGCTAGACATCAATAAATAAGATACTCTCCAGAAGAGCATAAGTCATTTTTAACCATTTCCTTGGTATTGCCTCAATTATCACAACAATGTGAACGTGTCTGAAAATCCAGACAGAAGACGCCACATTCCGGAGTAGTCAACACATGCTTGATGGCACCTAACAATATGACAAACCTGCTATTCTTTCTTTGACGGTCAATAGCACCCAAGGGACGACCATAGCTTGGTGTTTTGATGAAGCGATTTGCAGCTTGCCACACCAAGTTGCGACCCAAGTTGCGACGTCAGTGTGGCAGTACTGAGCACCCCCCTGTGACCCCCACGCCTCTGCAGACTCACATTTGACCATGATCATGTAGACGTCGATGGTGCAGATGGGCGGCTGGGGGAGACGCTCGCCCTTCTCCAGGACCTCCGCGATGTCACTGGCCGGGATGCCGTCATAAGGCTTTGTGCCAAACGTCATCAGCTCCCATACCGTCACCCCTGCGCAGAAATGGGTCCACGTCATCAGACAGGGGCTCCCTTAAGACAGACGTCTGGGACGACACTCCAGGTTCCGCATAGTCTTTCAGCAGTTACAAAAGGACGGTGCTAATGTGAAGCTTTGCCGTAGGAATGTCACATGACAGTGACAATGAGAAACATCTTGGGTGTGTCAATGGGTAATGCTCTCTCTGTGGAGACAATGAGCTGCTTGTTCTTTGTTTCTACGTTGCTGCCGACGCTATCGATGCTGGAATCTGCCTGCGGTGTCATTTTGAAAGTCTAGGCACTGATTATTTTACTTTACGAGGAGGGCTCTCCGGCAAAATGGCCACATCAACTCATTCGTCTATAAAGGAGTGACACTGACCCTCCCATTACGGAGTCTCAAGCTCTCACTCTTTCAATCGTTTGATAAATCAGAGTGAGAGTAGGTCAGGTTTGTTTCATGCAGCAGTTCACTCTGCTTGGTCTCCAGAAAAGGTTCTGGTGCAACGGACCCCATTATGGAATGGAGGATTTAGTGAAGCTCGCATTACCTTGTCCAAGAGCTGCAGAACCCATTAGGGTCGTCATTATAGATTTTTACCCAGAGGCTCTTTAACCCCAGATCCAGCAGAGCAAACTGGTCTCAGTCTTTACTGGCAAGGCACATCTGGACATTGCCACGGTTACCCAGTTAGGGAACTGGAGAGCAGCCAGGATGGACTGAGAGGAATCAGTTCCTGAACAGTGACAGAACTGGGCCTCATGCCGTTCTCCTGCTTTAATGAGACGGGCAGATGGCTGCTTCAGGCAACCCATTTTCAGCGGGTCCAAAGCGGGGGGGGGAAGGGGCTCTCTTGTAGATGGATTTACAGGAAGGGGAGGGGGCAGGGGGCAGGAGGAGGTCCTGCTGACCTCAGGCCCCAAGCTACTACCAGAACGTGTCAGAAATGAGTGAGGGTGTGTGTTGGACCTCACACAGCTGGGGGGGGCAGCGTACAAACGAGGTCTGCAGCTATCCCTGCTCCAGTCCCCCCCACCCACCTGTCAAAGTGCCCAATCCAAAGAACCTGTTAACAGATCTATGCCTTGAACAGGCAAGCGGAAAGCACACCCACCAGCTCAGGCTCAAACGATTCTCCACGACCCTCCCCCTCAGTTACGGTGGCCAGTGCCGTGCCCCCCCCCCCCACTAACCGTAGCTCCACACATCGCTCTGGTGCGTGTAGGTCCGGTGCAGGATCGACTCCAGCGCCATCCACTTGATCGGCACCTGTGGGGAGAGAGCAGGACCTCGAGTTGGCACATTTCCAAGACACCTGCCTCCGTGACCTACGGCGAGGGAGATCCGGAACGCAGAAGAACCCTGCGTCTATTAAAAACACGTAAGTGAGCAGGGTTATGATGCCCGTTTCTGCCAAACTCCTCACCCCCCCCCCCGCATTTTGCTGAGACCGGACATTTAGACAATGTGCAGACGAACTAGAGTTAACTCGTATCATGCTGCTGCACAGATTAAAACAGAGGCAGCTTGTCCAAGACAGCCAGCGTGATGAGAACGGCTTTTATACGAAGGGGGGGGGGTGGCTCAGTTTGACCAGAGCCTAACCCAACAGCTATGCACCCAAATCACTAACACATGTTTGCAATTATTATTTTTTTTTTGCATGGCAGACATGGGCGGTTGAGGGCATGGGTTCGAATCCCGCCTCTCCCCTGTGTGGCGAGCGTGCAAACTGGTGCAGCAGGGCGAACTGGTCCCGAAATTAACATAGTGGCCGGGTGTGTGGACTGCCAAGCCATCTAGGGGACTTTCTGAGGTAGGATTCTGGTTTGCCGGGACCCCATGTCGGATGTGCCGTGTAGAGCATTTGCAGGATGGTTATTGACTGGTGGCAGCGTCCGGAAGGCTGACCTTGCCGCCGTCGGCGTGGTACTCCTTCTCGTCGGTGCTCAGGAGCTTGGCCAGGCCGAAGTCCGTGATCTTGACGTGCTGGGGGTTCTTGACCAGCACGTTGCGGGCGGCCAGGTCTCGGTGCACCAGGTGACGTTCTTCCAGGTAGCTCATGCCCTGTAAACGAAGGGAGGCACTCAATCCCTCGCCCTCGCGCTGCACGACGGTGTCATTCATAACCGAGGCCCAGTCTACGCAGTCTGGGGATTCTTTGATCTCGGCCAATCAACAGAAGCCGAATACAAAAAAAACAAGTGACAGAATGTGTTCTTGTTCTACCATGAAAATAACTACAACTGAACCCATATTATTACAATATAAAGCAAAATATCAAAAAACAGATGAGCAATAAAATTCTGAATTCTCAGTAGCAGTGAAATCGAGGCATTCATGCACTCATTTAACAGCAAAGAATGTAGCCAGAGTCATTTTAGCAAATTAGTGAAGGCATTAACGCAAAACCACAAAAAAGAGCTATTAAACGAGGACAGGCCAAGGGGACAGATAAACAGATGAGTGTGCATGGAATTGATTTCACAGTGAAACAATGAGCCAGTGTCCATGCACCAATACAGTGGAGAACAGGGACTGTGCACTGTGCCAAAAAATCATGGCAACACCACGATTAGATGAACGTGAGGGTACACAGAATCCTCTCCGAGCGAGAAAAGGCATCATCCGGAGAATTACAAACGCCCGGAGTCTCAAAAAACACCCTCCTGTGTAATTTATGGGACTCAGAGCGGTTGAATCATTCATATCCACGTAATAACAGCCTTCTGTCCTTAAGGACTTTAGCAAAGACTGCATGAAAATCTTTGGGTTTGGGAGGATAAAAATGATGGGGTTAGGGTTAACCATCTCTCCTAGGCCGACGGCACAGACGGCGCAGCAAATTTGTTCAGAAACGTTGCTAAGAATGTTCCAGAGTTGCCCCCCCTTTGTAAAATTTCAGGCCACACCTAACACCCAACACCCAACACAACAAACAAACCACAACATCCGGCTCCATGGCTAAATACCAAGGCTGCTGTATTTACGCAAGGCATGGGTCACACCGGTCTGCAATGCAGGGGTCACCAAAAATCCCCTGGATTCAGAACTAGGCGGCACTAAAAGGATTTCATTAAAAAAAAGGGTGATCTTGGAAAAACAACAGTATGAGGCGTTTTTGGGAACCTGACTCATCAGAGACCTTGATCAGTGATCAAAAGCTCTCCCCTCCAAGAGGAACACACAGTTGCTCGTCCGGCTATAAACTTCAAGCTTTCTGCAACCCCCCGCGGGGGGGGGTGGCCTGCTGGCGTGGACCATCTCCAACAGCGGCGGGGGCTGGCGGATGCAGCAAGGTCCTCCCACTCACCTTGGCGATCTGCACACACCAGTTGAGCAGGCACTGGGAGCCCACGTTGTCCTTGTTCTCCCTCACGTAGTCCAGCAGGCAGCCGTACGGCATCAGCTGGGTGACCAGCTGCACGATGGAGGTCAGGCAGATGCCCAGGAGCCGGCACACGTGGGGATGGTCCACGCTGGCCATCACGTAAGCCTCCTGAACCATTGACAGCATGAGTTAGGCTGGGGCGTTATTACAGTAACACGGTATACCATGGTGTTTCGGCTGCACAGAAGAAATTTTGTTGGGGAACCCTCTCCCCTGGTGAATTTTTTCGGCAAAACTTCAAAATATTACTGTTGCTTGGGAAAACACCATAAGAATAGCGTATACCATGGTAAAATGTCTGGAAGGTATGAAAAGGCCAACAGAGCTTACACCATCCTCATCCTACTGCACGGGGTGTCCCTCGTGCCTCCCCTCCTCCCCGCTCTCCAGCTGGCCTCTAGATGTTTAGACTCCGTTGCTGACTTTCCTTAAACACCCGCATTTGTTCCTGAGGCCTTCACGCGAGACCTATCTCCATGTGGTCGCTGCCCGAGGAGCACACTGTTTATACCTCCTGTTTATACCTCTCCGGAGAAAATTCGCAACTGTGCGCAAACGCCGTATAGACACGCCCCCTCACCCCGACCCGAGAACATTCTGTCCTACAGAGAGCTGTGGATCGTCAAGCGCCGTGCACTCTGCTATCCTACCCTGTTTCTTTGGATACTACTCTTTCAACCACGGATGCCGAGTCGCCCCTACAAGGATGTGGCACTTCCCTGACATGTCCTCGTCTGACCATTTCCCTAAGGAAGGGGCGTGATGCAATCTTTCGTCTTGATTGGTCAAGCATTCAGTGACCTATTTGTCAAAGCATGTTATTTTTTTGGAAATGTACATTTACGTTCCTTATCCTCTTTGTGGGACATTCGGATGTCGCCCCTCTTGGACGCTTCCTGGGCCGTGCGTCGCCCCTGAGCGTGCAGCCGACTGAAACTCCGAAACCTAACCGATCCCATTTGGTGTCCCAGAGGCGAGATTTCAAGATACAAATATGTGGTTAAACTTTAATGTGGGGGTTTGTACTTATGGGAAAATAGCTTCGCAGACAGGAAACACTGGCCTGGGCTGCTTTTACCTTTATACCCTAACCAGATGCTGCGTTCTGGTAATTTAAGAGGGCCTACACCACTGACGACGGTAAGGTACTGTGGAAAAACACGAGATGCCCTAATTGACAAATCACATAGCCAGATGTTGCTGATGATTCACTGAACCCTGCACTGGCCGGTGGCCTTTTAGATCGCTGGCCCTTTTTTCTTTTGTTTTAAAGCTAATTTGATTAGTACAATTTTTTTTAACCAATAAGAAGAATGCGAGCATTGGGACGATTTTCCGTAAGGCCATATAAAGAAGCCTTGCATTTTCATGCTTGTTTACTCTGGATCTGTTTCAGAAGGGTCCAAACTTCACAGACTTGTGTGAGCCCCTTCAGAGCTTTAGGAAAAAAAAAAAACCCACCCCCCGCCCCAACCTATCAGCCTATCAGGAATCAGATTCAGCCGGTTCCCGCTCCGGCCCATTGGCTGCTGGCTGCCGGCCCCCTGCCACCCAATGAGGGGGCAGCCTCACTCACATCCAGGATCTCCTTGTTGGCTTTGGGAGAAGTGGCTTCCCTCAGAACCTTGATGGCGACTGGGATCTTGACATTTTCACCCTCGGGGACCCACAGACCCTGCAGGATAAGACAAGCCATGGAACCACAACAGGCCGTATCTGACTTCAGGCCCCAAAGCACAGATATCTCAGCTCCGGTCACTGATAGCTAGAGGCAGTCCTGAGACTTACTTATCTGTAAATAAACTTGGTAAATGTAAAGTTCAAGCTGAGATAGCAGACAGCAAAGTATTTGCTCTACATACAAATCACTAGCGCTAGCGCTAATGGTAGCATGTTCAGCACGGTGACCATCACCCCGGTGAAGGCTGGCAGGAACTCGGCTACCTTGTAGACCGTGCCGAAGGCTCCGGAGCCCAGGACCTTGATCTTCTTGAACTCGGTCTCCTTCAGGATGCGGAGCAGCGCTTGGTTGGGCGCCTCGCCGCTGGGGGTCAGGGGCTCCACCAGCTGCGGGAGGCAGCAGAGAGCGTTACCCTTCAAGGCGCGGTCGCACTAGCGTGAAAAAACATCACCTGACCGGCGAATCTGCGTGGTTCTACCCATCTGGCACGGTTCTTTTTAACCGTCGATAGCCAGAATATAAATTTGTACGTGGAGAAAAACTGTACGAGAGGCAGAGAGCGTTCCGAAGGTAGAAAGCATATTACGGTGCGTTTTACAACATCGCTAATTAGTGTACGTCACACCTAGCTAATCTAGGCTGGAAGGCTAATATTACAATATGCAGTTATTACACTGTGTGCTATTAATTTCGCAATACTGACTGGTGAGGTGCAAGAAAGGAAATGAATAGTTTTCAAATGCATATTTTAAAGGCAAACTATATATGACTTATTCCCTATTAACATCATCAAGGTCCATCATCTACTTTTTCCCCAAATAAAACCTGTTAGGTCTCATCAAATGACGTCACATCGGGTGCACATACAGAAAAGTTCGGGAATCACATATTCAAAATCTGACCAAATCCACAATGCAGCGTTTGAGACATTTACATTTCTAATCACCATGCAGTGAGCAGGGAGAAAGGTTCTGGGTTCGAGAACAAGGTCAGGGGGGGGGGTTGAATCCCTGATTGAGGAAACACTGAGGATATGGACACCCAAAAGGTAAAGAAAGGTGCCTCACCTCCTTCTCCTGCAGCAGTCTGCGCAGCGTCCTCTTCCTCTTGATACGCTGTCTGCGCAGCAGCACGAAGATGGCGAGGGCGACGATGACGAAGGCCAGCAGGCCGCCCACCACGCCGGCCGCGATGGAGGACACCTGGGAGCTGCGGGGAGGCACTTTGCGTTAATGCTGGTCCCCCCCCCTCCCCCGGTGGGCTGGGGACACTGGCCCCTCCTTCCTGCTTAGATCAGGATGTTTCTTTTACGATATCGCATCATGCACTTCTTACCTTTTCAGATGGCAGCCTTCCAATCCAGGCCCACTACATCTGCATAGAGAGGTAAGGGGGGGGGGTTAATTCCTCCAGAGCAGACACATCCATGCAGGATGTAGGGTTCTTGCAGTGAGTAGGGGCAGCTGGGACTCACCCCTGCGTGCAGTTGATGTGGCATGGCTGGCACTCTTTGTACTCGTCAGGGTACTTCCAGATGAACGTGTCCCCCTCCCCTGGGACGCCGTGGGGGCAGCGGTGGACGCAGTGGGGGCCATCTTTGAAACTGGCACACGCCGTGCACGCGTCGGGACCCTGCGAAGCAGCACAAAAGTGTTGAGAGGAAGCCCTCCTCGCCTGCAATCTGCGGTACTGTGATCGGCACGTTCAGACTGGCAGGCTGGACTAATCAAACACAGGGAGCGCACATTCTTGTTAGACCAAGGCTAGAATAATCACAAACCGAGCGCATGTACCCATTACACCAAGGCTAGAATAATCACACACAGACCACACATTCCCGTTAGACTGAGGCTAGAGTAATCAAACAGAGAACGCACATTCCTGTTAGTCTGATGGTGCAAAACAGCATCATAGGAAGGAGTAAAATACGTCAATAAGAAATTAAATGTGACATCGTGGACTGAAATGCATGAGCGACTTTCATATCCCACTAGAGGCGAGTGTGGAACCTGATGAAGATCGATACAGCACAGGATACGTACCGGGCCCTTGCAAGTCACTCCCAACTCCTGGGGGGCACACTCTGGGTCACACTCCAGGCAGGTACTGTTGTCCACATACTCCCGTGGCATGCTGGAGTGTGGACAAAGAAGGGGGGAAAAAAATGGATGCAGGTGCAACTGCCAGACTGCTGGGGGCGCTATTCCTGTATAACAAGGCTATGTGTGCCCACCATCAAATAATATTATCCTGGCAAGCAAGCCACTGATCCTATTTAGGCAGACTCCACTCTGCTCAAGCTAGAGACCTCAATCACCAGCAGCGGGCAGGGAGAAAGGTTCTGGGTTTGAGGACGCAGAACAGGTTGGGGGGGGGGG
>JAODJW010000081.1:2528027-2555671 GCA_026777045.1 Hyperopisus bebe | reverse complement strand
ATAATAATAATAATAATAATAAACAATAATAATACCAATAATAATAATACCAATAATAATAATGCCAATAATAATGCCAATAATAATAATAATTATTATTATGCACGTTAAGTGCTTTAATCTGCAAGGGATTCATTAAATTGACGAAGGGGCGGGGGGGGGGGGTAGTACTGCAACTGACCTGTAGACAGGTAGCTACTTCATGGGGGATTAAATAAATGAATAAGCGCACCACGCCTGGCTTGTCTCCGCACGGCACGGCACGGCTGGGGTTAAAAATACGAATCGCGACTTCCTTCAAGTGCAACACAAACCTCCAGACCAAGTAGGCTATACGAACTCATTACGTAACTATATATTGCAAAGGGCTATGGTTATTCGGCTCACCAGCCAGTTATACACTACTAACCTCTACAAAAAATATTTGCGTGGTCAAAATAGTGGCGACAATTTTTAAGTGTAAGGGAACTGAATGACTTGCAGCTTTATATGGTTTATATTTAGGGGGGGGGGAAAATCAGTGACTGTAGAGACAGTCCACAACGAATGCTTGTTCATAGACTTAAAGATAAAAGGGAACGTGTCTTTTCATCGGCAGCGCATAGAGACGCTGACTTTGGCACGGCTTATGTTACCTGTTCTTTGTCAAAGGGGTCTAACAATGACGGTACTGTGCAGCATTCATTTAACCATCTCAGAGCCTTTAACTGCATTTATCCCATAAACGTATAAGCTAGTTTCATTTTTACATGTCTGTGACTATGTCTCATAAGCAGCAAGGATTACAACTCTGTAAATTGGCTATAGTCCGCCTAATATACTTTGGGAAAATACAGTCAGTAAATATTATTTTCCCAATTATATACCCTGCATCGCTCAGTGTCGGCAGCGTAGCCTTAGAGCACGTTTCAGTATCATGCTCCAAACAAGACTTACTGCTTTGTAATTAAAACAGTGACAATTTAGTGTAAAGTTACTGAAACAGTCCAAAAGTCATGCCAAACTGGCAAAAATATCTGATTTCGCTTGTACAATTACACAATAATTAGACTGATTTA
Source organism: Hyperopisus bebe (assembly GCA_026777045.1). Classification (NCBI taxonomy): domain Eukaryota; kingdom Metazoa; phylum Chordata; class Actinopteri; order Osteoglossiformes; family Mormyridae; genus Hyperopisus; species Hyperopisus bebe. The sequence continues at coordinate 2,554,613 of JAODJW010000081.1, read as the reverse complement.
CCGTTTCTCTTAAGCTTCGCTTATACCTACAGACCATCATCTTTAAATCAATCATGAAAGATGCATTTTCCAGACAGTCCCGTATCCAATCACACCACGATATAGGAAAGAGGCATTTTAAAACCACTTTAATGACGTTTAACAGGAACCCGGGCAGAGTGTAACTCCACAGGTTACAGCGTCAGATGAGCCCAAAAAAACTCACAGCTGTAATAACGTGGCCAGCGTGGATATTTAATACGTTATTCCAGGAAGCCCTCGACCCTTTCCCACGCTGTGCGCATTTTTACTGGTGGAAAAAAATTAAACATTTAATCTTTTCTTCGCATTTACTTACCATTCTTGTCCGGCAAACCGCAGCAGCCCAGGGTGATCAAGAAGGCAAAGGCGATCCCAACTTCACTTCGCATTTCCGTGGCTTTTCTTGAATTCTTCGTCCGTTTTCAGTTTAATCTGTAGCCTTTTAAATGATCATTAATATAATTTAATATTACTCCATATCACTATCCTTAAAGTCTGTGCAGAAGTTCCGGGCTGTCAGATCAGCAAGCGATCTCCGGCAGCGTCTTCGCAAGGCGCTCCCCTCTTTCCCTCTTCTCCGGGAGTTTGACAGCTCCTCCTCCGCCTGCCTAAGTTGCCCTGCCGGAGCCTCTGCGTCACCGGGAAGGAGGATCGTCCGATGATCAATTAACCACAGTTAATCCAGTCCTCCAGGGTGCTCGCAAGTCATTAGCTGCCTCTTACTAGTCCTGATTATAGCTAATATGCCCCCTCCCCCAAAAAAATGTTCGTCTGTTTGACAGGTTAAGTTACTTTGGCGTTTTTTTAAATTTATTCAGTGAAATACACGCATATGCATACAGCTCTCCCTGCTGTACTCATTTTAGATGAGAAATATGCCCCTTTTGTTTTACACGTGCATCACCTTAATCGTACTTACAACTTTTTGGATGCATAAAAATATTATACGTCATATTTCACCGACACGGTCTGCAAAGCATGGAAGGTAGGCTAATGAAAATCTTATGAGCATCACTGCTGAAGTGCGCTCAGTAGCTGGCCTATTAAGTCTGACTTCTCAATCAATGAACGGGAATTTAACGCCAAATGCCGCCGGGCGGTTTCACTCATTCTTGAACAGACGAAGCAATGGAGAAAGACAACGCCAACCTTAAAAGGCAAATTTTGAATTAGCCTAATCTTTGACAGACTTCGGAGGACCACTTGCTTTATGTTAACATTCACCACACATTTTACAGATCATTCGTCAATATAGGCACTCATATTTACTCTTCTCAAAGGTGTGCAAAACAATCAAGGGGTGCTTTCTTATGCAGTAAAACAGGGATGGGCGATACTACTGATTTTTCAGATCGAGTACAATGGTTGGAATCGCCGATACCGATACCGACACTGATATTGGGGATGGGCAATTTTGTTGCTTTAGCTTCTGAGCCCCTGAGGGTATGGCGGTCCTGCCTTATAGTAATTCATGTATAACTAACAATATGGGCATTTAAATTTAAATTAAAAAATACAATTTTAACTTCAGAATCTAATCTAAAAACGAAACATTCAGACACACTTAATTACCAGGGCTGTGTAGCGGCTTTTTGGTGGACGGGTGCTGAAAGGTTAAAATGGGCATTTAGTATGTCTGTATACCTTTAAAGCTTACGCAGAAGTTCACGTGAAATAGTTTGGGTAGAATGGGCAGGTCACCCCATGCAGCCCCAACTTGTGAACGTACCTGGTCCTTAGTAAGCTTATCTTACTGGGGTTGGGGTTGATGAAAATGCTTTGAATGATATTATCTTTGTATGCTACGGACTTTACTGTGACGGGACACCGATGATATTTATCATTGCAGCGTTACATTTTTTTGCCAGCCGTCAAATACGATTTCCTGTGTCACACGTTTCTCTTTTTCGTGAGAAGTTTTGAATACCCCAGTAGTGTTTCCATATGAAAATGGTTTGCGGCTCAGTATTCAACATCGACCACACTAAGCACCAAACAGAGATCTGCTGCAGCGCCACTTCGGGGTGCATAGAACGCATGATGATCCGGAGAGAAGGACGAATTAAAAAGCATATGAAAATACAAGTCAGGTGAATGACTGTGAATATCAACAAACAACAAACGAAAATCTAGGGTATCACATAAATATTTTTGTTTTTATTACTGTCCAAACACATATACATGAAGCTGAAATCCGACTCTGCAACAAAACATGCACCAGTTAAGTTTTCCGGCAGGATAACAAATCTGAGGACGCAGCGGGAGGCGTTTCGGAAATTTAAGCACGATACGAGTAACACGCAACTTTGCGGACTTTGCACGCAGCATCCCTGCCTGTTATCAAACGATCTCCAGCCCCGGTTTGCCAAGCCGATTTCCTGGTTTAGCTTTTTAGCAATGTCTCCGGTCGTGCTTGTCTTGTCAATCAATTGCGGGAAGAATTGCACAATGATGTTCTGGTGACGTAGCACAGGTTACACGATGACATGCATGAAAGTCATGCATTTGCCTGCAGAATAACTGGATAGGTAGATATTGTTTGTGCACGGTGACTGGAACACGACAAAGATGAACCTGGTTGCACCTTCTTGTCAAGGTCATGGGTCATAGTTTACGTCTAGAAAATTGTTTTTAGAAATAAAAAGTTAGCATGCTACATTATAATTTTCCTTTTCCTGGTTTATAAAATAAATATAGAAACGTTTCTGCAGTGAAAAGGAAAGAATGTATTTGCTGTTCTCATTTTATATACTTGTCCGGGCAAATTCCGCAAATTGTGCACCTGACTGAACCGACACTACACGGGAAAACGGGCAGCATCCGGAGATTTCCACATTCTCGGTTTTTCTCAGAAGTGAGAGAGAGGTAACTCTGCAGGCTGCAAGTCTCAACAGTCCACATGAAAGCCGAGCGATGTCAGCTCGCTGAGACAACCGGGCAACAAGTCCGGACACGGCGTCTGGAATTTGCCGTATTTGTTGATGAGTTTTTTCCCCAAACCACACAGCTGGTTTGCTCCTTTCACCACAACTGCTCCCAAAGCCGCTGCCTTCTGTCCCCCAATCAATCACTCCGACCCAGTCCTGTGAGTGATGCATTTTTGGGATGCATTGGCAACGATAGCATTAGAACGAAGGATCTCTATAGCTTTCAATCTGAAAAGACAAATTTAATCTGATTGGGGCCATGCCTCAGTCGCTTCGGCCAACTGTGTCTAAACATTAAGAAAGCCGTGTTTGTCTGCATTCAGGCGCACTAATGGCATGGCTGGACACCAGGACGCCAATCAGAGCTACGATTTAAAAGTCGGCAAAGGGGCTCTAATTAGCATTTGTTTTTTCGCCAATGCTTTTAGACAAATTTGATACGGATGCTGTTGATGGGGAGCAAGGATAAAGGAGTATTGATCGCTTTCCATACAAGCTCTATTCGTAAAGCTCTTACTGTCGCTCTAACGGAAATTTACATCTGCCTCATGTTTACCTGATGAAGGAATTACCCTTTCCCAGTGTATGGAAAACGAACTACAGTACATACATAGGCTATGCACGGTGGCAATATATTCTCATTCATTATTAAGGTGGCTCAGGCAAACGACAAGAAAGACTTTCTCTTTTGTGGAAATTCTAAGATGAGAAAGAAAAATGCTGAATGAATAAAACACTTGATCAAATGAGATATTTTCCCTGCAAAAAAAAAAAAAAAATGGCCAAATGTTTGTGAGAGATGGGAAGCGGACAGGAGAACAAACCAGGTGAGTGGAAGAGTGTAGAGATAACAATCCTAGGTTCTGATGGCTTTCTGGAGCTGGCAAATAAACAGAACTCAGGCTTATAGTGCCAGTCATGAGTTTCAGGGAAAGAGAGCGGATGTGCTTGTCACCTGACCACACCTCTAGTCAGACAGTATCGTAACATGTCTGTCAGTAGCTAACAATGACAATGAAACCTGTGAATTCTGTGACCTTAGTCACATCATAGCCAGCCCAATGCCTCTTAGGCAAATAAAAATGGCAGTTTTCCTAACTGAGAGTCTTTGGATCGTGGGAGAACACCCAAGGACCAGGAGGAAGTCTGGGTGACACAAAAAAAAAAATAGTGTACACACTTTACACACATAGAATGGAACCTGCAACTCTGAAGGTGAGAAGTAACAGGGCTGCCCACTGAGCAATAGCGCCGCCCTGCTGTTTTTTTTCAATTATACTTCATATAAATATAAACATTCATGAAGTGCTTTAGAAAAGAGCCACTCTCGCTCCCCGGTCGTTACCTACCGGCATCGTTCATAAGATGTACAGGCTATTTAATTAGTACTGACTTGCCCAGGATTAAGGTGCCTCAAATTGAATTTCATCAAGGAAATGCTAATCGGAAATGTTAGTCCACAGCAATGAAAAATGCTCTTAATTGTGCCCATATTGTTTAAACAAATAAAAGTCAATGTGACTCATGGGCTGGCAGAGCTGGTGGTGCTGGTTTAGTGGTGTGTGTGTGTGTGTCTGTGTGTGTGTGTGTATGTGTGTGTGTGTGTGTGCATGTGGAATGCCATGCCAGGGGTCGCAGGTTGGCATGTCGGCTGATGGGACCTGGTTACTTCCTGTCACCGCCTCTGGGGGGAGGGGGGGGGCTCGTTCTTTAATGCAGACATTGCCTCCACTGCTGTGCATGCTTGACCGATTCCCTTCTCGCTTGAACAGAGGAACTAAAACTTTAAGAGCAGTTGCCAGCTTCCCCTAGCTGTGAGCTGCCATGATCCAATCAAATCAAAGAGCATAAATAAGACCCCAGGGAACTACTGACTATGTACAGGATGCGGTTACTACTGATAATGATTTTAGGAAAAACATATAAATGTTTTGCTCATTTTGACATCATTAGTACATAATGTACACTGTGTATTTATATAGAATTCTCTAAGGATCAGACACATGAAACAGCATCCACTGTATCTCTAAAACTTAAATTCAACCTTAAACTGAAGCTAAAATATATACTGTAAAAGCTAAATAGATTTTTTTTTCAAATAACAACTACTAAAGCCACTCTGAAAATTATAACTACATTGGAATTCAAATGAAATCCTGATTTAATTGTTCTTAAAACCAAAACCCTACACCTGATACCTGTCTCCCAGTGTAGGGTGTCCCTGTGCATCCTTTGTGTAGCTCCAAACTCCGAGTAGCGGAGCACTAGATAAGTCATTACAGGAAAGAATAACACACTGGGCAGCTAAAAATGAATAGATGTGTATGAACTCCGATGGGTGGATTATTAGCTATGGGCTCATTAAGTCAATGGTAATGTGATGAATCATCAGCAGGTGAAAGAAGGAATGAATCCTTGGCTTTGCAAAGCCATGGAGAAATGTATAAAGTGCTCGGCATGTTAGCAAGGTGGCGTGTTAGCGATGCGGTACGTTAGTGAGGTAGCATGTTAATGAGGCGTTCGTTAGCGAGGTAGCATGTTAACGAGGCGTACGTTAGCGAGATAGCATGTTAGTGAGGCGGTACATTAGTGAGGTAGCATGTTAACGAGGCGTACATTAGCGAGGTGGAATGTTAATGAGGCGTACGTTAGGGAGGTAGCATGTTAACAAGGCGTATGTTAGCGAGGTAGCATGTTAAAAAGGCATACGTTAGTGAGGTAGCATGTTAGCAAGGCAGTACATTAGTGAGGTAGCATGTTAACGAGGTGTATGTTAGTGAGGTAGCATGTTAGCGAGGTGGCATGTTAGCAAGGTGGTACGTTAGCGAGGTGGCATGTTAACGAGGCGGCATGTTAACGAGGCGTACATTAGCGAGGGCATGTTAGCGAGGTGGCATGTTAGTGAGGTGGCAAGGTATCGAGGCGTACGCTAGCGAGGTGGCATGTTAGTGAGGTGCCATGTTAATCAGGCGGCACGTTAGTATGGTGGCATGTTAGCGAGGTGGCATTTTAAACGGGGTGGCATGTTAGTAAGGCATTACTGCCACCCTCCATGTTGAACCACAGAGCACTCCTTAAGCATTTAAGCGAGTCTAATCCCTTTAGCCTGCCTTCTGCCCCCTGAATGTATCTGCTGTGGGTCAGCACTTATCGGTGGCTCCGCCCCTGCCATGGTGTGAATGACTCTGGTACAGTTAAATCGACCAACTAAAACTGCAAGAGGAAGTAGCTTAAAGTGATCTCAGTCTCTCTAGACCTGCTGTGTTTGTAATTCTTTACAAACAGTAAATAATAGTCTCATTAGGTTCTCTTTTATACCAAGGCTGGACAGACACTACTTACAGGTATTAAAAATCCATCCATCCATCCATCCATCCATCTTCTGTGACCACTTGTCTTATTCAGGGTCGGGGGGGAGGGGGGGTTATTGGAGTCTGGAGCCTATCCCAGAGGCGACGAACAACATAGGATGGTGCACCAATCCAACACAGGGCTCTTTTTTGTAATTCTTGGGTTTCTAACTTTTGCACTGAATAGATGAAGTCATTTTTCTCCTGGAGTTTCAGGTCTTACGGCATGACTGAGAAGTGCAGATGTGGATAATGCACCCAGTCAAAGCCTGCTGCTTAGTGACAAGGCTGACTTTGACGTTTCAGCTGTCTGGGAGAAGAGTGATGTTCTCCATTCCAGTCTGCGCGGGATTTCATGTCGAAACACACGGTTCCCCGTAAATCAGACCCTTCCTTTAGGTTGATAATGGCAGAAGCTTAAAAGCAGGTACCGTGGACACCCCTGGGATCCCAAATAAGCCCAGGGAGTATATCAAGACATCCAGACCTTTATGAGAGACGTGGACCAGATTTATGGCTAGAAAAACCAGATGAGCAGGATTTACCTTACAGTACTTACCTGTCAAACGGTGCATATGAGATCTATGGGGTTTCGTGGAGATGTCCATAAATAAAAAAGGAGCACCTTTTCTAGACGGAGTTACTTCAGCGTACTGCATAATCTTTAAAGATTAAATCTTCGTGTATTGAATTGCATGAGGGTTTCCCAGGAAAATGATGAACACATTTCCGTAACTTGGAAATGCATGATGGGAAATGGGGGCAGCGGAAGGGGGCGGGGGCGGGTGATTTATTATTCAATAAGTTTTGTCTCTTTGTGTCCCTGAAGCCATGTGAAATTACTTTTCCCTGTCCAGGGGCACCATAAAAGGGGGAAAGTTAGGATGATTCCAAGGACCTCAGAGTGACAGGAACCCTAAAGAATTTGGAAGATTATTGGATTGGTCTTGGTTGGAAGATCAATATGATATGCATTAATGCGGCCCAAAATCTTCATTGGCACCCCTGTCTCTGTCCACACTGCCCTGTCCAACCTTTTGGAAAATGATCATAGCCTGTTATCCCCCCCCATGGGACACCCCCCCCTTTATCAGTGAGCAAGAGCAGCCCTCAGCGGCCTGGATGCAGAGGTGTGATTGCAGGTCTTCACGCTGTAAGCAGGTGATTGATGCTCTTTGTCACCCACGGTGAATTTTCACGCCATCTCTCCGCGGCCTCATCCCCCATAATGCACCATCCGCGGAGCCGTGAATCGACGGCTGCTTCTCTCCCTGGGAATCGCGGAACGTGCCGGGTCCTTCCGTGAGCTCCTCCTATGGCAGAATTTTCCAGCCGCTGCTTCGAGTCCTGGGGAACAATTGAAAACAGTCGTGTGCAGATTCAAGTTATTGGGAACAGCTGAGGCGTTAAGCGATGGTAGGCCCCCGCATGACACGATAATGAGTTTCAGCTCAGGGAGGCATTGTGGATTCAGGTCAAACACTATCCGGTGTTTTGTTACCCTCTGAGGATTCAGACTTTTCAAATCCAGCAACAACATTTGAGAACTGATACACACTGTTAAAAATGAAACGTTTTAATGGCTCTATTTTAATACTTAGGGGTTCCTCATAGCACTGTAAGGTACCTTATAGCATACTAAAGATTCAAGATTCTTTATTTGTCACATGCATGGTTATACAGGTACAACATGCAGTGAAATGTATCCCAAACTGCTCTTTTGACTGTGCAACATTAGGATAATTTAAGAACGAATAGGCAAGGTATATTAAAAATAAATAAATAAACATTTTTAAAAATATAACTGAATATAATACAGATTTGAAACAGATTTACAGATGTGCAATATGCAGTTTAACTTTATAACTGCATTTTGCACATCTATAAATCTGTTCAAAATCTATATTACAAAGTTATGTATTTTTTTTTTAAAATGTCATTTATCTACTTATTTATTTATTTATTTATTAGTTCTATCAAAGTCAGCCTCATGATTTTCTGGTAACGGTTTACTTGTGGGGGCGCAAGTTACTTAACAACTCAGTTATTACTCAAGTACAAATCATGAACAAATAGAGTAATTGCATGAAATACATGGACCGTTATGACTGTTTACTGATGAACGAAGATGAGGTCAGTACACAACTAACACTTAGTTTCTGGTTAATTAATGCATTAAGTAAGGGTGTACTAATACATTATTTGTGCCCCTTAAAGAATTGGCCGTTTCCTTTCGGCTTTCTGTCTTTCTTTAGACTGGGAACTGCTGCCGCCTCAGCCATTCAAAGAGACTGTCTCACATCTGCTGCATTGACCAGGTCAGAAGCTCATTTCCCCCCCTATGAAGTACAGTATGGAATATATGGTCAATTGGGGCTTTCATGGTGCTTTATAGTAGAACTATTGTGAAAAAATCACATCAATCTAAAGCATGCAGGGTAAATTAATATATGCTGCATAACATAGGCCAATATGTTTGGTATCTGTAAACTTTTACCGTTCTGTATAAATTTAACGTGCTGGGAGGATCGAGGCATTATTGGCAGACATCCAAGGAGACCAAAGTATTTTATTGACTATAGGTTGCAGACATAATTATATGCAAGATGGTGCCAGGAAAATGGTTATATTTGTTTTACAGGTGCTGGTTTGTTCTACCCCAACAAAAAACAGTCAGCGAGAGCCATGATTCAGATGGACGGAGAAACTATAATGGAGGCAAAGGACACCAAAAATTCAGCATTAACTCTGTCCTGTTTGATGTTTATTTTTGGTGTTCGATCCCCCAGAGCAGCCACACACACTGCATTTTATGCAGTGTTACCTTTTCAGACAAATACATGATTTGCCTAATTTATAAAGATAGCACCTTCAGGTACTGTGGAACCTTGTCAGTATGTAAGCAAAAGAACCGATATGGTTCTTTAAAAGTGTCTCCCCAAAAAGGTTCCATTTGGAACCATCTTGAGCTAAAAGACCTGGCAATGGAACCATTTTTTGTAACAGTGCAGGAAATTTCCACATCCCCATCTGTGCCTCAACTTGTATTGATTAAGATTTGATTGAAATGTTAAAACGTTGCCAATAAGGAGGGATACAGTGAGAAGCATGAATGTTAGGAGAGTAAAATTGGCCATTTTATGGGATATTCACGAAATCTGTTTTTCAGAATAAAATATGAAAATGACTACAGTGTAAATAAAGGCACGTTTGGAGGATCTGTAGAGAGCAGATATTTTCCCAACATGGTTAAGGGTCTAGGAGCAACATTACCCAATATTAAAGCTGACATTCTGTACTATAGTCTCATTGTCTTACAAATTTCATAAATATACCGTGAATTATTTTACTTCAGTGTCTTCAATGGCTAGTTCTTCCCCTCTGGCTGAGATAGCCGATGACCAAAAACACTCCCCGGTACAACGAACAACCTGCAAATGTGCCGATTGGCGACAGGCCGATCTTCATGCCCCACGGTGCTACGCAACGTTCTCCAAACCCTCCCAAAAATCTGGCAGAGCAGCTGGCGAGGACCGAGCCCCTGGAAGTCGGTTCTGCATGAGGAACTCACGCGGGACACTTCCTGGTGGCCTGTAATTATTTTTTCATGAGGTCTCGTCAGGGTGATCAAATGTGTTCACGCGGGTCTCTGCCTGTTCAACAGCCGCAAATGATGTTGCTGTTGTGCCTCAGTGAGCGATGTCACTGACGACTTCTGCGGCATGCTGTAAAACAGTGGGACGTAACAAAAAAATGTGTGTGTGTATGCATGTGTGTGTGTGTGTATATATATATATATATATATAGTACTGTACACAAGTCTTATGCAGTCAAAGAAAAGGCTAGTGAATGCATATTTGTTCAGAAAAAAGAGTGACATAAAAACAAGCCAAAACAAGACATTCTCCAAAAAGTTACTGATATCTTGTCGGATGGCTAGATGATCACCGCTTCAGTTCCCAAACCTCTCCTCAGGGGCACCTCATGTATTTGTTAAATTTCACCACCACCTCACTTAATTACTTAATTTAGTTAGTTTAAAAAAAAAAAGTCAATGAGGTATTGATTAGCTATATGAGGTGTGCCAGTGGTCAAGTCAAAAAACACATGGATTTGTTGGATGGTCACTGCAAATGCTGGGTTGATTTTTGCAGAGGTTTTGCAAAGGCAAAGCTGACACACTTTGACAGGCATAATATCATAGTTTTACACTGACATGAAGATTATTTCAACATTATTTTCTTGGACTCCCTAAGACTTTTGCTCAGTGCTGTATGTTTTATCTTTCTCAGAGAATGATCTTGCTGTTTTATCCCCAGTAGATCCTCTGGCGTCTTCCTCCACGCTGAAGTGGTCACATGACCACGATTCAGCAGGCTCGTTCATGGACTTTGGCTTTGACTTTGACCAGAGGTTACACCTTGCTGTTAGCAAGATGGCCCATTTTTTTTCAATAATGCTAGCATAGCAGTTTTTTGGTACTTTCCCCCCATTGTCATCTGACTTTCTTTCTTTCATTTCTTTATCTTCCCGTTTCCCCGTTTTTCTATTATTCTGTATTTATGATGATGTAATGTATCACAACACACCCAGGTGAAGTGCCAGCCTTGGGATGACTCTGCTGTGAAAGGCGCTATATAACAGTAAAATGAATTGAATTGAGCAGGTGGTCCCTCTGTTCGGTGACCCGTAGCTATAAATTAGCGTCAGCCCGCCGGGTGCGGGAGTCAGTTTGTGGCCAGTACGGATTTTGATTACATAACCTGGGGCGTCCTCAGGGGCGGAGCAGGGAGACCATGTGACATCATGTCTGGAGGGCAGACCAGGTGTCTCCTGGGACGTTCCCTGGGTCTTGTACACATTGCTTCAACAGGCAACAAGGCAGCGTAAATATCTGTCAAAATGTAACGTCTGAAGAAACCTCTGGAAAGGCACAGCCATATTCCTACAGTCACTAATGGATGTGCTGTGTCTCTTTGAGCTAGGTGCATAGATTTAAAGATGGATGCTTTTTAAAGAGTTTTTTTCCACAGTGTTGTTGCATTAAGTACATCAAATGCTCTGGACTCTGGCTGATCCATGAACATCTCAGAAAAAATCCCTGTCTCGGGAGGGAAATTTCCAGTGCTCGTGTCACTCGAGTTTGATCCCAAAGAGATGGAAAGTATGTAAACAAGGGCAGCAAAGGCTTGTGGGCTCAGATCCTGAAGGGGGCCACTCTGAATAGAGCTGGAGGGAAGGGGTTGGTGAATCTTATCTGCAGTCTACACAAACTGACAGCGAAGTGAACTTCTGTGTAAATGAAATCCTGAAGAAATTTCCAGGAACGAGACGCCAGTTCCAGGCCGGAGGTCAGGACTGAAAGGCCTGAGGAGGCCTGCTTACAAGCAGAGGGTCACAGCACAGTCCGGCCTGCTACCTGCTGTTTTTTACATTGCCATGTCCTCTTTCGAGTACTGAAGTTCCCCAAAGATTCTCACTTCCAGATGCGTTTCAATAGAATGGGAACTAGGTAGCTGTGCTCACAACGTCCATTTCTACATTTCCATGACATCATCTGTGGAACTAATTGAGCAAGTACTCCTTGGTAGAATTGCAATGTAATTGTGTAATTCAAGAACTCCTTTTTCAGCAAATACAGTTGCCGGGTTGTTTCGGAAGAATAATTCCTTAAGAGCTGAGAACGTTCAGGCCAAGATGAAGGTCCCTGCCCACGTCCAGGGTGTTTCCCGTCCAGGATCGGACTGTGCTTCTCGGGATCCCTGGAGGAAGGTCAGCTGCTCGGATCTGGGAAAAGCAGGCAGATGGTTTCATAGAAACCATCATTGTTTTTTGTGTTAAACTGGATTTTTTTACTCCCAACTGATATGACCACAGAATAGGGGCACGAGACCAAAGACTCAGAGATTTCAGTGGATGGTATGACAGACACACAAGCAGGAATGTATGTAAAGTGTAAACCACTAAAATGAGGTGTAAGATGTGAGGGTCTGGGTGTTTTGGGGGAGGGGTGCGGTAGGGAGACCCACCTGTAATCCCTAATTAAAAATAAAGTGTGTTTTTCTGCATGATGGATCCTAAGGACGCCGATAAACTGGCCGGACCTGGTCCCGCCCCCCCAGGTCGCTTGGATCGTGGTCCCGTCCCAGCAGAATCGAATGGGCTGTGGCACAGGTGTGGCCGGCCCCTTGTGGACTGGTGGGCCCGCCCAGGTTCCACACGGTTGGAACTGCAAGTCGGAGAGCACCAGGGGATGCCGTTACAGTCGTTATCCAGCCAGACAGCCCCAGTGCATGCTGGGACTGCAAGGGAACTGTAATGTATCACTCAATAAAACAGTCTAATTAGAAAGGCACGTCTTTATGAGTGGTTTGGCACGAGGCACTTTGCTGTGATTTACAGTGATTTTTCCACAGGCAGAGGAATGACTCTGAGAGCAGACAATGACAAACGCTTTCATAAATAGTTTATAGAAAACTTGGCTTGGATCTTACACATGACGGTGTTGGTAACCTGGACCAGAACGGTCACATTTCCCTTGACACTGTTGTGGGCCGGATGCACGGGATTGGGACAGAGGCCTAGCACAGGAGGAACAGGAGTCACTGGGTCAGCTTTGTGGCTTTGGGGCTCTGATTGGTTCAGAGGGATAATGAATCAGTTTGTAGAAGAGGTGGGCCCAACCAATCAGATGTCTTGGTTCCACCTCCTCTACAATCTGATTGGTTATCTCTCTGGACCAATCATTTTTCTTTCTGCCCTCAAAACATTTTTGTGTACGTATAACTCCCACGAGTGACTTTGGGTCACCTCTGAAGAGACATCTGGAATGGTCCCTTTCAGAATCTAGGCCAAAGATTTGCTATCTTGAACAAACAAACTATACAGCTAAGGCTGGCTTGTTTGAAACAATGGGTTGTGCTGTGGTTTGCAGATGTTCCACACTTTTGACACCTGACAGCGCCAGGAAGGACGTGGCGTGACAATAATCATTATTTGAGGTTTCTGATGGGAGGACAAAAGCTGGAGACAATGGGGGGAGAGGGGGCGTGGGGGGCGTAATTTAACAGATAATTCTGGCTTTCATCAAGGACAAAAGCAGCTGAAGAATCCGGCTAGGAGATTCCATGTATGACTGAATTCATTTTGCAGAAAGAAATATGTTTTGACTTATTCAGCAAAATTTGCTCAGTTTTATATTCCTGGGGCTCAGTAAAATGATTATGTATTCTATATCCCACAATCCCCCGCTGCATAAGTAGTTATTGAAAATGTATAGATGAGGTGGAGATACAGTATATTATAAAGTCATTAAATAGTTTTATTAATTTATTTATTAGCCTGAGATATTGCATTAATCTTTATAGGTAATTGTGTCATATTTAGGTTTGCATGCTACATTAATCATCTTTAAGTTCAGTGGCATTTTGGGTAAGAGGTATCGACGGGGATAGGTGTGGCACTGATTCAGGTCCTAATTCAGCCACAACCCTGAGGTCCGCACAAGGGTCATGTGACACGGGACTCCGACAAACTCCGGCAATCAAGCACAAAGACCTCTCACATGTGCAGACAAGCAACACCCCGCCACCGAAACTCAGGAGTTATCCAGACAGAGTGAGGCTCTTCCTGGCCAGAGATCAAATTCCTTTTTGCCAACCTGCAACCGTCTGTGACATATAGCCTCCACTAATCGTGTCTGTGATGTAACTTCATGCAACGGGGCATATCTCAATTCTATACTTGAAGAACACTTCAGTTGAGTATCAACATCACTTGTACCTTCATATTCTTCGTACACACTGAGGGCAGATGCGATTCTAGGATTTTTTTAAGGTGGGTGGTATAATTCATAAAGACGGGCAAACCTTTAGCATTAGCCAATGATATGCTTTGAATTGGTGAGTGACGGGAAGGGGCAGGAGGGGGGCCAATCAGCTTTCAGCTGGGACCAATGCCCCTGTGGCCCCACCCCAAGTGTTTAAGAAGCACCATGAGCACTGAGAATGATGTGGTGTGACCAGCCAGCTCAAAGTTTCAGGCTTTTTAAGGTAGTGGCCATAATTCATACAGAGGGGCAAACCATATCTTTAGCCAATAATATGGTTTGAATCTATGAGTGACAGCTGAGCGGTCCTATGAGCTTTCAGCTTGGGCCTGTGGCCCCGCCCCTGTATACACCCATGACGGTTTATATTACGACATTCCGAAAGGCAAGAGAAATACATTTTGGTGGCCTTTTTAAGGAATGAAAGGCTGCAGATGATTAAGCGGAGCAGGGATCAGCACCGTGAGGAGTGAGAATGGTGCGGAGTGACCAGCCCAAAGCTTCAGGGTACAGGACAAACGGGGGAAGCCTCGCAGCTGAAGCAGGATGGAAGGGCAGCTATGCCACATGGGCGGGGATGGCGGGGAGGGGGGTGAGGTTCCTCATCTGTGCCAACAAATCCAGCTGTACCTGGGCAGCTTCCTTTCTGCACGTCGTGTCCTCGTTAGGCCACCGCTGGGCATGGGATGTCCACGTGGTGTGGCTTTGGAATGGGTCCGTGTCCATTTGGGCCAGAACCCCGAATCCGGGCCAGGGAGGAGCAGATGGGCCGGGAGATGGCAGGGGACGGGCACATCTGTCAGACAGACCCCCCCCTGGCTGTGCTTGGCCTTCCCCAATGTCACCGTTACAGACATCCAAACAAGCGGGACAGTGTGTGGCTGAGTGGGTTTGGAGGCTGCGTCTCTGATCGGAAAGTCGCTGGTTCGAATCCCAGGGTTCCCCTATCGGGCCCTTAAGCATAACACTAAACCTCCAGGGACTGTCTGACCCTGATTTCTAAAAAATGTGCTGCATTGGATAAAAGTGTCTGTTACATAAACTAAACATAAATGTGTTTTGAAGCTATGGGATTAAAGCTAAACTGTCCGTTACCTTCCCTTTCTAAGGTATCGCACATCCTCATTCCAATAACTGGGGACATTTGGGGTTATGCTACACAGGGAGCAAAACAAATCCGTCCACCTGCTTCTTGCACAGGGGAAACTTGACCTCTATCTCGTGCAGCATGGGACATAAGTGTGGCGGACACCCCGCATGGGATGGCAGTCCATCACACACACACACCCTGTGAGCAATTTAGAGACACTGCGGGGGGAAGTGTGTCAGTTAACCCTCTGTGCCTGTGATCAGAAGGTTACTGGTTCAAACCTCGGCAGAACAGTCACATGTCCGTGGGCCCTAACCCCCAACGTCATGGGCGATACAAGCAATCTGCTCCTTTGCCGTGACCCCCCCCCCCCCAGGTTTCTTCTCACCAGAGCATGATGGGGCGAAGAGAATTATTAAAGCATCACTATTCTATACATCAGTTCCCCTAACTGTGTGTCTTTGGACTGTGACCGGAAACCAGAGTATCTAGAGAACCCCCCCCCCCACACACACACACACACACACACACAGGGAAAGCATGGAATTCAAAGCGCTGGTCCGGGTGGTGTGAGGTGACGGTGCTACCCACCAAGCAGCTATAAAAATCACACTGGAAAAAGAAAACAAGGGAAATAATTCAAGACTGAGTGCCGTGGGTGGGCTTGGGCCTGCGCCATTGAGGGAGGGGGGGCAGGTGACGGGATTCATTCATACTGATTAGTTCCACCTGTCCTCGTTCTCTGTAGAATGTATAAATGTGTATTTTCTGCTCTATTTCTTCACAGCAACACAGGAGTACAAGTTCAAACCATTCCCAAGGCGTGACATTCCCTAATGGCCTCCGATTCCTCACAACAATGTCAGTTGTGCATTTTTTCATTTCCCGTTCTCCTTTCTTGGTCCCCGCTTCTGGATTCTCTGGCCCTGCTCCCAGAGTGTTCCCGTCCATCCCGCCATTATAGCCCCTGGCTACTGAGCTGCAGGGTCCTGAATAGTGGGACAGGCAATGCTGAGGACGGCCCAGGAAGATGGCCGCCGATCAGAGTGAAACAGACAGGTAGAACAGGTGGCTCTGCTGGCCCAGAAGTGACTGTGTGCCTCCTGGTGTCCTGAGCCTGCTCTCCAGGGCTCCTGCGGGTGACGCCTTCTCCGAGGTCAGCTGAGTACGGAAAGCAGTGCTGCAGTGATTCCTCATCACTATACCTGAGGTAGATCTGCATTTGTTCGGGTGTCCCTGGCTAGCTGAGAATCACCCGGGGTTGGGCGGGATGGGGTAACCCAAATAAGGCTCCTCCCCTCCCCCAACCCAGCTCCTCCCACAGAACACAGCCATACAGGTCAGCCAGTCACCAGAGAGGCTGATTCATGTAGCCTAAGTCCTAGAAAGTATTAACAATACATCATGATTTAATAGGACACCTCTGCCCAGATCTGACCTGCCTAAAACGTAACTCTTTACCCGCCCAAATTTCCCAGATGTTCACACCCTATCACTGGAAATAACACGTCATTATCAGCAGCACAGTAACGATCCGCGGCGCGTTTAAACCACAACAAGAGTGTCAACAGCCGCTCGTTAAAATATTACCCAGCATTCTCTGGCAAAGCAGCGGATTTCCTACAGGTAATTACTGCTGATGCCAATGATAAACTTTAAAAAAAAAGTCCAAGAGAAAGATTTTTGTCTGCGGAAAGTGTGCAGGTATATTGTGGTGTTCGGGTAAACGCCAGATCTGCAGTGAGCTGTGTATCATAGCGGTCCAAGCCCTTCACTCCAGAAACACAAACAACCCATCAGATAAAAACAGAAGCTTTTGGAAGCCCGTGTAAAGCCAAGCACGCACATTTGGGTGCTCATCTCCGCACACCCCTAAGGAGCGTGATTCAGGTTTTCATGTTTAAGGTGTTTTTTCCCGATGGAAATCGAGCTCAGTGGAGCAGAAATCTAAGAGCCGCGACTCATACCCTGCTGCAAGAAAGGTGCCAGAGGCACTTTGTCAAAACACCAGAACTTGCGGTCAGTTGCCATGGCACCTAGGCAGGTAAACAAAAAATATGAAAAACAAAAAAAAAACAAAAAAACAACAAAAAAAAAAAAGTCCCAGACGAAAGCTCTTCATGTCCCACATCATTTCTGGCTGCTTCAGACATATCCTGCTTCTAAAACCAGCTTGGCCACGTTTAGCGGAATCCAAACTGTTTATTTCTACCTTCGAATGTGTTAAATACTTTTGGGTTCTGACAAAGGAAACCAAAACAGTAAGAATAACATCAAATAAACCACAAGGCCAAGCCAACAATAGTGGATAAAAAAGTTCCAGATCTTTATAACTCTCCCTTGCTAACCTTGGATCTTGACACATGGGTAGACATACAGACCCATCCTATCCACGGTGCCAAAAAGTAAACTTCACTGTTTTATTTTTAACAAATCAGAACAAAACACTGGCTGATCAAGGACGTTCCTGCTTAGACAAAGTTTACATTGAACTCTTGCCGGCAAAAACATGACTCCCATAATGCCTTGGGGAGCTGTTATGCTCTTGCAACACTCTGACTGGCTGTGCAATGGATTTCAGGGAAAAAACACACACACATACAAACCAATCAATAACACCTCGAACACTTCAGTGTCAGCCCAAAAGCCCAAAATGGCTTCTGAAAATGTGATGTGTACATGGTAATTTTCCAAAAAAATTACATATAAGTTTCAAATTAATGTTTAATGATACTCAAAGCTAGGTTTCTAAGTAACTTGCAGAAAAATGAAAGCCTTTAAATAATCCTCCTCAAATCCTCAATCCAGATTTTTCAACATCACCTAACGGCTTGAAAACTGGCACTAACCGATAAAGGCGCACATTTTCACCACTGCCACGTAGTGCAGGTCAGAGTCCTGAGGTCATTTCCCGTACACACATTCGGGTTACACGTGTGACCTCACACGCCTAACACAAGCACCGTAGAATGCGTGAGAATGTGAGCGGGAGGGGTCTTTGCTGCACTACTCGTCAAACTTACCACAAAAAACGTATTATAAAGGGTAAATCTGTGAAAACTCTATTAAGGCCAGAACCAGCGTTAAGCAGCTAATCCTGGGTAGGATGGAACCATGTTATAACATCTTGTTTTAGTAGAACAACAGGTCCTTCTCTCCATCATGTGTGGATGCCACTGAAGATGTTTTATATTGAGCGTCAGTCTGTTATGAACTTGCACTGCCGTGGGATAGATGGAGATTAATTCAATAGGGTCTCTCAGGGGAGAATTTATAATGTAGGCAACCTTGCTTAATCAAAAAGTTCAGTTGTGCTGCCAATTGCTTTAAACCTTCTTCTGGGATCATTTGGGTAAGATGAGCTGCTCTGGTTTAAAGTCATCCAGGGGGTTGTGAAGTAATATATATATTAGGCATAAAAATTTTGAGGCTGCCCCTTTAAGGCATTTAAAGGGGCAGCAGCTGCATGAATTCTGAAAAACGTGGACATACTGGTGCGTATAGAAAGAGCTGAAGACGCAGCATGGGACAGATGGAATTTTTATGGACCGTTTCCGATTCCGATTTTAACACCTCATAACTTTACATATATACATACATTACCAGTCAAAGGATTTTGCACATCACAGTTTTTTTTTACCACTTATCCATTTATTTCATAAACTGCATTTTTTTTTCTTCTTAAGCATTGAATGAACAACTATAAATGAAAACATAAATTAAATATAACAGGTTTCCGTCATAACATGGAAAGAGTATGTGAGAGTGCATGTCTGACATCCTGTTAACTGGGTGTATGGTATATGATGGCAGAGTCAAATTCTAGGCCATCCTTTAACTTCAAATACACTAGTTAACAGTATGTAATGTTCCTTGTAGAAGGAATGTCTGAAATTTTGTCTGCTGTCAGAGGAGGTTACTGTGATGAGTCAAAGATATGACGTTTTCTTACAAATAAAGGAACTCAAATGGTGAACATACGGTAAATGTATTTGTTAGCAAAGAATACTGAGTGTATTTTCAGTGAATGTTAAGTAAGTGACATGCAAATGTAGAAAAACTAACTTGTCAGGTAACGTATATTAGTCATGAGTGTTATTTTAGGAAAGCTTTTACAATATTCATATAAAAGAGTCAGTCCGATTCAACTATCCAATGGGTTCTCGACCAAAACAAGGAAACTTTTCCAAGAGAAATTTGATTTTCCATTTTTTCAACTTAAACCCTCAGAAAGTACATCTTCGACCTTGCAGCCTGTGAACGAAATTCTGCGGTACGGCGAATGCATGCCTTCACCTGTCGAATCTGGAAGTAGAACTCATCACCAGACGCCGTGGAGAATGGGGCAACACCCAAACACACCCCCCCGTAGGGCTGCTGATATTACGGGGGAGGGGGGTTTCATGTCACTCACAAACTGGCCAGAACTGCCTCCCCCAGCACCAAATCCTTCCATTGGGAAATTGCTCATCACATGAAAAACAGCAGATGGGCAGGGAGTGGTGCACAGACACGCAGGGGTTTTGCAACCAGGTACCGAGGACCATCACTGTAATCGTGCTGTGGAACCACAAAGGACAGGATGTGTTCTCATGACAAGAGCATCTGCCCAGGCCAATGTGAGGCCGGCACACCTTTACGTTTTATACTATACGACAGACCAATAAGTGATAATGGGTTTGAACTCTCTGAAATGTTTTTGTTACTGATCAGGCAAGGAGTCAGGGATTGAAATTACAAGTTTAAAGTTTGTTCAGGGCCCCCACCAGAGATATGCAGAGACTTTGAGGGCCAGGAACTCGACAAATGATGAGGGCTGCTTGGTTACATGTGCGTACAGGTGAGGGAAAACAAAATAACATCCAACTCGGTCAAGTTGGCGATCATCGTTGACCAAGAAGGGGGCGCTCAGGCCCCCGGAAGGAGGGTATGTTCAATCGTTTGGGCTCCCCGCACCCAGTCAGCACCCCCTGAGAAGACGGACACCCTAAGCCTGAAGCGCTGACCAGTGCTGACTGCAGCCTTCATGCAGATAACATAATGATTAGAACATCTTATCATGTCATTTGCTGATGTTCTGTTTTGACACAATGGAGCCAGCAGATTTACTTGGGAGCTGCTGAGCATATACAGTAATGAATAAGGATAAGGCTAACAGCCTTCGTGCAGGAAACAATGTTAACTTTGGCATCTCAATACAATTATCCTGTCAGCTGAGCATCGAGAGGCAACGATCTCAAACGGACACCGTCTTTTTCAAAAGCGTGCCTTCGTTCGCATTACTTCCGTCTAATAAGGCCGCATAGAACTAATAATTTGTTTTGATTTTATAATTGTATTTTTACTTATTAGGAAAGCAGCAGGGCTTCTATGAGGGTTAGAGTTAAAGTTAGTGTTGCCATTAGGTTAGAGAGAGTTGTTTGTCCTCCAAGGTAAAGCATCCTGTAAAAGACAAGATTGGGGAGATTCTATCTGCTTTGACCTGCTGTGCTCTGTCACTCTGGTCAGCTTAAGGGTTTGGGGTGCCCTTGTGCTTAGCATTCAGGATTGGATTAGCATGCTGATAATGTGCTCCATGGTATATTACTGTTTGTTTGTGGCCAGTCGAATTAGCTTTCTGGCTATACTTCACAGACACTGACACTTCTGTATAAGAACTGTCTCCATCCCTCACCCACGTTCAGAGGCACAATTAAATCTCAGCTCATTCTATTCCACAGAATTTGTACAAAGAAAGATGATTTTTGAGAGGGCCACAGCAGCTGCACTTTCGAAGGCACTTTTTATCGGAAATGCAGGAAGAACTTTTAGAGTCAAAATGAAAAGCAAATACTGCCCATACTAACAATCGACTCAAAGGTCAGAGAGGGAACTCCGACATGAAGGGCAGCGTTAGAAATCGCTGAGGGACAAATACACCTCAGCAAACTAGAGTCACATCAGCATTTAGAAAGAACAAGACCTTAAGACTACATATTAAAACAACGTGCTACCAAAATTGAATTACATTCCAAAACATGGACTAGAATTCACCAAACAACAAAACAGACAAAAACAGGTTCATATTTGTTGTGCTAAGGTTGCTTATTAGTTTGTTTTAGCTTTATTTTTTAATCTTTTTATTTGTTTTTGAGAAAATGTGTTTTCTTCTCTAGCTCCCCCAATAATGGATTATTGGAAATATGTGTTTTTCTTTGGATGGCAACAATATACAACCCCGATTCAGAAGGATCACAGGCAAGGAGCGGGATGGGGGGGTTGGGGGTTCATTTGGTAAGCTATCTATTCTCACCAGGTGGGGATGATGGGATTTATGTGCCATTTAAACCCCAGGGGCTGCACTGTCAGAGAAAAGCACCAATTAGTATTTTTGAGGATACAATTACTTGTCATTGAGGCTTGTACCCTCAAGCGTCTGTCAATCGTACCCTAGCTGTAGGTAAATGTACTTTTAAGGTACAGAATGGACTCTGAGGAACATTTTTCTACCATTTTGGTTACATTAAAATTGTTTGTACCTTGAGGAACAAAACCGTACCAGGGCTGTACCCTTTTTTCTGACCGTGTAGGTCAGCCACTGACAAAGTTAACGAGTATATGGCTAGTCGGTTGCAAAACACAGCTTTCGTGTTTGGAAGAGAAAAAGAACCATACAGCCTCTTCTGCTTCCACGCGACGATATATTGTATTACACATGACATCCATCTAAGAAGGATTTGTTTGTTGTCTGTGGAGCACGTTAAATGCCTGAAGATCCGGGAGTCTCCCTTATGCCACATGTATCAATGCAGTTTGATCCGTAATCGGTGAAGTGGATCCGACTGCGTCAAGGAGGCGTCATGCAGGTGAGGTCGCCTGCGGCCGCTAGTGGGCGTTTCCGTGCAGGGCACCTGCCGCGATGATACGGTCAAACTGTTTGTTGTAAATAAATTGAACAAGCAGTTTTATTATTAAAATCTCGGGGGGGGATGACTGTAGGAAAAACACAAATTTTCCGTTTCTGTAACTTGAGAAATTGTGAGAATGGGGGAAAAAAACGTTGGCATTAAATGTTAAAGGAGCAACAACTTTCCCACGCTATATTTTTGAAAAATCCTTAGATTCACCGATTACAAAAAGCCGCAGGGACATCGGGAGCTAAAGGTGGTTTCAGCTTCGCTAGTCATTATGGTGATCCGCGTTTTTGGGACCGGAAAACATTTCAGCTATATTTTCAGGTTATACTTTTAGCCTTCGATAGTCCACTATCGTCATCTGTCATGAGAGAGACGACTAATCGACAAAAATTGTTTTGACACAATGGGCCTGGTCACGACTACGCAAAAAGCAATTTAAAAATAAGCATTAGGGATTGAAATTCGTCTTGAAGAGGCATTGAAGGTATTCTAAAGGTATTCAACATGCTAAAAGGGGGCGATGCCCAGCCCTGTCACGGGCGATCTGTACTTCATGCCACTTCATGTCCACATTTAAGACTGAAATCGGATTCCGTGTTTTACGATGCAAAATAATGTGCAGACATCAAGGGCGAGGAAAGTGGTTTTTCGCCTACAGTTGTTCCTAAATGATTATGTTTTACAATTAGACGGACATGCACAGGTCACAGTGGCACGGCATCCCAAGAAAGCGTCCGCCTGCTGCAAGGTCCGCCTGGCAAACCTGTCATCCGAGGCACATCACCCCCATTTTCATACTCACAGGAAGGGACAGTAACTCGCTTTTTAATCGGGACTCCAAACCGTTAATTATTTAATTAACTCCGGAACCACGCCATGCTCAGAAGCGCCTGGATTAGATCACGTATTCATTATTTTTGGAAGTCACCCACACGTCTCCTGAATTGTTGTAATTAATAACGAAGGGGTGAACACTCGACATTGCACTGCCAAAATCGGCAAATGGGTAAATAACTGGCAAAATCATCATATGGGCAAATGTTAAACTGTCCCTCGGAGAATATTAAACAAAGAAAGCGATACATTGTGAGCCTTTTGAAGTCGTATGTACTATCAGTGCACACTGCCATCTAGTGTTCAATACCCGCACACACGTCCTGTGCTGGTTGAAACGGGTATTTCTAATATTTCCCCCTTTTCTATGCGCACATAATGACGCGGGGGTGGAAGACTGAGGGTTGGATTTCTCTGCTGATCTATACAAGCCGAATCTAACTTTTCAGGGGCCCTAGAGAGGACCGTAGCCGGAAAGAAATTTTGCCTGCTGACCATGGACAGCTGCCTAGTTTTGCCTGTGCTTGGTAATGACTATTATTATTTTTTTTCACAGGCAAGTTTCTACAACGTGGTTATAAAGTCATAGATGTGATCGTTTGATCATATTTTAGTCTCAGGTCAGGTCAGGTTGGGGAGCGTGCACTGGTACAGTGCGTTGTCACCCCAACTATATGACAAAACACCTTGGGACCATAGTTGCCCCCCCCCCCCCCATCTGAGGCTGTAGCGCCGTAACTGACGCTCCCTCACAATGCAGGTAATCTGTCTCATTCAGGATTCCTCTAGCAACCGCTCATTCGACACAAAATCAAACCATTCTCCGAAGAGACACAGTACCGAAGGAGTCCAGTCTTCGTCTCAGCTCACTGGATAGCGTCCATGTCTCACAGCCATACAGCAAGACAGGGAGCACCAGGACTCTAAAGACCTGGACCTTCATCCTCTAGCAAAGATATCAGGAGCGCCACACCCCCCTTTCCAGCGACCACATGACCCCCCCATGCTCTCCCAAATCCGTTTCCCAATCCACTTGTAATCAAAAGATTGCTGGTTCAAATCCCCGATCAGCGAAGTACCACTGAGAGTCCTGAGCAAGGTACTGCCCCCCACCCCCCAAGCACTGCTGCCCAGGTGCTGAATTAGCTGCCCCTTGCTGTAGCACCGGGTCTCATAAGGGTTAAATGCAGAGGACACATTTCGTTGTTGTGCACTGTGGTGTGTCAACAATGAGAGCTAATGACTTTCACTTCACTACTGACTTACATAGGAAGAGTCGCCAGAGGTCGACTCTCTCCCCACTGATGGTTGTGCTGAAGAGGTCATTGAAGGCCTGGATCTTGGTTTTTACTCAGGACACTCACAAGTCCAGACACTCAGACTCCTCTCCCAGTCTCTCACAGCCTCCATTGACATCACGAAGATCACAGCATCGTCGGCAAAGTCGAGATCAGTGAATCTTTTGTCACCATCTATGTAATCTACACACTTGCGCGCACACACACATATTTGTATTCCTGTCCTTGTGGGGACTTTCCGTTTATTTATATAGATGGGAAAAACCCTAATCCCAACTATGACAACCTTAACCCCTACCTAGCCTTAACCTTAACCATAAACAAAATGATTGCAGTTTCAGATTAGTATAAAATTGAAGTTTATATTGTGGGGACCTAAAAGATGTCCCCACAATCTGAAAAGGAACAGAATTTACCACATTGTGCAAACATTTCTTGTGTGTAGTGTGTGTGTGTGTGTATATATATATATATATACTGTATATATATATATATATATATACTGTATATATATATATATACTGTATATATATATATATATAGAGTTATATAGTTTGTGTTCCTTGTGTTTGGATAACTTCTTTATAATTATATTATTGTACAATTGTAGACATAGTTCTCCAGCAAGCTTCAGAGATTTGTAGTAACATCACTTCTACATCCCCTCCTTATTGGCTGTCATTCCTTTGCTCTGAGCAGCACCGGGCCCACAGATAAGCAGGCAGATGCTGGTGTCTCTGCTCAGTGCTCCGCCAAGGCAGCGGCGGGCCGGACGCTCCATCACCAGCTCAAAAGGTCACGTTCTCCGTTTTGTTTTGCTGGATGGGAGTGCCTGATACGCGATACTGCGTGACGCCAGACCGGATTGGACGTGTGTCAGGGGGGAGATGTCCTCCAGGGACTTCTGCTTTCTTACAAAACTGAAAACTTGGCTTAATGCTTTCAAAGTATATTTATGTGTCCTGTAATGTCCTGGTATCCCATCCAGAGTGTACACCTGCTTCGTGCCTTATGGCCTCTGGGACAGCCTCCAGATTGACGCCTTGACCCTGTACTGCACCATGCTGTACATAGCTAATGGAGAATCAGCCAAAACACATTTCTTTTTTTAAATATCCACCCAACCCTCACCACCGGAAGCAGCACCACCAATCCATCCCATCATAACTCTCTTCTCTTGAGTCAAACTCTGGTGATATTGTAGGCCAGTGATATACTGGGTTATACTTTGGATACACAAATACTGTAGTCTAAATCTTCTGGTGGAGTGGTCTGTCTTTGAAACTGAAATAATCACACATTTTCCCCACAAGCCCTTTGTTACTTTAAGTCTTTGTCTATTGACTGATTCAGTACCGATTAGCGAAATTATAGAGAATTTAGCGATAGATTAATCGATCCTTTCCTTTCCAGCAACGTGCCATCAGATTCTTGGAGGGACTGGGAGCCGGAGACAGCGTCCAGGTTTTTGTAAATGAAGTCAGTATGACCACTAATCCGGCCGATTGAGGTAGTGAGAAGAGTAAGAACAGGAAATGTTTGTGTCAACAGCGTCTAAAATAACATGAAAGGAGACAGACACAAAACGCAGCCGCATTTAGATCAGAGGTAATGACAGCACCCAGATAAGAAAATACGTGCGCGTGGTTTTGTGTCTGAATGCGTGCTTTCGCGAGAGAGGAAAACCTCAGAAAAAAATTAGGCTTTGGTGGCTGTGATCTCAGTCCTGTGTTCTTTAATGTTCTTATATTCTTTATTATCCCCTAAGTGTGACTGCTGCTCATTAAGAGTGTTTGTTTTTTCTCACACTGCTAAGTTAAACTGAAACGTAACGGAGTTTTTTCGTCCCGTCTCACCTCGACGTCGGAACGAAACGCGACACCCACTTGGCTGCTGAATTTAGATACGATGATCACAACCAGTGAAAAAATACAGCCAGACGTATAGTTTCAATTTATGTGGCTGGTCATGTGAGAGAAAAAAAATACGTTTTTTTTTTTTTTTTTTTTACATCGACCTTGTGTATATATGGAGCAGAATCCCTGATTTATATGTGCAGAGGTGTTCTGTTCTAGGTGAGGGGACGTGTCTGTGCTGGGATAATGTGTTGGTAGGGCACATTTAACTGAAATGTGTTTGCGTAAAACTTGACTAGTGTGGTTGCCAAGATCTTTGTAGTACTATTTCTTAGCTGGTTTATATATGTAATTAATGTACTTTTGCTGATGTTCCACACCAGCTGTGGATTGTCTTGCTGTCTCGCCTGCTTGATTTTGGTCATTCCATAATTTACTTTTAGCCTCATCATTTTAGACTTCACTTGCAGCCGGGGGCCGGTGGAG
>JAODJW010000081.1:2513244-2528010 GCA_026777045.1 Hyperopisus bebe | reverse complement strand
CTGCTTCTTGACTCAAAAGCCGGATTCCTGAGCAGAAAGGCTATTTGCTCCACAGACAGACTGAATTGCACAGAAACACTCACAGTTCCTGATGCATCCATTTCTTTGTTCTGTGTTTTGTTGTTTTTTTTTAAAGTACAGGTGACTTCATAAGATGGGCCATCTCTTGCCACTCGGACCCTCGCCTTAATGGTATTATCTGCTCATTTATTAAAGACTTCTGGTCTCCTCTAAAATCAGACGTGAAACCAATTTAACATATAGTACAACTTCCTGTCACAACACCAACTGAACCACAGCTATGATCAACAGGAGGAATTGCATTTGAAGACTGATCTCTCCAGAACTCGCTGCCCAGTGCTTCATATCCCAGAACCTGTCACATTCCAGGACAGTCCAGAGACTGTTCAGTGTTTAAAACTCAAAAGGTCCTTCTAGGAAGAGTTTAATCTTCTCGAAAGTGCGCTCTTGACATCGTGTGACAGTTATGTTTGGTGGTTTTTCGACGAGCCGTATACAGCACCCCACTTCCTGTTAGCAGCGACTTCCAGAGATCACAGCTTGTCAGAAAGGCAGCCCACAGCAGTGGAGGCTCTTGGCCGTGGGGGTTGGTTCTGCACGCAGGGACTGGAGGAGGAAGTGACTTGTGTGCAAGCGGACACGCGTACAACAGACGACAAGAAGCGACAGCACACCCCGCTGACGCAGACTCTCGCCAAACCTTCCCCCCCCCCCCCCCCCCCCCGGGGAGCAGGAACGGACCGGCGGACGGGAGCTGAGGTGTCCCGATGGCATCCAGCCACACGGTCATGCACCTGCAGAGGAAGCTGAAGAACCTGCAGCAGCAGCGTGGCACGAAAGGTGAGTGCAACGGCGCAGCCGCCCGCTGCGGGATCGGCCCCTCTGCTCCATGGCGACACGGCTTTCACACGTCTGTGACTTCTGGCTGTCGCGTCGCAATATCCCCACCGCATGCCTTCCACAAATGAACAAAAGCTCCTCTCAGCTTGCCTTAGAGCTCACGGCACGAACCCCCCTCCACAGCGCACCCCAGCTCCAGAACTCTTCTTTTGCTGCTGTACGGCGCGTATTTGCAAAGTCATTAGGAGGATTTCCTCAGATGGACCTCCAGGTTGTGTCAGCCAATCGGCTCCCAGTCCGCTCCTTAAACGAAAAGGCACTTTGAACGTTGGTATTTGTCAAGAAACGTGAGAAAGGCAGAAGGGAAACTGAGCTTTTTCTATGGTCTGGATTTAGCTCCCAGGGGCTTCTGTTCACTGTCAGGGCTGGACGGGGACTCAAAATCGGCCCTGGACTTTGGGGATAACCTACATGAAATTTTGATGATTTTTTTTCGAGGTGGGAAGGTCCCATGATAAATTTTACCGCCCTACGAACCCATCAGCCCACTGGGAAAACGCCCCAGTATGCCAGATGGCCAATCCAGCCCTGGCAGCTGCAGACGGAGGTTGGATGGGTGACCCCAGTGTGGGTCCTCATTCCCTCTCCATCTGCACTCACAGCTTTAGAGGGCAGGAAACGCAAGGGACTGGCCGTCCCGAGGGATGCGTGGGGAGTGCGATTTGACAGGGCGTGCGAGACCAAGACAGTAATCAGTTTTTCATCGTGTTGCTCCTGTTCTTGTATGTCAATTTGGTTCAAATTAAGAATATGTATGGTATGCATGTAATGGGACTAATTATAGAAATACCAGCAGGGGGCAGTCTGGAGTCCAGGGCCCTGGGGACTGTGGTACCTACTATGAGGAGCACGATGAGTGGATCCCCCATCATCCCCCCCAGAGATGCCCGTTACTCCCACAGAGGTGTGCCACTGCTCCACTCTATGCCTGGTGTGCCAGGCCAGAACCTGGATGGATTCGTGACAGATATGAGGACCCTGACCAAACCAGAAAACGATCCCAAAGGTACAAGTGAAACAAGATACATGCATACAGCACACATACTATAAGACATGTAGGTTTGCTGCAGCAAACACACGTTGAGTTTCTCCAATGCTGATGATGCAGATTCAACATATGGAAGAGGGGAGGCCCAGTCCATGGCCAGAGAGTCCATACTACCTGGAAGGGGTTCCAGCAAGCCCTTCTCAGAGCTGCTGCCGCTGGGAAGGAGCGTACCCATGGTGACCGTCCCGCCGTCGGCTCTCACCCCTGATCCATGGAGGTCAGAAAGCACACAGGTCAGATATTATTATTTTTTTTGCCATCATTGTGCCTCTTTCCAGTCCTTAAATGGGTTTTCCTTTATTCAAAAACTGCAAGAACACCACAAGCTTTTTCCCAGCATTCTGATCTTCATGACCAATGATCGTAACGTTTAGATGAAATTTTGACAAAAGCAGCATTTGATTGGATGCTTTCCTCTGCCTATCACATGCAGACTTTCTCAATACGCCCCTCGTTTGGCTTTGTCCCTCCCTCTGCCGTCGCCCCTCCAATGGGAGGCTACTATTTCCAGAGGGACCCAGCGGCCAACATAGAACTGTCTCCACAAAGGTAGGTGTCCCATTGGTCAACAAGCTAATCATGTGGCAGACGGGCTTCTGGGCCCCGCCCACATAGCTGGATAGATACTTAAGCACTAACGATCAAATGATGCACTCTGGCGGGATGAATGGAAAGGGGAAGGTTTTATCCTCAGCCCTCTGCTGGTTTCTGGGTCTGTCTTCCATCATCTCTCACATCTCAGTCCAGTAGTAGAATCAGAATGTTAAAACTTAAAAATGCCTTTAACATTTTCAGAGGTCAATGCTGATTAAGCTGATGCACAAGAGCAAAATCCTCACAACATGAAATTCATAAAAAACTAATAAATGGTGATAAACACTACAGAATGGGCTGCAAGCAAATGATTAATTCTTCTTACAATAAATTACTCAAACAAACATTAGGATACGTTTTCTTAGCAATGAACTCACTTCCCTTCTATCAGATTTGATCACCCTGTGGTCACCCTGTGTGCCATAATTAGCAGTTGGGGGACCATCGAGAAGCTATTGTCATTTCATTAGTGTCTCCCTGTACAAAACCAGAACAGACTGTCGCTAAACCCAACAAACGGTCAAGCACAAGCTGATGATGGTCACAGTAATAGTGCAGATGAGTGGTCTGTTTATTTTTATCTAAAGAAGATTTACAAATAGACTACGGATTGATGGGCCCAGGCAATGCAGTTAAACAGTAGGCAGGTCTGGTGCTGCAAACGCGGAAACTTCTTATTTTCAGTTCTGGCTCAGCCTGGTATCCATGGAGATCGTCTCAAAACAATGGGTCACAGAAATCCCCATAATACTTGTAATAGCAGTGGTGTTGGATTTCTCCTGGAAAGTAGTAATATCTTTGTCTTCCTAACCCTGGACGTTCTGTTATTTCAAGCTTAAGATGCCACATTATTTTCCGCATTTTTTTTCATTTCCTGCCTGCCTCTTCCCACGAGAAGGAGGCTCGATTCCAGGTTCCCCTTTGGCCAATAAAACAACTATCACTCGATCAGATTTGCCAACAGGCTGAGATCATTGCTCCTGTAAGCCATGTTGGAGTAGATCTGAGGTCTTTTTCTTTATATTGTAAAGGCTAGCCAACAACAGTCATCAAACAGACTCCAGTCCCAGCACCCGCAGAGATGTCCTCTGTCCACTGCCTGGGTACCTTGGTGCTTTTACCGACTCAGCCACGATGTTGCCTTCTCATCAATACCCTGCTTACCTTCCTCACGTCCCTATCCAGCCATTGTTTTACAGGTGAGTGTGGTTCATTAGCTGGGGGCAGGGGTGTATACACGGGGTTACAGAGGCAATGCTGATTGGCCCCCTCCCCTGTCACTCACAGATTCAAAACATATCATTGGCTAATGATAAGGTTGGCCCCTCTATATAAATTATTGCCACTATCATAAAAAATCCTATAATCGCCCCCGGTGTGGAGGAGACCTTAGGCAATGTGTCCTGGGGGGACAGCCCCAAATTGCCTACTATGCCTGAATCATGCTGCGTGCACACGTGTCTTTGAAACAACAATGCTGCTAGTGAAATAATAAAAAAAACTAAATTCAGCCCCTCCATGACCTTGCTCAGAATAAACGCTCGGAAGATGGACAAACGGATGATGTCACCCCCTCACAGCTAGAACGATGGTCAGGGCTGCGATCCATTGGCGTCCCTGTAGGCATGGCCTGTTTTATGTTCACTGAAGACTGTCAATTGTTTGCCCCTCACACGAACAGATTTGACACGTCCTGTCTCACATACAAGAAGGTGCCTCTTCAGACTTCGGAACTGAGTGCATTTTCTCCTCTGCACTCGTTCCACCCCCTGCCTGCGGACCCCATCGCTGCCAGGCCGCCAACCCGTAGGGCTGGGCACCGAGACAGCGAAGCTGGCAGAAGGTGAGGAGTCTTTTTTTTCATTAACTGATTTAATTATATCTAACAGAAATGCACACCTTCGTGATTCGTTCTGTAGTGGCAAACTGCACTTTGCGTATCGATGAGGTTGGTTGGGCATGGGTTGGATAGCGAATGCCATGTCGGTATTAGAGACCTCAAAGGTTTTCATTAAATTTATCCAGACAGTCTTTTAATGGCTGCATGGTTGACTTCCCACATTCACATGGAGTTCATGTTAAGTGCCACCAGAGACACATGTTCCTCGCTCGCTGCAGGAGGATTAAGGAGACGATCGCAAACCATAAGGGTGTGGAGAGCAGGTTTGTTGCTGATATAGAGCTGGGGTTTCCCCAGAAGAAAGAGAGGAGGAGACAGAGGGCCGCCTCGGGCAAAGCCCCCAGCCTAGAGGAGGGCAAGCAGCACAAAGACATGATGGTGAGCACAGCTTCACTGAAAGGCTTCTGTTCCATCAGACGTGGCTGTGAT
This sequence comes from Hyperopisus bebe, assembly GCA_026777045.1. Lineage (NCBI taxonomy): Eukaryota > Metazoa > Chordata > Actinopteri > Osteoglossiformes > Mormyridae > Hyperopisus > Hyperopisus bebe. The sequence continues at coordinate 2,523,118 of JAODJW010000081.1, read as the reverse complement.
ATGTGGCTTTGATAAATTTCATTATGGATTTTCAGGACTTGAGCTCAAGGTCAAGGACGTCTCCACAAGAGACACAAAAGGGTAAGAACACCATTTTAGTGGCTACAGATGAACATCCTTCATGATATTCTTGTCTGAACGTACAGCATATGGCCCTCTTATCTATCAAGTGACCCTCCGGCCTACAGTTTTGGTGGAAAACGTATTCTACGCCTCTTAAAAAGTTTGCCTTCCATGTTTTCCCCAGGGAGAAGATTCCGTGGAACCATCACAACTGAACACAAGGGCCTCTTCATTCCAGAAAAATCCCTTCATCTCATTAAGGAACATATGCATCCCCAAAATCCACCACGAGTAGAAGCAAAACTCTGGAATGGTTTCAGCAGAAAAGACAGTGAAACATGGTTAGTTGTGTTTGCCTTCCATGAGTTTCAAATCCTCTGTTATGTATGGTTTCTCTATTCTCACACTGAGTACACCTCACTTAGGCACAATAAGCTATTGTCAGGCGTTACAAAGCTCCCTCTGCTCCACATTTCCTTTACAAAGCGTCTTCACACTCAACTCGATGGCTTGTTCACTTTCCTGGTCAATATTGGTTTTATTCCTTTGATGAGATTAAAAAGCTTTTGTGTTCCTGTCCAGCTATGTTTAGAAGTTCTTCCTGCTTGCACTGAACTTTTATTCCCCTCAAATGTGTCTTTCACTCCGTAGAAAAACCTGCCTTGGTAGTAGGATTTGCAGAGAAAGGACATGCCGGATATTGACAGTAACAAGCAGAACTATGTTTGTATTTTGTATGTTTTTATTAGCTCAGCCCAAGTGGATTCTGGGAGCTGCCAGAGAAGCCCAGAGCCACAGAATTCATTAAAGGCATTAGACCTCAGTCCGAGGTACCAGCAGAATAAGTATAGGGATGAACATAAGCAAATGAGCAGCTGTACCAGTCGATGCCAGGACCCTCCATTCTACCAGGAGGCGCCCATTCCCCAACATGGACAGGTGGAGGAAAGGGTACCTATGCCACCCAGAGAAGGGCCCAGCCCCAGACAGGGTCATAGGGTGGTACGGTCCATTTCCATGCCCAACCTGCTTTTAATGCAGGTTCCTCTAGCCAAATATGAAGCATTAAAGGCTATGTGTGAGACAGGTGTTGGCGTGAAGGAGGGACTGCAAAAGGAAGACCTTAATTCAAACAGAGGTCCATCTCAGGGTGGGGCAAAACACAACGTCAGAGCGCCAGGGAGTCTAGAACCAGCGTTTGACACGAAGACTTTGATCTGGTGCGTCGCTGAAACCAAACAGGCAGAAGGGATGCTTCAACTGTCCATGGAAAGAAGTGAGTGAGACAGATCTGAAAGTAAACAACACAGAACTGCTCTTTAGAGGTTCTTCAAACACAATTTAAATTAGCTAATTTGTATTCATTTACGTAGGTGAAAATTCAGCTCAAGAAAAACCCAAAACAACGATGGACAGAGCAGGATCCTCCGTGTCCCCAGCATACATTTCTATACACGACAATAAAGAATTCTTCAGCAGGGCTCAGCATGAGGTGTGTATCTATACCGGCATCTCTCAATTTACACACCAGGGGTGTCAAACTCCAGTCCTGGGGGGCCGGAGCCCTGTGTAGCTTAGTTCTTTCCTTGTTCCACCACAAATGATTCAGCTCAAGAGCTGTGTGGTAATTAGCACAAGGAGGTGCAAGGAGCTAAATCAGGTGTATTAAATGAGGAAAATCCCAAAAATGTGCAGGTCTCTGCCCCCCCCCAGGACTGGAGTTTGACACCTGTGGTACATACCATTTAAAAATGACCTTCCGTTTGTTTCACTGTGAGGTAATTACCTCATCCAGACAGATGTTTGTATATTGTAGATGTGTTATTGCCATGTGGTGCCATAACATTCTGAAGAGTTTTAAATGCATCTCTAAGATTTATGAATGAAAATGGTCAGTAATGAATCTGTACGCTGGGGCATATCCAGTCACCAGGGGCGATGACGATAAAGCCTCCACAAAACACGAAGAGACAACTGTCTGAAGAAGCAGATGACTCTCTTCAATCCATCACCCAGAAGCGGAGATCAACTGCACCCTCTCCAGCTCCACCCCAAAACAGCATCCTGGGTGTACCCCGCCTGGGTGGGAGTGAGCCAGAGAACCTTTATTCCACTCTGCTCGACCTGAAGCCTCAGCTCTATCCTGAGTATAGAGGTATAACGAAGATTTTCTAGCATGAGACCTCAATGATGTCATGGGGCTATAGAATTCTCCCGTCCATCAGATGATGCCATGTTGTAATAAGTGGTGGACACCCCCCTATGCTTCTCAGTAGAATGATCCAAGCTTCAAAGACATTCATAGAGCAGTACGGTCCACGTATCTGAGGAGCAAATTTCTAAAGCTCACTCAGTCTACAGGATACCTTTTCAGAAAAAAAATTAGTTGGACAATTTTGGTTCCCAACACTGTAACATATGATGAGGAAGCCTGACTTCAGGATATTAGCAGTCTCATCTGAAAAACAACATTTAAAAAAAATGCAACGAGTGAGTTTTTGTCTCTGATACTTTAACGTATGATGAAGCAGCTTGACTTTAGGTCATTGGCGGTCTCACCCTAAAAACAACAAAAAATGGACAGTTTTGGAAATTTGCTCTTCATTTGGCCTTCTATAACAAGTTTGTTATGCTTAAAAAAAAGTCAACATTATTTGATGATGTGGTTCTCCTTTTAAACCACAGAACTCTAACCACCTTTTCATGGTGAAACTGTAGTAAAACTGTTATGTCAGACGTTCTCAGCATTAAAACCATGGAATCCTGTCTTCTCCCCCAAAAGAGGATCATACGGACCCTGCGTGTGATTTGCCCGAGTTTGAAGGTCAAAATCGAGGAGAGGTTCAGGATCTGGGCTCCACCGACTTCTCAAGTGAAGAGTCTATGGAGATGTCCCTGGACCATGAGAAAAGGTGGAAACCTCAGTGGCAGGGCATTGAGGAGATCCTGGAGACCTACAGAGGCTATGCTGAAGGTGACGTGACCTTCTGCGTCCATTTTGCATTCTAACCTCATTCGGGCAAATGACAGTGAATATTTTAAGCCTGGCAGGAAACATACTTAATTTATTTGCAGCATTTTAAATCTCAATATTCTTAATATTCATGTAACTATTTCTATTTGAAAGTATACAGGGGTGATTCTAATTAATTTCATTACTCATTTTGAAGAGAGAACATTTGAAGAAAAGATACTTCAAGAACAACTCAGGGTGTTGAAGGAGAAAAACAATGAATTGAGTTTAATTGCAAAAAAATTGAACAATCAAATACAGGTAATCGATAATAATTTTCTGGTTCTTTAGATGTGAAATAAGTTGCATTTGTACAGCCATTCAAGTGATGGTGTTCAGAAAATACAGGCTAAGCCTCCTAAGAACATCAGAAACCGACTCGTCACATACTTACATGTACACAAAAACCGGGAGGCTACCGTAATAGACATCCTGCTTCCTGTTTGCTCTGAGATCCAGGACCTCACGGGTGTCCAGTGCTAATGCCTGTCGTTGCCGTGCTTGCGCTCCCCAGAGTCTACAGGACACCAAAGTGAGGCTGGAGAAAGAGCAGACGGAGCATGAGGCAGCCCTGACCTACCTAAGGAACTGTCTCTGCCTCATCTAGCTCTGGGGACCTTACCTCTAACAAACACAGCACTCCTCAGCCAAAACCTTCAATCTGACTGTCTTCAGTTCACTTCCTTTTATTCTTCTGCTCATGATTTATAGGAATGCAATTTTATTTATATATCAGTTATTTCGGTGTTATTCCATAGTATAGATACGACGTAATTGTCAGACTAACACAGCAACCACAGAACTAGTCCCTTTGTGAGCTATATACTCTCTATATATACTCTCGCTGTACAAGAGCCATCATGTAGAAGATGAAATGCATTTCCATGTCTACTGAAATGAATATGTACCTGCATATTTAAGATTTTGTATGATTTTTACACTATATAAAATGCATGAGTTCTCTGCAGCACACAGGTGATTTTCGTTACAGGCAATTTGTTCTCTAATGCGCCAAAAATCGGTTTGATTAAAGAAGGCATGAGTGAGTTACCAAAATGAGAGGACGTGGAGATCGAGCAGCCCAGCTATGCAACAGGGACATTCACACGACAGTAATTTCATTTTGGCCTGATTTAGGGAAAAAGAAACAAAAACCTATGAGCTCATTTTGAAATTGAATATTCACATTCGGGGGCATTCTGCACTGTGATTGGAGGGCTTATGTAATCAGTGCTGTAAAGGACTAATACATATTTTGAGCTTTTATCTGGCCACCAAGGTAATGAATGTAGATATGAAGGGAAGGTGTGTCACCTGCAAGAAAGAAAAATGTGAATTGGGGCTTTCCCTGCCAGCCCCAGGATGGGCTCCCCCTCTGAGTCTGGTCCCTCCCAAGGTTTCTTCCTTCTAGGGAGTTTCTCCTTGCTACTGTCACATCTGGCTTGCTCACTGAGGGTTTTGGGTGGGGATGCTGTAAAGCGCTTCGAGACAATGCAATGTTGTGAGAACATGCTATATAAGATAAATTGAACTGAAGGAAAAAAAAAAATCAACCCACATGCACGCTTCAGAACCACAGAAACAGTCATTTAAGTGAGAAGTCTGGCTAAGAACAGACCTCTCTAATGCGATGGCTGCAGGTTCGAGGCCTCTGGTATGGAGCTAACTCCTCAGCTTTACTTATTTCCATCCATCCATCCATCCATCCATCCTTCTTCTAACCACTTATCCCATTCAGGGCCGAGACATGTACTTTTAGGATTTAGAAGGACCAGGGTCTGAAAATGTAACATGAAGCACAAGCTTACTGCCAAACACCAGGCCATTCTCCTCAGTCGTAACTAGTGCGGAAACTAAGAGAGGTGTTTGGCACAGTACTACAGAGCTACTGGCCTCCTCACGCCGCCTCATTCATGCCAAACCTCATAGGTGCAACCCCTGCGTCGCAGCAGCCAACTAGAGCAAAACCGGCATTCAGAACAGCTATGCAAATCGAATCCTTATTAATATGCAAAGAAGGGCACTGCTGATTCATGGGAAATGACAAAGGAATTACAAAAGCACAAATTATCCTTTATTTCTCTGGAATGTAAAAGCACACTGATGATTACAACTAAAGCTGCCAGCATCACATACTGATTAACAATGACAAACTGGCTTACTGATCTGCTCAGTAGTTCCCTTCATTTGAATTGTAAAACAGCTTTACAGACAAATACATACATATATAGAGACACTGTAAGCATGTATGTTCATCTGAAGATTGTTTGAATGTGGCTAGTTCACTTTAACTAGTGTGTTTAAATATTTTAATAGACCTCTGGATGTGTTTAAATGACCTAATTCTCCAAGTATTCATAAATGTAACAATTGTAAATTTAGGACGTGTAAACCAAAACACTCGTTTTTAACGCTTAACGATTGTTTAAAATGATTGCTTAAAGAGGTTCAGAAACACTATCACAGAATGCACACAGCTTTGCTGTGGATTCAATAAAACAGGCTTTTACGGCTAAACCATAAAACGATTGGCATTATCCACTGCCAATGGTGGCAGGCTGGTGTTCCTGTGGCACAGTGGTCGATACATGTTAATTTGGTAGTAAATGCCTCATGACACACAGAAAATAAATAGGTAGGTTTGTAACTTGTAACTTCTTGGTGCTTTGACTGGCATTAGGTTCTACCTAATCTGGAACCATCGGTTCTATTGACAGCTAAAGGAAAACATTTTCCCTGCCATAATGCACACACTAACAGGGAAAGAGCTTGCAGCAAAAATGTCTTGCAGATAGTCACAGCGCCCCTCCCCAACCCAAACAAAGGAAGGGAAAAAAATGCACAGAATCATCCAATAAAGGGGTCGGGAAAAAAGGTCACGACTTTTTTTTTTTATATATAATTTAGAAAATTGAAGGAACAAAACTATCACTGTGGGATTGTGTGAGATGGATTGACATGAAGATGGCTGATTTGGCGGGGGGGGGGCACGGTACTGCTCGCCCACCACCCTGCATGTTAGGGCCCCATGTCCAGCTGGATCTTGTGCTCGAAGATGGCGATAAGCAACATGATGCTGAAGCCCAGGAGGATGCCGGCGTTCTGCAGGAGGAAGTAGCCGCAGTGGCTGAAGCCGTGGTCCCCGGCGTTGTTGTGAAGCATCTCCGGCATCTGGGAGGGAGACCGAGGCGGACACATCAACACGGCACACGGACGACTTCAAGAAGGGAGCAGCTTCAAGTGTTACCGCAAATTCAGGTTTCAAGTCGAGACCGACCACGTATGGAGGCATGAAATTAGCTTCGCGTCCATAAAAAACATGAAAACTGAGATCAGGGTTTCCATTTGCCTGCCGACGCACTTAAGTGTCTGACGACACTCTTTCCACATGCCGACAGGCTCAGCAAGAGGAGGATTAAAATACAACCACTTAATCTGTGGCATCTGCTGTACATCTAAAGTACACCATTTCTGACTAATTGGTTTAGCGCTTTAATGCACTTTGTTAATTTCAAACGGGGATGGACACTCCAACTGCTTTGTAAGCCATGTGAGATTTGCAATGACCAAAGACGCCAATGTCAGCATATGGCCACTAGATGGCAGATTCTACCAGTGTCTCAGGAAGATTAGGTTCCTGTGGCAGGAAAGTGCTTTTTCAAGAACCAGGAACTTATATTTCCACTGCAAACTGGGAAGATGTGCTGAAGTTAAGGGAAGAGAGATAGATGTAGGATGGAATTATTTTTGTATCGCAATTACACCACATGCATTAATAAATAGCTTTTTGCCTGCATCTCCTTATATCTGCATTTGACAATGTGATCAATAACTGACATACTTCTAATATTGCCGGTGCTGATGCTGAAACCTGCCAGTGTTATTTGGCAGAATAACATCGTCTTTTATTCTGTGGAAAACGAAAGATCGATCTGCTGGCCAGATTCAATAATGAATTATAAACATCATGGGTCATGTAAATAAAATATATATAAAAGACTCCCATTTTGATCACAAATGATCGCCCCAAATAACTAACAAGACAACCTGTTCATCCTCTATTATTTTTTGGTGGCAGCACAGTTTTGTACGAAATTACACGTGGATGTTAACCTACAGGCTTCCTGTATCTCCTAGGCTCATTTACGTTGTGCTGTGGGAAAGCATGGTGGTCACATGGTATAGGGGCCCCGTGAACCTAAAAATTAATCTAGGAAGCAGGAAGCAAAATCGCAGAGGACAGCCTGGACACGACTGCAAATCACAGGGCACGTGTGGTCCCGCATACAATATCCAGATAGGCCAGTCACAGATCCTGGAGCACATTAGTGAAAACCATCAAAAATAATAAACACTGCTAATAAATTACATATTATATTGTCCCACCAAGATCTGAACTTCACATCACTGACATACGTACAGAGCAATACAAATGTAATTTATTTTTATATAGTGCTTCAAGGCGCACAAGATTGCATGGTAATACATTATTCTGTGTGTGCATTTATGTACTTTGAATTAGCCTTGGGAACAGGGCAGCAATTACATACGTTCTCCCTGAGAGGGGCAGAGACTTCAGCCCCTCGGGGGGGGGGGGTCTAACCCTATTGAACATATGGGGTAAGGGTGCTGCGGCAATTAATAGCTATTGTTCTGTAAGCTGCAGCAAAAATAAAACGAGGACGAGGATTGTGAGCAGACAGCTCGGGAGGCAGGAGAGAAAAATATTTGGATACATATCTGTGTGTGAAGTCATGATGGAGCAGAAGGAAAGGTAGGCGTGAAGTCGAGCCTTTGGGGCGGACGTGACCCTTTACCGACACCTCGGTGTCACCGTTTCAATGATGGGCTTTGCCTCATCTTACCAATTCCCTCATGTTATAACAAGCGAAACAGATGTAGCAGCATCACGCGATTTGGCTTTGGAGGCCCCTGCGTTGCCATGGCAAATAAGCACCGGGCCTGTGCCAGCGAACTGCCTTCGTTAATGACGTCCAGCTGGCCCTGATTTGACTGATTAAGCTGTCTGGGACCAATAGAGCCAGCTGGACAGAAGGGAGGAGTTTGAAGAAGGTAGGTGAAGCTCGCTAGTGGTGCACAGTGTGTGGCTGATGGACTTTTCAGTTTCATCATGACTAAGTCTGGATTTTAGTGTTTTTTTTTTTAGTTCCTGGTTTTGAAATTATCTGGGCTTTGTTTTGTAATGACTGATCAGGCCCTGCTACCCGTATCTAATGGTATTTAGCTGACCAGCCGAGTCTTGAAACATTTCCTACTGTCTGCGCCATCTCTTGGCTGGCCAATTTCCTGAAATCCATCCCTGTTTTTTTTTTTTTTATACAAACACGCTCAAACTCTGCCCTGTGAGTACATGAAGCAGCCATTGATTTGCAAACCAACTGTTTGACATTGATATAACCTGAGCTACAAACAAAGGAGGGGGGGGGAACAGCAGTGCAAATCTCACACCTGTTTGTCCAACAGCAGCACCTGTTAATAACAACCACAGGCTCTCATTCTGTCTCATCCGCTGGTGTCTGTGAGCAGGGCGATGGCTCCTGAAGGGTTGGCTTCAACACTGGTGGCAGGCTAATTATATTCTGCTGCCGGGTCCTGCGGCTGACAAGCCACACAGCCAGGCGGAGGTATTGCGGCCTAAATAAAGACTTGCCAATATGTTGTGTTGCTACCAGGTACTTAACGTGCTAGCGGAACACAGCAGGACGACCAGTTACCACTGGGTTGATATCTTGATAACAAATGATGGCGTATGATAAATTACACGAATAATCAGTGCATATCGGACCTGCCAGCATGAGAAATGGGAATAGGCAGTACCCTGTCAGATTATCTCGTCTCCCAACTTTGTCCGCGGTCGGCATACCCTCCAGCGACACCGTGCTTCTGAAAACAGTGGCCTCTTGTCAAGTAGGAAATGACAGAGCAAACTAACAAATCCAGTCCATCATGGACACCAGCCCTGACTCAGCACGATGAGCCAAACCAGACCGCTCCATCGCACACCTTCATACGACAATATTCCGTTTTAAGTTTTTAAACGTGTTTTGCACGTTCTTGACATGCGCCGAGAATATCCTGCTAAGACCAATAAAGTCAATCTTAAAGTTATGCGTTATGATGGCGGTGTGCTGGTAAATTACTTAAATTAAGTTACTAAGTTAATGTACCGGGAGTCGACATACCATGTCCACCAGTGCGACGTACATGAAGAGGCCGGCGGTCAGGGCGAATATCCACATGGAGACGTTCTCTGCGTAATGGCCAATGAGGATGCCCGTGATCATGCCCAGGTAGGCCATCATGGCAGACAGCATGTTGTACAGGATGGCCTGCTTCACAGTCATGCCCGCTTTCAGCAGCACAGCAAAGTCACCTACAAAAGGGGAGGGGGGGGGGGGGGGGGCACAAGGAGACAACAGTTTTGGGCAGAGTGTTGCTAGGGGCCGATCGGGGCGTGGAAGCCAACAACAGGAGGGGCGAGCAGAAAGCAGAGTCCAGGGACACGTGCCATTAATAGACTCGGGAATAATTTTCGTTAAATGTTGTCGTAACTTACATTTTTTTCCAAGATAAAAACTGAAAACTCAAGACCTAAGCCCACCGGATGGGAGAATCCAGCAAAACGTTGCTTGGATAGAGACTCCAGGCAAACAAACGTCCATGCTTTTTGGCATACCGCATCACAAAGTGACTACACTTTCAAATGGGAAGTTTGGTGTGGGCTACACCTGCCCATGGCAGGGTATTCCCATATCATTTTCAATGTAGTATCTATTC
>JAODJW010000081.1:2405056-2440328 GCA_026777045.1 Hyperopisus bebe | reverse complement strand
CCCCCCCCCCCCCCCCCCCAAGGCACTGATGCCCACACTTTGTTTGTGATAATTATGTTTGACACATTAATGCTTGATGTTTTATCACTCACTCGATATGTGTTTATAAATCACCTTTATTAGAAGGCAACGGGGAATTCAGCTCAAGTGAGAAATACTGTTACGATGGGAATCGAGGCTGCAATGCGTTGTGGGCAAACGCTGGATTTCTGTCACCCTGACTGACTGACCCCGCTTCAGGTCCAGGGACTGAAGCCATCTGAGGAAGCTGGGGGGCTGTTCCGTAAATGTTGGCCATTCTGAAACAAAATGACCTCATTTGAATTGAGTATAACTGTAGATTTGTCTGATTGAAGAGCCTCTGTTCAGACATGGACATTCGCTTATCACCTGTACTTCCTGCCCTGCCTTCCCCTGTCCTCTCTCCCTTCCCCTGTTCTCTCTTCTTCCTCCTGTTCTCTCTCCCTTCCCCTGTTCTCTCTTCTTCCTCCTGTTCTCTCTCCCTTCCCCTGTTCTCTCTCCCTTCCCCTGTTCTCTTTTCTGTCCCTTGTTCACCTGGCTCTGCTTTTCTCTGCATTAGTTTGACTCCTATGTGACTCCACTCTCTTCTGCATGTTAGCTCTGTGCTACCGGGTTCTGCTCATCTCTGCTTATTTGTGCTGCTTTATCTGATGGAGCTGGGCTGTCTTTCACTCTGATCTATGTGTTCCCCTCCCCTGCCCTGCTCAGCTCTTTTTCACTGTTCTTGTTTACTTGGCCAAGTAGAGTTAGCCAGTGCTTGTCTGACTCTGTTCTGCTTTAACCAGCCTAGCTCTGCTCTGCCCTCCCTGACTCTGCCCTCACTGACTCTGCCCTGCCCTCACTGACTCTGCTCTGCCCTCCCTGACTCTTCCCTGCCCTCGCTGACTCTGCCCTGTCCACTCTGACTCTGCCCTGCCCTCCCTGACTCTGACTCTGCCCTGTCGTCGCTGACCCTGCCCTCCCTGACTCTGCCCTGCCCTCCCTGACTCTGCCCTACCTTGCTCTTCTCTGTTCTGCTTTTACTGTTCTCAGCTCTGGTCTCAGGCCCAGTTCCATTCTGTTCTGCTTTATTCTTGTCTGCTTTACTAACTTTTGTTCTGCTCAGATATAAGTATATAAGAATATATAAGAATATCAGATATAAGTATAAGAAACTGAAATAAAATTATAAAAGAGAGACTCTGCTCTACCCTGCCTCTTTGCTCCGCCCTACATGTCTTTGCTCTGCCCTACATGTCTTTGGTTCATCCTACATTTCTTTGCTCCGCCCTGCTCGCCTTCGCTCCACCCTACATGTCTTAGCTCCGCCCTGCTCGTCTTCGCTCCACCCTACATGTCTTTGCTCCGCCCTGCTCGTCTTCGCTCCACCCTACATGTCTTTGCTCCGCCCTGCTCGTCTTTGCTCCGCCCTGCTCGTCTTTGCTCCGCCCTACATGTCTTTGCTCCGCCCTACATGTCTTAGCTCCGCCCTGCTCGTCTTTGCTCCGCCCTACATGTCTTTGCTCCGCCTTACTGTGGCATTGCCCTGATTTGTCCTTCCTGGCTCCATTCCGTTCCCTGCCTGGCTCTGCTATACCCCACTTGTCTTTGCTTCCTCTTGCTTTTCTCTTGTACCGGCCTACCTGGCTCTGCTCTTATCCGTCCTTCCTGGTCCCTCTCTGATGTGTCCTGCCTGGCTCTTCTGCGTTCTGCCCCAACTGCTTCTTCTCCGCTTGCTTTGCTCTGTCACTGATATCAGTATCTCTGAAAGAGAGAGAGAGTCCCTGAGTCTCATCTCGTGGCTTCGATCCGCCCTGTTCATTAGGGCTCTCGCATTCACGGATGTTTGTCGATGAGTCCGCCGATCACGTTCATCCCGGTCGTGCCACCTGCCCCTATTCCAAGACCGATCAATCCGGCGGCGGTTCCGGGGGGGGGGGGTTGAAGCACATAGACAAAAGTATGAACTGGTTGTCAGGTTATTCTGGGCCACTCATAACCACAAGACGTCTCCCATGAATGACATATCGAAAATGACAGACGGAACAAACACCAGCCCACCATGGGGACTGCAGATTATACTCCGGACTGATGGCTGGTCGTGGATATTTTATCAAACTTCTCTCTGCTTTCGGCCCCTTCTGAGCTGAATTCTAGCATCGCGTCCTGTTGTGCCAGCATTGGCTAGACACGGGCTGAATGAACCATGCAATTATCATGCCTCAGCAAGAAGGCCGGGGGCAAGAGGTGAAAAGCTTTTCAGGTTTTATTGTTATTTGTATCCCCTGCAGGGACTTACCTGAAACAAAGCATGTTGTTAAATATCCAAGGTTCAATTCTTTATGTCACCACTAGACCATCAAAGGCTGTTAGATGTCCGAGTCCTTCACCTGTACTTTTTCATTTCGTGTTGTTTTCCTTTTAAACCTAGGCTGAACTAGTTTACGGCTTCGAAGTGCTTCGAGCAGGCCTCAATCCCCTTTGGACCCCCCCCCACCAGACGTTTATTAGCTGATTATGTGGCAGTTATCACATGAAATGTTTCTCTTATTGTAGAATGATATTTCCTCGATGTGCACTTGTACAGTAGGTAGCTGGCCACCAGCACAAAGCAATCAACATAATTTGAGTCTTTACTTCGTCAACTTCATATAAAATTTACGAGCGGGCCAGCGTGGGGGAGGGTGGACCCTGACTGACAGAAGGAGATATCATAAATGGCTTAATCTCGGGAATTTAATTAAACTTTTTAAAGAAGCTTAGATCTGCCTTTCCTGCTGAGTGTTGCAGTCTTTACTCTTTCAGGCAGAGAAAGTATGGTTTGTGTAGCAGACAGTGTATCGATCCCACTGACTTTGGACAGCGCTATGCAGATGGATGGCAGTTTGGTGACTCTGTGTGTGTGTGTGTGTGTGTTTGTGTGTGTGGTTCTAAAGATGTTGGGAGCGTGATTCAGTAGCTCGACTGAATGCCACCTCAGAAGATGGAGATTGGATGGAGATTGGGTGAAGTTAGTTTAAGTTCCTCACTGATTTGTGGGTGGCCGTCATCAGAGGTGTAGCTTGAAGTTCTGGGCCCCCTGACAAAATGCCCCCATGGGTCCCTCCACCCATCAGATTTAACAATTTTAATGTTTAATGTTCAAGGGCCCCTGGAAAGTGTTGGGCCCCCAGAAGCTGCTGGGGTATCTGTGCCCCTTCTGCGCCCCTGATAGGGTGACCAGGTAATCCATGTCAGGGAGGACACTTTGAGCTACTTCGGGTTTTACAAACTACCTTCAAATTGAAAGACTCCTGTGCTCGGCTAAATAGTTCAGCTCTTCTTGTGTTTTGACTGGTTTGTTTCCTTGACTGAAAGACGCATCCAGCTGTTGCACATTAGCATTAGTGACACATGCATGATTATAGGAGACTGACCAATCAGCACACAGCAAGAACTCGGTGCTCAAGTGAAATCCAGGTCCTTTTAATTGAAATGGTAATTTACAATTCCTGTCCTAGCTCAAAGTGTCCTCACTGACATGGATTATCTGGTCACCCTAGCCCCGGACCTTCATGCTCTCAAAATGTATCTCTGAGGGCAAATATTCAACTTAAGCGTCTTTTCAGTATGCCTTTCACAAAGCATATTAAGCTTTCAAACAGATTTTATGACTCGATAATCATTTGCAGTATTTTTCAAATTGATCTGGACGTTCACTTTCTTGTGTGCAGATGTCAGCCTTTCTCTTTTATTTGAGCCCTTTTCAATCCACGTGTCTCGTTCCACAGGCCCGATATGTGGCAGTACTTTAGAGGGAGGTCATTTCGGTAATTTAACTCATTTAACTGACCCGTTGGCCGGTTTCTGCCGAAACGGAAAGTCCGGTCACCCAGCAAGCCAATTATGCTACCGTGTGCTGCACAGTTTCAAATTTGGTGGAGCTCCTCTGATCTTCATGCAGTTTGAAATTCCCCATAAAAATGACCGTGAACAGAAAATGACACGTCGAAAGGGTACCATTACCAGCCAGAAACATTGGTCTTCCGAGTTGGGAGCCATGGATGATGTCTCACTTTACTGCAAAGTGGGTGTCTCAATCATATAATGCCACAGTGACATTTTGACTCCTGCCTCAGATATGTGTGTGTAAACACTTCATCTCATGGCCTTCGGTGTCACAGAAGTCACGTTCAATAGGTCATGTTTGGTGTCGTGTTAATGTTATGAGAGTCTCTCAGGCTTTGAGGCGTTTGGCAAACGTCTTTAAGGTGTCTGGCAGCCCCCCCCCACACCTTAGCATTGCATTTGTGCTGTGTGTAAAAAGGTCGGTGTTCATTTTCACACGGTCCAGTGTGGCTTTTTCCACTGGCATAAGTGAACCATTATAGCACGGTTCCAGCTCACTTTGGTTTTGCACTGCAGAAGGGTTGGCTCAGTAAGAGCGTGGCCAGGCTTGGGAACCGACGCTGCTGTAAAACCAAAGAGGAGCTTATTGACTGTTCACATACTGTACATCATGATTTACTATGTGCTAATTTCAGCTAGCAAGTCTGTGAGAATTGTCCTGTTAATTCTAGCATCAAACTCTAGCAGAGTTAGCATTAGCTTGCCAGTTCAGTTGTGGCTCAGGAACAGCTTATTTACAGCTTATTTAAAGCGGCACCAGTTTCTGTTGGTTGATTCATTGGCCTGCGTAACGTAGAGGGAGGGAAAGTTGCGATTGTGGATCTGGATGTGTGCTATTTTGTACTCCACCGTAGGGTTGCAAGGATGCGTGATTCATTAAATCAGCCAGCAGATCTTAGCTCCAAAGTCAGCGTTTTTCCGTTTTGGACAACCTGGCGCCCAGGTGTTCACTATGTTTCACCTCCCTCCGCCTTCCTCGGCCTCCGGTGCCCAAAACGGATCTCGTTTCCGTATCGTAATGCCAGACGTGCCAGAAACGATGGGGAGACATTAAAAAGGCATTTCCTCACACATGATCGATGTCGAAGTATGAACGTCGTCAGGTTCTCTGCTTGACATAATGCGGTATCTCGAAAAAGACTAGACAACGCAGACTGGCAGCGGGAATTAGGGGAGTCCGGAGCTTCTTTAAGCAGGTGTAAGAGCAGTTAGGAGTTGAACTTGACCTGTTTTTAGAGCCACAAGCATAATCTGGGTAATTAAATCCATTCCAGTGCCCCTTATGCGACTGGAATGAGAACTAGACACAAATTAAACTAAAGTCCAGCTAATGGTACGGATCTCGTTCCTAATTAATTCCTCCTTCGTCCGTCGGCAGATAACAGACCCACTCCCTGGGGACAGCCGGACTGTGCACTAACGGGGGTGAGCTCTGGGACATTGCGGAGAGGGATGTTCCACCATATTGTAGGGCTTGGTTTATACGGTTAAGGTCGTGTTCTTGCCAAGCGGAACAGAGTAGTGCAGGACAAAGTATAAGGCAAAGTGTTACTTAGATCAAAATACACCAAGATAGAATCTATCAAATCACTACTACTGTTCCATTATGGTTTTCCTGGGTGGCTAAAGGGCTTGAATTTTCCAAAGGTGGGGGTGGGGTTATTCTGCTGATGCCGAAGTCTACCAGATCTGAATTCTGCTCTGTGGAATGAAACGCAGGGTCTTCCCCCCACCACTAGAGGTACCCGTGTCAGGGTGCAGTTTCTGAAGTGAGTTCCTGTCGGCCCAGCTGGCGGGGGGTGGGGGGGGGGGGCGACGCTGGCGGTAATTGCCTCACTTAAGTGCATCCGCCGGCCCTCTTCAATTAAACAAAGGCGCCGTTTTGCCAAATAGCGGCACACGGATTCACTCAAGCCGGTTTACAAACAGTGTCTGACAGACGGGGCCGTGAGGGAGCCGATGTTTACAAGACAGCAGCTTGCTTGCGGTCGTAATGGGGTCCCGTCGTTTGCTGGACTTCCTTGGAAGTTATACAATTAAGGTCTGGCTTTCATCAGTAAAGGAAACAGATGAGATAACAGGCTTTAATGGGGAGTGGCTGACACTGAGCCGTCCGTCCATTTTCATCTTTGTGCGACACTTCTCGTCTGATGCCTTAGAAGAAATGCCTTTTAAAAATGATTTAAACTGGTGTATCTACGTTTCCAGAATGTGCGATTAAATAATATTGTAGGAAACAGCAGCTGGCAACGCGAAGGATCTTTTAAGAATAATTTATCCTTGTTTTGGACCAAACAGGCCTGATGGGACCTCGGCAGAAGCCCATGGAATCTCATCTAATGAATATTTGTTTTTGCTCTTAGACCTCATTTACAACTCTTTACAAGGTCTGTTTTCACTGTAACGGAATATCTTTGGAGTTGCACCGGTTGACTTTGGGGGAAAAAATACCTAAATATAGCAAATGCTCGCTAATTCTAGACGCCCGCCAGGCACAGGTGGAGCCTAAGAGGTGGACAGGACAAGATTTATTGGGGGAACATTCTTTGCTCCATGCTGGCCCTCTTGGGCAGCGGCTTGGGGGGGGATTGTTATACTCGACAGTCTTTGCAAAGCCAAGGAATTGCGTAACACTACAGCGTTCGGCGCAGGGGCTGTTGGGAGGTTTTTGTCCGATGAGAAAGGCTTCAGCCTATCTGCAGTGAACTAGCCTGGGATTTTTGAGTAATACCTGCTGTAAATAATGGCAGCCTTTGCTCTAAGCATGGCGTGTCTGACCAGGACCTAAGGTAGCGGTGATCCCGTCATGGTGGGCAGAGAGGCCACGACAATGCTAAGTCTTTGTTCGACGTTCTGTCGGCCACCACCCCTCTGTAAGCTGTCAGATGGGGGGTCGGTGGGGGGGTCTGGGGCCCCGACACCTTGTCTCAGTCCCTAATAGATTCTCTTTGAAAGTCAACCTCATTTGTTTTCATTCTGAGTTTTGGGTGAGGTGAGTGGGGTCGGGGGGGAGGGGATGTATCAAAGACAAAGCAAGATCATCACTTCTGCAGTCCTCGGATGTCCGGAAAACTGGAGATTACACATGCATTGTTTTCTCTTCATGGGGGTCCATTAAGGCAATTTCGACGGCACCTGAGCGTGGCTCTTATAATGCCCACCACGTCTTTATTACACAAGGCCCAATGTCATTCAGGGGTGTATACAGTAGTGGGGCTACAGGGCATTGGCCCAAGCTGAATGCTGATTGGCCCCCTCCTCTGTCACTCATCAATTTGATATCATATAATTGGCTAATGGTAAGGTTGGGCCCGATTTATGAATTATGGCCACCTTAAAAAATCCTAGAATCACCCCTGTGCTCATTGCGATGTGGTGGCATACGGTGAGTTAAGCCCAGCTTCGTTTCACTCCGTGCGTGGTGGGATTCATGCAGACCCATGGAAAATGTCCGCCCTCCATCTTACGTAAAAAATAATCCAGACCCGAACATTCCACGTCCATCAGGAATGACCATCCAGAAAAAAAAGGATTTTCAAGGAATCTGTTTCAGAGTATTGCACACTTTATTTATGGGATTAAAAACCATCAGAGGTTTTGTGTTGGATTCCAGCATCACCGTTAATCAGAAGCTAAGTACATCTCCAGATGTTCTGCTTTAGAAATGTCCACTTGGGCCTTTAGTGATAAAGGATATTAAATTCGCAGAATGTTACCTAAGCTGCTGTATCTACGAGGATGAGGCCAGCATCTTAAACATGTGCAGAAAGGCGGAAATCCCATTTCTGTGACGCCGTGACTTCTCGGGCCTGGCTCTGGCTGTTGACAACCCCCCCTAGGGTTACCCCCGTGGAGAAGGCTCAGGAACAAATAGTAAAACAGGGGAGGATGCCTCGTGGGGTGGTTCCAAGGTCACACGGAGTGCGGAGACTCAAGACCATAACCATTAGAGAAACATGTAGCATATTACCTAGAACACTGTATGATCGTCATAACTCATTTCCATACTATACTGGAACTGACCCATTTGTTTTATTCTGACACCTAGCTGTACAGCATAGATAAATGTAACCTTCAGTGACACACAGATAAATATTACAAAAGAATATCATTCTGAGAGCCTCACTGCCATTAATTATGTGCATTATATTCAACCGGTTGACTGAGTGTTCCTTTTTCCGAAAAGGACATGTTTTATACATAATATACTGGAAGGAATTTTAATAGATTGTACCAACAGCCAAACCAAGCATTCTACGAAAACAGTGTTTTATATGCCAGTGTATATAAAAACCCGCTAATTATTGTACAAACAAAGCCCATTATCTTTTGTTATTAAAAGTAAGAAGTGACCACTCAGCTACAAATATCAGCACATTAAAATGCAATCCCGTCAAGAAGAGACACTGAGGCGGGTCCTTGAATGAAGTGAGTTTTGTTCTATGGCAGACGGGCAGATTTTTGGCAGGAGGAATGACTCCCCCCCCCCCAATTTAGACTGCTCTGTACCCAAAACCAAGGGTGACAGCGCACACTTCACCAAAGGGTCTAGACCAGAGGGGAGAGACCACTGGGCTGTGTAGACGCTCTTTTCTTGAGCTTCCTCGCCCATTTTTAAACACAATACCACTACATACCATCCCCCCCCCCCCATCACCCCCCTGGCAAGTCTTATTAAGTAGCCCGTGTCCACCCTCCACATCTCGTTTAGCTCTGGGTTACATATTCGACAGATAAATGGCTGCGTCTCAAAAACATGCCCCCCCCCCCCATCTCCTTGGTTACCTTTAGCTCCAGGGTCGGCCCTGGTCCCTGTGGGATCGCCTGGCCCCGTTCTTGACGCAGCCTGTAAAATTTGCCAACCAGTGGAAAGCTAGCAGTAAAACTTGGGTTACAATAATTTTTTTTAACCACACACTGCGATGAAAATTGTCCCGCGACCTGTGTTTCGGTTGTGACCCTCCAGTTGGAACACGGTCATCTAGGTAGACCACTGGAATTGTTCCCCCCACTGGTGGAGGGCAGTGGGGATTGTGGCTGGAGTTTGGTTCAGCTTTGGCACACTGGTCGACATCTGTTCTGCGGTGCGTCAGAAGCACCAGAATGGACCTGGACGGCTCTCAGGATCTGCTGCAATGTGGGGTCACAAAAATAGAAAGGAGGTCTTCCTGTTCCCCTGATCAGGTCACATGTTTCGTACGCAGAGACCCCCAGAGGCCATGACTGTGCAAATCTGCAGAAACTGATCGAACATCTACTGCTTATATTTACCTTGGGTTGTTAGGTACAGCTAACTCAAAACTGCAGTTAGTCATCAAGCGCTGCGGCATTATGGGTAGGAAGATGCCGAGGCACGTGACCCACTCTGAGGTTATTGTGCATGTCAAAAGTGTTAGTTCTGAACGGAGGATTGTGCGGAGCCTGTAAACGGGTCTTTATTGGGGTGGCATGTGAAAACTGTGCTGGTCCACTGTAGAGTCCTGTGGCTTTGGGGATGTGTGCGCTGGTGCCACGTTGAAAATGGATAGTGGCTCAGGGTGGGCGGAGGGAAGCCAAGCTGGTCTGGATCCAGTTTGTGACAGGGTCGTTTAGCTGGTTTATGGTCCCCAGCTGCTGGGTGCCGGCAGACCTGGCCATCTGGGGGAGCGGAATCCCCCGCACCCCCGCATGCCAAACATCTAATAGCTTACCTAGTCTGTCTGTCAAATGTGCTTCTTCATTTGTGTCTGTTTTTATATGCATACGTCTGTGTATCTTCGTGGATTGTGATGGGAAAGGGTCAAAGGGGGTCCGTGGGGATGCCGGGCCCAGTTCTGAAGAATTTCGGGCCGGTTACGGATGGGTACGCCCTGTTCATTTCTGGCAGCTGTCAGTGCATGGCCTCCAAGTGCATGACTGAAGACGGGAGCTGGTGCACATGAGCGGGCTCATCGAGGCCCCAGAATGAGCCGTGGGGGTGGGGCCAGCAGGCCATGCAATGAAAAATTCCAGAACCTGGAGTTTGTGTGCGAGAGAGCGGCTGCCAACCGCAAAGCTGGCAAAGGCCACTGAAATATCGTATTAGTGAAGCATTTCTATGGCATCGGGAAACGGGACCCAGTCGTTTGGATAGGATATGTAAAAAATGTGAATGAAACTTTGGCCAAGAAACGATAAAAGCGGGAGATGAAGCGGGTCAAGAAAAAAAGCGACCGGTTCTGAGTCAGAGGACGAGGGGAAAGACCCTGGAAGTCGGTACCTGAGTGCCGCCTCTCCACCCCTCCGCTGCCGCAAGGCGCTTTGTTCCACATCGTACAGCCTCTGCGGGCCGAAAACAAACAACCACAAAGAAGACGAACAAACAAACACTCCTGAAAGTGGCCATCAGATGTGCCCCCCCCCCCCCCCTTCCTGGCCTCGAGGCTTCCTGTGTGTGTGGGGGGGGGGGCAAGGATCAAACACGCTCCGTTGTGGAGTTTGGTCAAACTAGAGATAAGGAACAATGAGGCGCAGAGGGAGACCCTCCTCCTCCTCTGGGACGGCCCCTGAAGGAGGGCACACCCTTCCCGGGGGTTCCTGGGTCCGGGTCATGTCGTGTCCCGCTTGCTCAGAGTCACATATAAAGCTTTATCTTAAGGAAATGACAGTGACACTCTGCTAACGAAAAGTCTTGCTGAAACCATGGAAATCTATCTAATTTTTCCTCTGCCTCTCTCTTCCTTTTCATCTCTCCATCTCTTCTTCCTTCTCTTCCTCTTTCCCACTATTCTTCTTTTCCTCCATCTCTCTCCTTCTCTGCCTCTATCTCTCTGTATCTTTCTCTCCCTCCTTCTTTCTCTCCGTCTCTCACCCTTCTTCATTCTTTCTCACCCTCTTTCCCTCCATCTCTCTCCTTCCCTCTCCCCTTCTCTCCATTCCTTATCTCTCCTTCTTTCCCTCCCTCTGTCTTTCTCCCTCCCTCTCTTTTTCCTTCTCTCCCTCCCTCACTCCTCCTCTCCGTTTCCCTCCTTCTCGCTCCCCTACTCTCCTTCCATCTCTCTTTCTCACCCTCTCTCCCTCCCTCTGTCTCTCTCCTTCCCTCTCTCTCTACCTCCATTCAGTCGCTTTCCCTTCCTCACTCCGATGATGAACACTCTCTGCCTGCAGTCTCTGAAGTTCTCCGTCGCTCAGACAGCCTTTGAATTCCAGTAGCGCTTAAATCTTTTGCTGTGCCGGGCCTCCTTCTCCTCAGCCGGTCCCCTGCCTGTGATCCCCCACCCTCACTTTCAAGACCCCGTTGTCTTTCTCCCCCCCCGCCCCCCCCTGTCCTTTGCGGTCAGCTGTCGTGATTGAGATCCCTGCCTTTGAAAGATGGGGAAGGCATTTTGAGGATCTCAGCAGGGTTCCGTCAGCGGCCGTGACGCCTGCGTTCAGCCCACCGCGCGTCGTTATTCGGCCCCGTCTTCACTTTGGGCTGCTTTCACATTCCTGTTCCCGTCTGAAGTTCACAGAGATGGATCGCATTTGCTTCTTTTGTCTCTTATTCACGACACAAGCGATATTTTCTTTTCCCTGTCATACAGGGAACGTGTGGGGCGTGATAAACAGCACAAAAGTACACACTTCAAACTCGACACATTCTGGCTGTATTTGTGTTTGTTTTTTCCCCCCATCTCTGATAACTAGCACTGACAGCTAGCCTCAGCAAACACGTGAGTTACTATCGATATTTTACAAATGGTAGTATCAAACTAGAGATGAGGAACAGTGGGACACAGAGGTATCCCCTTGTCCTGTTCCCGACAATTCCTGTGTGCGGGTCATGTTGTGTCCCTCTTGCTCAGTGCATGGGCCAGGAGCCCAAATCTCACATAAACCTTTATCTTACAGATACGAAGCATTTTAATAAGCATTACTTATCAAGCAGAGGCCGTAACTAAACGGAGAGCCGTTTCAGTACAAAAACATGAATTTCTAAATGCTATTTTTGCATCGTAATCACCAGTTGTCAAAAGCTGAAAGTTAGCGGTGGAGGCCTGCTTTGAAACGGCACATTCTTAAGGGGGGGGGGGGGGGGGGGTTGCCTAGCCCCTCCCTCACTGACTTGTAGGGTAAGTTACGCCAAAGGAGTCTAGAAGTTTGGTGTGTAGCTGCTCAAAAGTACCATTGAGCTGATATTTATCTGGTTGAGGTCACCGAACAAACGTGACTTAAGGTGCAAGGCCTGTGTTTGTCTGATTTAAAATAAGTAAATAAATAAATTCTTCCAACGTCTGTGCCATTGAAGGAACTGAAGGTAAACATGAAAGTCTATGCTGGTGGAACGTTTCAGATGGTGATCGGATTGTGAGCTTCCTCTCCCATGTGGCTTATTTCTGCTTTTTCGGTCAAGCCGTGTAAAGAGCCAGAAAACGCTAACGTTACATTTTCCGACGAAACAATCACACAAGTCGTGCTTAAACACACGTTAGAAAAATACAGCCGTCAGTCTGATAGCCAGGCTCGAGCAGGTGCTGTGGTTTGTGTTCTGATCTGAAGGCCGCAGATAACAACCCCCAAAAGATCAGCCGAGGATGGAGACGGAAAAGACCGGATTTGACCTGTGGCTTCCCGTAGCGCTGCTGTGGTCGCCCTTTCAGCTGTTCGACTGGCGTGACGGGCCTGTTGCGTTTTTTGCCCCAGTGATAGGTTACAGGAAGCCTCAGAGATAATGACACATTCTCTTCCTTTATAATTAATGACATCCAGTGTAACAAATGCTTAACGCAGTGCCCTGGGGTAGCCCCAGCCTGTCTGTGGCTTTTAAATTACTGAGGATGCAAAGATCTGCACTGAGAATCCTGCCCGTTTTTTTTTTTAGCCGTTATTAATGAAACATCCAATATTTTAACGTTGAAATGCTAACGCAAGAGTGGTATCGATTTAAAACTTGGACGCTCGCAGCTATGTAAAAATATTTAAAAATGAGCTTGTCTGATCTGCTTTGTGTTAAACAAGATACTCAGATTTAAAAATGAAAATGAGATGCAGTTGTCGCAAGCTATGAAACACCATCCCCCCCTTTCTTCCAATCACTGGCGAGTCAGTGGAGGAGCTGAGAGGAAACACAGATCGCGGGATTAGGGAACACCCTGGATGGGGTGGCCGTCTATCAACAGACATCCGCACGGCAACTTAAAAAGTTAAACATGCATATGAAAGCTATCTGTTACAAACTGCAGTGAAACAAGCCAAGAGATAAATGTACAGATAAATACTATAACTTATACTATGTAAAAGTGCTCCCTGTTTGACAGAAAGAGTTCAGGCTTTTCTCTTTTTATAAGAAGGTTCTGGAAATTGTTTCTTGAGCTGGAAGCCATGGCAATATGGTCACGGCAGGGTGAATCATGTCGATGAAAACTGGGAAGAAATGAACATGCTTAGAGACCGTGAACAGTCAACTAAGTATACGCTAGCTGCAGCAGCTAACAAGCTAACCGTTCTCTCGTCGCAGTTTGTGCAGCGTGGTGCTAAGTTCGCTTCGTTAGCCTGTGTCCGAGTTTAAAACTCAAGTTAAAGAACTGAATCTGACCCGAAAGGGCCGTCAGTGTGAGCCATTTTCCGTCAAGACATTAGTCGATACCTGATAGCATCGGTATCATCGGTGAATTGGAAAAACAAGGCATGACTGGAACCATTGTTGACGTCCACTTGCGACTTGCAAGTGTCGCAGTTCGGCTGCTGGGTGTAGCTGCTCCCCTGAACGGCTCCTTGAATGGTCAGTGCTCCTCACTATTTTGCGTGGGTCAACCCAATCTCTCTGGTGAGTTTAGCTACTCCAACTACACCAGGCACTGGCTGACAAAGAGTCAGCACATCATGGCTTTGGCAAATCGGCCGGAGCCGTGAGGCCCGTGGATGGCCTTTTTTCAGAAACCGGCGCTGCGTTCGGCCCCGTGCCGACGTCGCCTTGATGCGCGTGTGAATTGTACATTTCAATCCGCCGCCTAAGTCACAGGACCTGGGTGTGGTCAGCGGACAGCCCGAGGCACGGCAGAGGGAGGGAACTTGTCCAACTCCGTCGAGTGACTCCCCGTCACACGCCTCGCCCTAGCGGACCGCACCGGCCCGTCACAGTCGGCTTCATCCGGCCCATCTGCTACCTCCGCAAACGGACAGACCTGCGCCCGCAGACGCTGCCACCCCCGAGCCATGGTGGGCGCATTCCGTAATGACTACGGGTAACGGTTCGCCCGCGTTGGCCATTCGGCATGAGCGACTCAAGGACGGCACCCCCTGCCGCCTTCACTGCTATGCACCGCAAGGCTGGCATGCTTTCCATTGGCCGCCAGAGACGTGTTTATTGCCTCAGCGGTCAAATGCATCTATTCTCCCAAATCCCGCCCCCGCAGTGCAACGAGACTCATTTCAGGCTGTCGATCTTGCGGCATGAGGCGCAAATCTCCAGCCAAGGAGATGAAGCCACGTACGGCCTGGTTTGTCCCTAGACATAAAACATTAAGTATTTATTTCACACCAGCGGCCGTTATTTATGTGGCCTAAGGAAGCCGCGGACGCCGCATTGATGTTAATGTAAGATCGCCTCACGCTCAGTACATCCACCCCCTTTAGCAGATGCCACAATATCACTCCGTTTTCAGAGGAGCTGAACTGGCTGTTTCTGTCCCTCAGCCTGGAAACCCAAAAAGAACAAACCAGGCAAGTCTCAGAGCCTCGGGGACAGTCCATGAGCTCAGCACTAATGTGAGACTTTGATGCCCCCACCGCCCCAGCGACTCAATATATCACAGGCTAATATTGTTCCAATACAGCTGCCCTGCTGTGAGCCCCTATGAATTATACATCACGCTGCTGCCTCAGTTATTCTTTGCGTTTCCAGGTAAAGACAGTCCTTGATCCATGGATGATCGAAGTGAGCTTCCCACATCTCGGGGAGTCCAGGTTCAGCCTGGAGTCCCCCCCCCCGAAAATCCACTCGCCCGCCACAGCTTTCCTGAATTAGCAAGGAGGCAAAGGTCACTGTGGGTTTTAATTAGGGCGCCCCCAGGACGTCTGGCTCTTCTAGCATTAATTAGGAGAGTACAAAGGTGGCCCAATCAATACGTATTACATTTTAGGTTAATAAGGACACGTGCCTTTAGCTACTCAATTTTATGTTAAAAAAGGTGAGAAAACCTGCTAAAAAAAACAGTGGGACTGATTTTATGGTTAGCTGTGTTCATAAATATCGCAATGAGAAACTCAGTTCCTTGATAATGTTTTATTTAATATAATCCATGTTAAGGTAGCTAGTTGTCTTCATACTTCCAGGGTTGTAGATTCCTGTCCCCAGCTCAGTGCGTGTGCATGTTCTAGACGTGTCGTGTAGGGTTCCTCGGGGTTCCTCCAGGTTCTCCGGTGTCCAGTTATTAAATTGTGGTTGTGTGTGTGACCTGTTATGGAATAAAATCCCTGCCACATTCCTACTCCCTGATATAGGCTACAGTCTCACTGTGACCTTGTACTGGATAAGTAGTTATGGATGGATGAATGGATGGGTGAATAGATAATCCATGATAAATTATCCCTGATGGATTATCCATGGCTGTGATGGGTTGGTGCCCCATAATGGTCTGTTCCCTGCCTTGCACCTGTAGCCCCCAGGATAGGCTCCGGACTTCCCACGACCCTGAACAGGATAAGCAGTTTCAGAAAATGCGTCAATGGATAATCCTTGATAAAGTTGAGAAGTTTAGCAAATGTGTTAGGCAGTCATTGACGAGCAATGAAAAAATATGTTTTGACTAATCTGAAGATCATTCTCCCTGTAAACTAACTTGATTAGCTATTGAGCAGGAGTGTAACTACACATATTCATACCGAAAATTTTCAGTACGAGTCTTTCGTTTCGGTATGCACATGTACCGAGCGAATGCAGCAAATGCAGAATCTTTGTGTGCAGGGGCAGATGATGTAGCGCAACCATGCATGCGCGTGTCCGCACGTGAGGCTGGAAGTTGTGAATGCGAATATGAATGCAAGTGCAGCAGAAGTATTCTTAAATGCTGCACCAAAATTGGATATTAAATTTGTTATGTTTTGCATTTTTTGAGCCAATATTTGTGTTGCACTGTTCTAATATGAAGCTGAAAGCTACTAATGTGAATACAGTACAGATCAGGTGCAGTTAATTTTCTAAATGTGCATCTTAATGGATATTTATGTTGTTTTTATTTACGTGAGAGAATATTTATTTTGATCTACTTTTAAGTAAATTTTATTTTTTATTAGTAGGTTGCAGCAGTATTGGCAGAGACTTTTTATTTAAGAAAGACAGTCATAGTTTGTTCAGTAAACCACTGTTTAATAAAGAAAAACAGAAGCAATGTATGCCTTTACACCCCTGCTATTGAGAGTTTCCGTAATGTAATATAAATAGGATTCATTCATTTTACCAGGTTTACTGGGGTAGAAGTTTGTGGGGATTAATAAGGCCAAAGGCTGCCATTTTCGCTGGTCGTGGATCCTGATGGTTTAACGTGAGTCTCTGGGTTGGTTACGCGGCTGCATGGTTTTTCGTCGGGTGAGGGACGCCAACAATACGCTGGACTGTTCTCCCAGAAGTAATTGCAGCGTAAATGAACCGTGCACAATTTCCTCTTTTTTCATAGACAATTCCTTGGGTGTTCAAGGTTTAGCTGAGGCGTCCTCTAACAAACCGGCCTCTGTTTGAAAACCCACCATGATTACTAACACTGGGTTGGTCCTGGCCTTTTGTCGGGTTTTTTTTTTGGGGAGGGGGGCATGCTAAAGAAATACATTATATGGTATCTTTGGGGGGAAATACACTTCCCTTTCCGCATGACCGATGTCACTCCTTTAAACATTGTGGGAATAAGCACTGAGGATGACCACCACCAGATTGGCAGTGGAACACTTAAACACATCCTGCGTGACCTTCTGATAACAGCTGATTTTGTCTTGGCTGAGTTTTCTATCCTGTGAAGAGGAAAAGTAGCATCCTAAAACGTGATTAAATTACATTTGGACAGGCTGGACTTCTTATGTATACTTCAAAGCTGTTTCATCATGACCAAACTGAGTGAGACATGGACTGCAAATTTCTGTAGCCGTGTACCCACCTCTGATCATTCTGTCATCGCTCTGGGTTCATGTTAGGCAGCTTGGTCTAACAGAAGGCGCTGTACTGCTTTAGAGCTTAAAATACACATGAAATGGTGGTTTCTTACTCTTTTGGAAAGCAATTAGAAGCTGTGTCATTTAAATACTGGGAAATGTGTTCAAACTCAGCTTGAGATCCTGAATATATCAGTAAAGGACAAAAATAATTGGTTGTCTGTTTTTATGCAATTCATTCCTCCTTGTTTCTACAAATACTGGCTGCTTTCTGGCACGTACGTTCGTTAGAGTCGTCATTATGCTATTTTCATGGAGAGAAAACCAGCAGTTTTGAATAGTTTTTGCATTGCTTTCAAACTGTGTGATTTTCGCAAAATGGCACTATAATGGTAACCATGGGATAAAATACAACGGGATCCTACCCACAAAAAAATAATTACTACTGAAATATATTTGTCTGTGGTGGAACTCTAGTGACAATGTGTGACTGTATAGTTCTTGATGTGTTTTCAATGGGATGAAAACAGCCATTGTCTTGGGCCTTATACTGGTGTCCATGCTCAGGCTGGTGCACCATAGGGAACCCATAGTGGACAAAAGCACCAGAGGACACCAAACGGCTTTCCGTGAAGGGATTGTGCTTCCGGCCGGAAGGGGCACAAATCAGCAGCCGGAGGACATCCGCTCCGCCAAAGCCAGGCCCTTCTTTGCAAATCCGTTTTCAGGCCATCCGTGCGCGAGTGGGCGGCAGTGTCTGTGAATCAGCAGTAATTCCTACCCCAGAATGCACCACACCAGCTGAATCCTTACCCTTATCCCAGCAGACGAGCGCAAACACTTAGTGTTAGCGCCCAGCACAGACTGCAAGATAACACCGTTGACCCAATGAGGATTTTAATCGACTCCAATCAAATGTTCCCCGCAGTCTGTTGAGGTTCTTTGTCAGGAATCTTTGCCAACCAGCCCTTTGAACGCAAGAATTTATACCCTCGACAGACAAAGTTTCAACTCTTCCTCTACAGATATTTTCAGGAGCACCTTAAAACCCAAACAGAAACACTATAGGGGAAGAGCAGCACCTTCTCATGTATCTGTAAATGTGACTACCATTTGGAATCAGTTATTAATGGAAACTGTAGCTGGATATCAAAATGACTGTAGACATGTTCTAATGGTTTTTTAAAGGATTGTGCCAGCCACATACTAACAAAAGGACAGTCTTCATCCAAAGATGATTTATTATACTGCTATTTATGTAATTGATATAATTGTTTTTGTTCTAAACAATTTAGGATGATGTCATTTTTGATTTTTCTTTGTTTCGCGCACCTCATATAAGCTCCTGTGTTCCTCACCGGCTTCCTGGGTCTGGCCCTAAGGCTCCCTTTCCCACATCACAGAGTTGCTGTTTGTGGTTCGGGGATGAGATAGTAAATTATATTGCGGCTGAATCTGTTTGAAGCTGAGGCTAAGAATGAAGACTAGCCAAAGGAAGGAATGGGCTGTCTAGACCCTCTGGGTTTTTGTGTGTTTTATTTTGTATGTGTTTTTTTTCTGAAGGTACCCACAGATGAGAGCTTTGGTCCTTATCACTGTGTGTATGAAAAATCAACAACGAGGAAGACGTGGCCAGCATTTGTGAAACGGCACTCGGATTGTTTCAGTCGGCCTGTTTACCACTTGATTAATGTAGAATCTTTGTTTTTTTTTTGTTCCCCTTTTAACAGGAAAGACTTTAAAATCCTTCCCCTACATCAGCTCCATAAGCAGGAGCCGTCCTTTGATGTCCATTTCTTGTCAACAAAAAAGTCAGACACTTGGGCAAAAGTCCTAAAAAAGAGGCCCTGCTTTAGACCCTAAAAGGGTTTAATTACTAACCAGCGGCTCTTTACAAGAGTGGGCCGTGATACACTCAGCAAAGATGCATTATGGGGTTCAGGGGCTTGGCTAAGCTTTCAGAATAAGGCTGAAAGGGTGGAGGAGGGGCACCCCAGGAAGTCACCCGGGCGATGAATAGCAGGGGAGGTGGGGGCGGGGCTTAGGGGAATAGAGGAATCAGATCTCCCAATAAATCTTGACAGGAGCTTGAAAAGGCTAAAACAATCCTTCAGCTGTGCAGGTGGGTGGGACTTCATCACCAGAGCCCAGCCAATTATGCAAATGAGAAAATTAGGCTGCTGGCCAGCAATTTTGTGTTTCACAAGGTTTAGGTGGGATTAAGGAACAATAACGCGCAAGTGGTAAACAGCAATCTATCTTTTGACTGTCAGAGGCGGTTTAACTTCGTTGGGTTTGCTCTGGGACTTTAGCACGGCTTGGCCATGTGCTTTCCTTGCCTGAATTTTTCTTCCTACTAACTATGCAGATATTTAATGCTGAGAAGAGGCCTCTGTCTGAAGCCCCCTATTAAGTGCCATGCCTGATAATGCTAATATTTGTTATCGATTTGATAGCCGTTCTGTATTATTTTCAGATTTTCCACTGATATCAAACTGCCTGTCAAAACCAAGAGCTTGTCTTTGCAGTTGAGAAGTCAAGGAGAGGGTGGTTGGACTCTTTCGTACGTGTGTGACCAACAAAGCAGGATTTCTCAGTTAGCTGGGTTTTCTTAAGCTGGAAGTTATGGTGGGCGTTAACAGTTTCTGTTGGGACTTGCAGCCTGGTCTCCCATGCTGTTTGATCTGGGAGCGCAGCCGTTTGTCTAGTACACAGCATGGCTTACCGCCACCTAGCTCCGAGCTCCAATCCCTCCTTTTCAAAATGATCCTGTCACCTTGTGATCTGAAGGATCTGTGCATCTGAAGTGGTAGCCCTCATTCTGATCTTTCTGGGCATTTGCGTTCCTCTAGCTTTCAAAATTCCAAAAACATTTCAAAAGTAGGTGGTAGAGAGCCAGACTATGCTGATCCTTTTGTGGCAGGTTTTGAACATAAAGCGAAACCACAAAAATGCCCAGAGAAACGGACAATTGATGTTAAATCTAGTGCTGTGGAAGAAATTGGGATATTTAAAAAGAGACACTTTGAAATGAGATCAACTGCCCTGAAATAATGGCAACCCATATGGCGGTTGTTAACTGCCAGTCTGGTCTTGGGAACCTTCGGCAATTTCCACCACCCACATGGGACTGAGGGGGGTTGAATGGTGAGGCGCTGTCAACACAGGGTGCCTGTACCGTGGTAATGCTGTGCTATTTGCAAAATATACATTTTGTGCAATTAAGATGTAAAGCAGCCTTCTGGAGAGTGCAAAGATTGTGCCAGGAAATTGATTGTTGATTGTGAATTTCCTGTCGGAGGATTCCTCTCTTCACTTTTTGTGACTTGGCATGGGCTCACGGTCGCGTTCTCTGTTGTCTTGGTGGACGTGCCTGGAGGAGGAGGTGCCTCGAGGGGTTGAGGGTCCGATCCGAAACTAAAGAGCTATTCCCTCTTTTGCGCAGTCCAACACCACCCAGTGTTACCGTCTGTCCGTGAGGACAAGTGCATTTATGTAATTAGCTTGAGACTTCTGTTAGCACAAGCAGCCATCGACTCAGGCTGGAGATGAGATTTTGATGGCTCCAGGCAAGGCGAATGGCTGAACACAAATAGGCCTTGACTCCTTCCTGCATGGTCTTTGACTCCAACCTCTTTATCTGCATGGTCTTAGACTCCAACCTCCTTAATTATATAGTCTTTGATTCCTTTCTCTGTAGATGCCTGATCCTTGACTCATTTCTCCTTAGTTATATGGTCTTTGACTCCTTCTGCCTTAGGTACATGGTCATTCTCCTTCCTAGACCTCTCATCCTTGTCTTACATGGAATTCAGTTCATCCATTATAAATAATTACCAGGTATCAAAGATGGAAGGATATTCACATCCGGAATGTGTTTCCATATTACTCTAAACAAAGGGGATACGTGGTCTGTTTAGATGTTGGATATTTTTCCTAAAGCAAAGACACACATCCATATTATTGCGAGAAATTAGGGAAGCTGATCAGAAACTTTGGGTGTAATCTGATGATCCAGACAGACGTCCCTGTTTTCCAGCTGTACACTCCAAGGCTGCTGCAACGCACGTGGGCTTGCCAAGCGGATATCTGGATAGAGAGAAATGTTTTTGGGTCTTCCCGCTGTCTGTTTCCTGAGGCCGACTCCATGCAGCCTCTCCATGCCATTGTGCAAGGCTTTCACGAAGTGTCAGAGATCCAGAGCGGAGTCATCCTCTATCTCAGAAGCGGCTCGTTGCACATGCCCGTGAACACATGTCAGCATAAGGCGTGTCTGTTTTGCAACATCGCTTTTTGAGAGCTGTAATTTTCCAGGCTTTGTTTGATTCAAAAATATGCCTGCCTTCACTGGTTAATAGAAACAAAGGCACAATTGGCAGTGGAGTCTTTTTCGGGATGTAAAATGATGCAGTTTGGGATGACAAACTTTTACCTGTCTGTACTATCCGATCAATTTTAAAAACGGTATCTATTAGCAGATGCTAATACCCTTCATATTTACCGGTGGATTGTACTGGTGTCTTGCAGCAGGTCATCAAATCCTTATAAAGACATAATTTAAATCTCATTGCTATAATCCTGTCCTGGGGGATTTGGCTAGCAGGAGACGTGCACTCACGTCAGTGCTGGGAAAGCAGGATTGTGTAGGGGCTGTTTCGTAAGTCGCCAGGATTTTATGGTGCTCTTCTTTTTCAGTTATCCGATGAAGTTGTTTACTACACACTCCTTCAGTGTGAGGCTGGCGGTCCCCAGGCTCGTGTTGGCTGGGCTCTCCGCATGTCACAGCCACTTCAGGCGGGGAGGATACTGTCATAGCCAAGTGTGACCAAACTTAGCTTCTCTGGGTCAGGGAATGGATCAAAATAATAATAATAATAAAGTGCTGTGAAGAGCCCCCCATCCCCACACCTTTAAAAATGTTTTCTCAGACACCTCGCCCCCCACCTATACCTACCTTGTGGCACTGTGACCCTCCTCTCTCTCCGTGACACTCTTTCAGTATAAATCACTCCCCAAATACGTCACCCTGCCCCCCCACAGAGTGATTGCTACCTTGGCCCCTGCTCCCCTGCCGGACTGCAAAGTGCCCCCCCCTGATTAATGGTCATTTCAGTGCCACTCCTCGATTAGACAGGGTTTCCTTGGCGTACGGGCAAGGGGGCACGTTGATAAAGTGGGCCCCCGCTCATCAGCCGTAATGCTTCAAAGTGATAAAGTTGCACTGTTTTCGGCTTGGTTCAGAGTAACACTCAGTCATCACACACCCTCCCCCCTCCCCCACATGAAACTTTTGGTCTACGTCCCGCTCGTGGATGCTAAATGGCCGTTAGCCAGCGCTTCTGTCTTCCAGATAACCCCTAACACATATGGGGCGTGATCTCTGTTTGACGGACTCCATCCACGGTGTGGAAAGGTGGCCTTTGTGACATGCTGTAAGGGGACAGGACCGAGCAGGTGGCACTTAGCGCACGGTCGCATCGAACCAGAGATGTTCCCATGAAGGTTATTTGCATAGCGGAATACAATATCCCCTAAACACATTATGTAAATGGAGCAATTTAATTATAATTGCACTGGCGTTGCATCAGGAATATTCACGCATGTCATATTGGGCCAAGCGCTATCAAATTACAAAGTCATGAGCCATCTTACCATTTCCTGGATATTAAAAACCACAATCTAATTTACAACAGCACATAATTCCATAATTCTAGAGCACGAACCAGTACTTCAATGCGCTCCATCTTTGAGCTTAAACATTGCTTGAAAATATTCTTACAATCCCATACAGGGTGCACCCTGGCCTTAAGTCTTGTGCTACCTGGGATTGGCTCCAGACCCCAACCCTTGTTCCTG
The DNA here is from genome assembly GCA_026777045.1 of Hyperopisus bebe. Taxonomy (NCBI): domain Eukaryota; kingdom Metazoa; phylum Chordata; class Actinopteri; order Osteoglossiformes; family Mormyridae; genus Hyperopisus; species Hyperopisus bebe. The sequence goes on along the minus strand of JAODJW010000081.1, from coordinate 2,417,507 downwards.
CCCAGGATAAGTGGTTAGAAAATGGATGCAATGTTGTTTTGAATACAGTTAAGGAATACAGTGAACAGTATTCACCGACTGATCACCCAACAATAAAGTCCCCATCTCTTTCGAAATCCTTAAATTTAACTGGCATTCAAATTTAGTTTTTTCCAATTTTGAAAAACTAATTTGATAAAGAGTCTCAGCAGTTTTATCAATTTGTCTGAACTGTTACGGGGGGTAGTACATGACTACCCACAATGCACCTGGCAGCTGTGATGAAATAGCCCTTGCTGGTGAGGGGCAGATTGAATTCTTTCCTGTGCCTGTCCAAAAAGTTCCGGCGGGCAAATGTTAGACACCTTCCGCTGTGCCCTGCCAACTGCAATCCTTCAATGATGGATGGAGGGACGGGCAGACTTAATTAGCCATGAAAGACACGGAACCCCACGGAAGGAAGGAAACAATGAAAGATAGCAAGCAGGCACAGGGTGACAGTTGCTGTAAACCGTGGTAGCTGGGGGCTCCCAGAGTAAATGACAGGCCATGGAGGGTTCGGGGCCCCGGTGTGTGTACAAAGGCACTTGTTTGTGCTGTCTAGAGTCTTGAGCAGTGTCGCCGCCCCTCAGGAACACCAAGGTAGTGCGTGCTCCAGGTTAATGCCACCCTGTCTCGTTCCATCACAAATGCAACTGGTAACCAGTGATGTTTCATTTAAATATTTTTTTTCATGTGGCCAAAGACCGTGGGTTAAATCAACAGTGTTTGGAATGGGAGAGAACCTTGTTTTTGTTTTGATGTGCGCCCTGACCAATAATTAAATTATAGACAGGAAAAAATGCTGGAATATGAACAGATTTTTCTCATTAAATAAACGGCAATGCTCAGCTAATCTGTGTTAAAGCACAGGGGTGACTGGCAGCCTCCCGTCTGCTTTTGCCGAGAAGGTTAATCGGAGAAAATCACCACTCTTTTGGTGTGGACCACCCTCCATGCCTCGGATCGATTTAAAAACACAGTGGAAATAAGGCTTCTTCATTCGGGAAGAATCACGGTGCCAGCATGGCCAGACTTGGAAAGCCAAGGGTGTTGGAGGCGTTTGACAAGCCTTGCTAGTTTGGGGTTGAGTTTGGGGTCAAGTGGGTGGGGAAAGGTCAATCATGGCTGTCATTCTCACTACTGCTAATCTGCATTCACACCTGAAAACTTGACTTGGTTTCAGAACTTTGAGAAGGAATCCGGTCTTTGTCTACAGTATCGCTAAAGATGCCCAATTTGCCAACCTGATGATAGATGTCAATATATTGACATGTAGAATGTATAGCTTGTACTTGACTAACACCCAGGGGTCTAGGTCTTATGCATCAGATAAAGCTCTCATGACGTTCCTCTCACAGGAAGTAGGGTGCTCCCAAGGACCACGAGACACCTCCTCCATAGTGTGACTCTGCCAATTGCCCCCCATACCAACTTCTCAATTCATTCCAAAGTGTTTTGAAGTTCCAAACCTGAAGATAAGATCTTTCCTTTAAGTGCAGGGCCATTATCTCCATAGTAACAACTCAAGACAGTCATGTCATCAGTCACTGCTATTGGAATATCGGCATTTCCCCAAGGGCAGGATCTGATTGGTTGTTGATCTGAAGGCTTTGGCGATTTGCTAGCTCAGAATGGACTGCCTGTGCTTCTAGAACATAAATATCTCCTCCATAGCTTCTGCGAATGGTTGTTAACCTGTCGCAATGACGACTAACCATGAATTTGCTTAATAGCGTTAAATAGCCCTTCAGCTAAACCTGTGGAGTGTTGTGATATGTTTAAATATAGCGTAGTGGAAAGTATACAGCTGTAAAGATCTTCATTACTGAGCTTTTCTTAACGCAGTCCTGGCCACCGACTGGCCAGTGACCTGCTTGTTATTGCAGTTTGGTCTTAGGGGACAGGCCGCGGATGAATGCGGCTTGAAGTTCAGGCTACTCGCAAGGTGATAATTACGGAGCACACGGTCTCCTCAAAGGCTATTAAGCCTGGCCGTCTCCTAAAAAAGCTCTGCTTTCTACGGCAATTACCAAGGGCCGGACTTAATATTACCGACCTCCCCCTGCCTGCGGGGGGCTTTTGGGTTTTCATTCTTTTCTCTCCTCCTCCTTTCGTGTGAGAGCACCTAAGCTCCGCAGGCTGTTATTTTCTTCGTCCAGCCCAAAGGTTCCTGATAATGACAAAGGAAGAAGCTTACTGTCAACATCCCTGTCATCAGGGCTCTCAGAAATAGCAATTTATGCTGTGGACAAGCAGCGCCACTAATGAAAAGCTTTTTGTAACTGAACACGATTTTGGGATGTCACGCCACAGGCTGCAGAGACATTATCCGGGCATATTTACCATGTTCTTGTGTCTGTGTCGATTCCAAATCAGTAATCGGTCATTCTTTAATACATATTCCATAGTTGTCTCCTTCATTCAGAATGCTGGAGATATGACTTGTGTCGGTTGATCTTGTAGCAAATAGTGCATCTGAATTGTAAATGTAAATCACCATTAGCTTGACCTGCCAGGACCAGTATGCAGCCTACTGGGATGGACGCACGGGATTATGGGAAAAAGGGACTGGTAGCTGAAGGGAATCTTATTTTTCCCCTTCTGTTCATGTCCATTGTCATTCTGGTTTATGAGTGCAGCATAACAATCTCAGAATTGTATTAATAAAACTGAGTAAAACGTGTGTTTTTGTACAGATAACACTTGTTTTGTCAGGCGTGGTTTGGTAGCTATCTGCCTTCCATGACCTCGCCGTGAACTGCGCGGTCAACGCGGAAATTAACTCCCGTCCAGGACACCCGTGTGTCAGGGTCTGAGATGTATGACGGCGGCAGAAGCGGCTCTGGTGATGGGATTTGGCTGCCTCCCAGAGACGACGCACTTTTGACGGATGCTGCTCTGTGCCTGACTCCCCCCTCCCCCCCCCCGCAGGTGTTTACAGTTTTCGGGATTTATGTATGACTCTGTGGAAGTATTAAAGTAGTTGATGTAGTTTTAAGAAGATTGATCTGGTTGCATGTATCCACACATCAAACAAAGCTTCCGTAGATGGATCACTTGTCTCGTCTTAAAATCTGCTTATTTTACCCATGCTAAATGCGGGACTGTCTTTGGAAAAAATATGGAAACCTTTAATCCCTTCTGACGATCAAAAGGTCATACTGCGTTCCCAAGGTTTTATTATGCTTCCTAACAACCCGACGACAGTATTTTTGGACTTCGGATAGGTTGATTTGTATTTAAGAGTGGCTGGAATAAAATACAGATTACCACTTTGAAGGAGAAACTGCCTTGGTGTTGATTGAACTGGTGTGGTAGTTTATTTGTCGTTGACCTGGACATATTTGCCTCACTGACAACAATCCACATAAGGCAATTTAAAACATTAAACTGATCGCTGATGGCTGTGCATAGATAGGTTTCTTGACAGTGCTATGGGTGTCTACGTTGTGTCTTGTAAAGTAGTTTCTGAGAAAATGTATTTTTCATCTCTCCTGAAATAATGGATTTTTGGAGATACGTGCTTTTCATTGGACAGGAATGATATATACTTTTACCTTTGGTACAGTCCAGAGCTATGAGCAAGTCAGAATGAATTTTGCCGCTAGGTGTAATATTGTGAACAGACCCGGAAAATGAGTAACACTAGCCTATTAGAATACACTGAAAATTTGCTGACATTGGCGTTGAGAATAACATACAATATAACAGCAGGTTGTGGAGGGTTTCAATTCCATAGCCGGAGGGTGGAAATTGGTCTCCTCTCCCCTCAAACTCCGACTTTGCATGAGCTCAGTCTGACCAGTGGTTTTGCTCATGGTGCATTGTGGGTATGGATGGCTGAAGGACAGTCGGCATGTGTCACACTCAGGCATGGAGCACTGTGTTCCTGACAGGGATTGGGATATAAAGCCTGCTTATTATAGTCTGCCGGGGTAGAATATCTAATCAAAATGTTTATGTTAGTTCTTTCTGTCTGCTTTGTACGTCCTTATTCTGTTTGATGTGGTATATTTTCAATTTATCATTTATGAAATTGTGTCGAGAGCATTTTGATGTTGTGCCCGACCAAAAACGGCATCCGCTGCGCAGGAGCGTCTTGAGAGACCGAACAGCCTCACTCTGAACTGCCGCTTTCCCTTCCCCGCGTCTCCGCAGACCTCTCTGAAAAGAAGAGTGACCTGCGCGTGTGTGATGACTCCACGTGTCGGTACGGGGGCAGCTGTCGGGACGACGGGGCTGACCTGAAGTGTGTTTGTCATTTTCAGGTAGGTGCACCGCTCTTGGGGGCGGGGTTTATGGCCGAGGCATTCCTAACTTGGCATGAGGGCATCCTATACACAAATCCTTTTTTGTTTGCTTTGCCTGTCAGGCAGAGATGAGCTCCCAGACTGCGTTGCGTTATAAGCTAGCGTGCTACATTTGGTCGCACGGCTCCTCTGAAGTACAGGTCTCTATGTGCATCATGGAGGCCCTTTCATTCCCAGCTTCTAGACAGTTTGATATATGCCAGGAAAACAGAGATTCAATTGTGGCTGGTTTTATAAACATAACCTGACAGCCGTATAAGATGGAAAAATATTTGTTTGCCCTGCCCAGAAACACACCAGTACGTAGGCAAAATTTACACAGCATTTCTGCAGGAATTAGTGGTTTTATCATATATCGTTTTATATACTCCCATGATCCTGCAAGTGTTTTTAAAAGCAGACTGTTGTCTCTAGGATCTGTCCACATTTAAAGTATAAACTCCAAAATTAACATCTACACAGAATGTTCTCTGCTATATCATTTCACATTAAATGGCCAATAATGAATACAGCTGATCTGAATTATTATAATACTAACATGCTGTGTCTAACACCACAAGCACCTTCCGTAATTAACGGTAATTGCTTGAGCTTTAAGTGTTCAGTCGGCTTTAGTAAATTCAGTAAATTTAGGAAATTCATTCTATGTAGCCCGAATAAGTAAAATATAACGATAATGATTTTACATGTATAAGAGTTTATAAAGATGAATTAAAAACAGGCATTTTGGTAATTATTTCCACACAAGGGTTGTATTTAAAAGCCTTCACGGGCACCTGGAAAGTGAGTCATGTTTCGTGTTAATGGCCTCATTATGCCGTGTGAAGAGAAGCTTGGTGATCTCACAAGGCCATATTATGACGTTAACTGAAAGCCATAGATCTGGAGACGATACCAAGCTTGTGGTTATTCTATCACGGCAGTATCAGGAAATGAGAAGCCAGTCTGGCTTCTCGCGAACCGTCGATGTAAGGACGATTCTCTCTATGTCGTTATTTTGCTATTGTGGTACCAGGAGGCGAGGAAGACCTCTGTCTCTTTTTCTGCAGGAAGGCTGGGTTTGTAAGGAGGATTTGGGTGCGTAGTGAGGTGCATGCGAGCTAGAGTGATCGTCTTGGCTTTCGAGGACAGGAATAGTGATCATAAGTGCTAGTTTGAACGAGCCTCCTGACCTTGAGCAGACCTCTGATGTCCCTGCTTGCTAAATGAATTTGGAATGTTAGTCCATTGTAATAAATTCCTTAAATTGAAAATATGGCCACAGTTTCATTCCTGTTTTTTTCAATATATATGTATTTTTATAAAGCTGAATTCACTCGTCATCTGAAGTGACTTTGAGTGCATGAAAGTATATCGTGTGTGTCTGGAAGTCTATCAGACCAGAATAAGTTTTCAGTGCTGGGCTTGCATTTGTAGAGGGGCCTTGATCTGGAACATTCCGCGCCCGTCAGTTGTGAGTTTTCTGATACTCGCTGCCGGAGTGACAGGCTGGTGACCCGTGCAGCCTCTGTTTCAGAAGAGTCGCATCAGATTGGTGAAGCCAACTGAATGCTTGATGCAATATAGCCAAATATAGAAGACATTTTAAAATAATGCCTTCCCGCAACTCCTATTCTTTACAGCAACCAATTATCCAGTCCTGCTTTTCGTGATATTATTATTATTATTATTATTATTATTATTATTATTAGCAAGGGCAACAGCAACAGAACTCCAAGGGGATAATTAATGGGGACTGAATGGCTTTCAGGATTTTCCATGCTAAGAATGTTACCTGTTTAGCTATGCAGGATAATTTATAATCAGCTCATAATACTGATATATCTAGAATTAGTGCCATACCGTGCATAATTTGTGATATTTTTTGTTTGTTTTAGGGGATTTTTTTCACGCCCCAAAGTGACACTGTGCCTCAGATACACGTTTAAATTTGCCGAGGGACACCGCATCTCTTTAAGAAATGCTGGTTTGGAGGAATTAACCCAGTTTCCCCCAATCTCAGCTGTATGTCACTCATCAGTGTTCCTTACTTCGGTTGCAAATGGCATTTTTTCATGTGTGCATAATTACCTGTCTTAGAATATCATTCCCTACCACTGTGTGAAAATATCTCTGCCTTTCTGCAGCCGATTTCCCAATTCTAAGTTCTAAGGGACTCGGAACTAAGCTCATTGAAAACTGACAAAGAAAATTACCTCCTTTTGCAAGCTATAAAGCCAGTTTTAGGTTTTGGTCTCAAATGACAGGTCTGTTGGCAGGCAGGAGGGAATATTACATGGAGCACAGCCCATGTCAGTCACGCGTCCTGCATGATGCAACCAGGTACACTAAGATCACGCCAGGTTCACGCCAGGCTGAATGCCCAGTGGATGACTCTGCCTGCAGTGCAACACTAGGGGCAGCAGGTGGCACTGTGGTTAAGGATGCGCACTTAGCAACCATAGGTTTCTGGTCAAGGCCCTAAATGGTGCATTGCTGAATGTAAAGTAAAAATAGACAAATCTCTGTAATTTTCTTTTGATAGAAGCAACAGGTAAGCAACTGTAATGTGTCAGGAGACATATCTAGTGAAGACACCTTAACATTTAGTTCAGGGGCAGTTACCATGTCAGTAGCACTGTTGTTAGCATCGCTAGCGCAAACTGTCAGTTAGCATAATTGGTGCGGGGTACTATTAATTAATAGTTATAGTTAATATTGTTAGCTCAAGGAGTATCATTACCAGTGCTGGATGTGTGTTTTGCTAGCATAAGGTGTTGTTTAGCGTAGCTTGCGCAGGTCATGGGTTAACACCGAGTGTCCGTTAGCATAGCTAGTGCAGGCTGTGGGTTAGCATCGCTAATTCTAGGTGTCGATTAGGAAAAAGGTCAACAAGATTTACATTGCGGAGTGCGGTAGTGTTAGCTGCTATCCACGAAATGCTATAGCAATTTAGGCATTTTTGTGCCTGTCAAGCTTTCTCACAAAAAATGCGAGTATAAAAGGATGACCGTGTATAGACCGCAGGGTTGTTATAATTCTGATTTTATGTGGACTTCTAAATGAGCGACTAACCAGGAGGTCAAACAGAATTTCTTTGCACAAGAGGGGTTCATAGAACTGGGCAGTCATTTCGGCAGAGACGATCGGTAACGCCATGCTGGTGTCTGTGTTCGTTTCGCCCCAGTGCCACAAGAGCTACATCCCTGTGTGCGGATCCAACGGAGACACGTACCAGAACGAATGCTACCTGCGGCAGGCCGCATGCAAGCAGCAGGGACACATCTCGGTGGTGTCAGACGGACCCTGCTTCCCCGGTGAGGACCCCCTCCCAAAAAAAAAAAATAATAATAATAGTAACCCCATGATTTTTCGGTTAACGGGGTTGTCACTGCAAGATAAATTAGCATTATCTACTTATTCCATTGAGTTTTCACTACTTAATTGCCCTGTAAAAATGTGATAAAGAAGGTTATTGGTAAGAATCAATTAATCTGTTATAAACAAGCCCATTTTGTATGTTATCAGGTTTCTCCAGAACTCCCCTTATGTGATTCAAGTTAATTAATATATTGAACTTCTTATTGTTCGTGCTGTAATTATTAGGTTTTGATTACTATTTAGTCATTCGGAAGGTTCAGGTATCCATGGCAATGGGCTATAAACCCAAATAATCAAAAGGAATGTCATGAAATCTCCAAGAAATCTGTCCATCATTCTGGACGACATTGTCAGTGGGGCAAGTAATAATTATAAAAAATGACACAAGTCTTGAGGGGATTTAGTCAGAAGTCTTCTTGGGGGCATCACTGTCTATCCCTGGAAATATCATAAAGGTGTTCTGTAAGGCAGTAAATTCCCTAAGGTGCTGCTGTTAAAATGTGATTGTAAGTTGGGAGTCAGTCCCACACACTTATGAGAATAGCCTGGGCACCAGGGAGAACCAGCCCCTATCTCCTTCTCACTCGTTTGAGGAAGCTTTGGATTTAATTTCCCATTAAACTGAAGGAATGCAACAGCGAGCATCAGCCTGACCACCGGCTGGAGACACTTCCAACCATTAAAGAAGATAAAAGCTCTGGGCTGTGGGGCAAAAAGGGCCTAGAGCTAATATTTATGGGACCTTATCTGAGCTAAAACAAGCACGTTGCTTCCTCACATCTCAGCCCACCTCAGAGGAGTCTGGGAGATGGTCGCACCTGGTCCATTGCCCATTTGAGGCATCATGGGACCCTTAGGGGACTCAGAGATCAGGGTACCGTGTGCGGCAGGGCTTAGTCAAAGCCATTGACTGACTGATTGTCTGTTTTTCTCTCAATCCCTCTTGCAGATAACGGATCCGGCTCGGGAGAAGGAGGTAGGTTGCCCTGTTTCCGTCGCCGTCCTCTCTTAAAGCGACCACGTCGATAAACAGAAGGGGCCTCTAGAGGTTGGACGCAGGTGCGTGCCGGTTAGCGTGTTCGGTGTTACTGACCCGTTAGCTGTGACTAGGTACTCGTGTTTGCTTTCATAGCTATCAGTTGTGACGGCTTCAGTATTAAGGGGCCATGCCTGAATGATAACACCCCTGGAATACGATGAACCTGGAACACTGTTTACCGGCAATCACCGGAATAGGGAAAGGGCCGCAGACATACAGAGTCTCCCATTAATGCTTGAGTATAAGTTCCGTTAAGGGGAAAGCAGATATTAGAATAATCTAATTCCCGTCCCACCACCTGCATGACAAAAACTCCCTCTAGCTGGAATTTGATTACTCTGCCATGAGTAATAATAGGCTTTTAGTAGGCCATTTCCTGAAATACCAGCCTCCACGGCGCAAGACTTGCTTATCAGAAGGCCTATTCAAGAACGACGCTGGCAACCCTCCCCCACTGGCCAGTGTTTACTGTGGCTGCAAGGTTAGGTTATCCTTAATGAGGACCCCCCCCCCCTAACTCTGTCAGCCATCAGAGGAGACATCAGATGATTTGGCTGCTATTTGGCTTTGATGGATCTGACTTGAGTCTGTCATAAATGTAAAATGTTGAATTTCCATCACATATATTCATGTACAGCTCCATATAATTTCGCTTTGGGTCTGTGTTGACATCTTCTAAACTGCAGGCCCACGTGTGCACGTAGTGTTGGACTTTTCTATATAAATTCTCCATAGATCTCCGTTTAAATCTGGCATATATGAGGTAGACAAGCACACTGTCATCACTGAGGCAGTTCTCCTCAGGGAGGAGCCGCGATCCACAGCGTCCATGCTACACACCTCCCCAGTGGTCTGGTTCTATATCAGAATGTGATCATCCTGCACTTTCTAAATGAACCAACTGGATCTTTAAATTGCAGTGCATCTCCCTGAGGTATGTTCTGGATGAATGTCCAAGTTCTGAGTTTCAAGTAATTGGGTTTTTGGGAACTGGGCTGGTGATGATATTCATACTGCTGATTAACGGCTGCTGGTTGTAGTTTGTTGACATGCGTGTGAGGATTGTTCCTTGCTCCTTCTGTAGGGGGCTGATTAATTTCACTCGGTAAATACCCATTAAAGCCAGTTAGCTTGCTTGTAGTGTGGTTTAGACCCAACAGATGTCTTGTTGTTTCGGTATTGAACATGACTGGTTTCAGATCGCTTGGCAACAGGTTGGCAGCCCAGGTGCCTTCTGCCCGGTGTGGCCCGGTTTGCTTTGGGGTTCGTGGGCATCAAGGGAGCCCAGGTGCATTGTGGGAGTGCAGGTGGCGGGTGGAAGACTGCCGTGTTGGCTTAGGGGACGAGCCAGCTCGCTACATGCAGATTTTAGTCAGATGGGCACACACTGCGAGAGGCTGATGAGCAGAGCTGTGAAGTGGGTGACGGTGTTTGTGTGGCTGATTTCTGCTCCTGTGTGTAATCTGTGTTTAGGTGCAGTCCTGAGTCATTCCTGTAGGATTTTAAATGGACACATCTGCTGTTGTGTGCCGTGCAAGCAGTACGTAGCCGGCGAGATGCTTGATTAAGCTACCAGGACAGGGGCGGCACCAGTTATGAGTCCCTGTCAGCGGTAACAATGGAAACCAGCGCAACACATGGGGCGGAGCCCCGAAGCAAGGGAATCGTGGTGGCGACTGAGCAAACTGCACAATTTGGACATTTTTATGATGGATTAGCGTGTTAGCAGGTTCATCGGGTCTGAAAGTATGAGGCAGTCTTTTCATATCCCCGCCCATCCCAGTCTGTGTCTCAAAAAGGTTCCGACTCCTTAATGTGAAGAATTCGGGACCTGAATGTGAAAGGTACCGGAAATTCAAGTGGAACAGTCAACATTCCGATCAGGTAGTTTGGTGGGAAAGTAGGGTGATAGTTCAGCAGTAGCATGTGATTAGACAGCAACATATGGGTGTCTGACTTCCTGTCTGGGGTGTCACCAGCCTCCTCTCCCATTCTTCCTGGGATCTGCCCCCAGGTCACCTGGACTAGGTAAGCGGCAGTGGAAGATACCTTGATGTGTTATGGGTAGTTGAAGGCATTGTCAGTCTCCAATTTCTTGCTCACCTGTCATTCTTCATGTAAGGCACATACACAGAGAGCAGCGCCAGAGATAGAAACATTCACGACCGGCCAGTCGAATGCCTTTCTTTCCACCATCCATTGACAGAGACAACAGTGATTTAAAGGCCAATATGTGAGATTGACAGTCAGCCCATGCGTCTCCACCATGAATGTCCCATTACAATTCATCTGACTGCATGCTATACAGCAAGCTGTAAACATTATTACTGTTTTTGTTTTTTTGTTTTTCCTTTAAACATTGAACATGACATATGGTGTCAAAAGCTTACCCATCAAACACTTGGACTGCTGTTACACAGAGACGGCTCTGGCTTAAATTCACTGGGTTTGCAGTCATCAGTACCCTAACCTCCAAACAGCAAACGGTCAGCGTCTGACTATACTGTATAACCGTCTGACCAGCAAAGAGTCTGAGACCACAATAAACCTGCCTCACCTCAAGTAAAGTGGTGATTAAAGTTGGTTACTGAAGGATAAATCTTTCAGATACAAACTTGTGATCAGAGATCGAAGTATCTCCCTGTTCCTCATTCTGTCTAGATGCCCCTGGCAGGGGGGCGTGGCTAAAAATTCTGGGCCCCTTTTTCAAAATATCACCATGGGCCCCTTTTCTGCCAGGATAACCACTGCGCCCCCTAGTCCGTGACATGTTTAGCCATACCACACGTGGTTCACTCGCTGAGCGACATCACATCCCTCATGCTAATCTGCACGCCCGCATCTCATTATGGACAGGACACCTTGCAGACTCCTGCTTATTAATGGACGAGGTGTTTACGGCTCACGTTTAACCTAATTACCGCTGCGGCTTGTGTCTTCGCCCCTGCTGCGGGGGCCTGTCTTGCCGCGTGCAGATTTTACGGCTCCGTCAGTCCCAGCTCAGGTTTCCTGTAGGAATGCAGACCCGTCTGCCTCCATATGCCCCACGGGGTCGTCGGCACGTTCCGGCACAATCTCCCCTCCATGACCGACAGACTCTAGAGTTACCAATCAAAGGACACGAAAGATAAATTGTCTGCTTACTTCAGTCTCGACCTGGGCGGGGCAGTAGGATAATGAAATCGCTACTTTGTTTTCTGTGTAAATAAGGCTCTGTTTGAGTACGAGTCTCTGTCGCTGAAGACCGCCAGCTTCAGCGTGTGCATCTGACAGGCCAAGTGAGTATTACTGATATGTAAGGGAAGCAAAAAAGCCCGTTTTGGACATGCAGTGATTGCCCTTCTTGGATGAAAAGTAATTTCAGCTATGCAGTGAGCTACAGAAGACTTCCTTTTTTTGCTTGTGAGGAATGGTTCTGTGCAATGATTAATTCAATGGTGGCATTTTCAGGAGACGATCAGCAACACTCTTATTCCCTGTATGGTGTTTAGAAGCCCAGATCCTGGGTGATTGTAGGTGCTTGATCTGAGGCTCGTTCTTGAGTACCTGTTATCAGGGAGCCCATCAGTTACTTCATGGTGGTACGACTGTAACATGTCTCACAAGGTTGAATCCCAACCGACTCGTTAGCTCTTCCTAGCCTCAGGCAGTCTTTGGGTTATGCAGCGTAAAATTGCATCCTGGCACCACACTCGTCTGTGTTAGGATGCCAAAACGTCAC
>JAODJW010000081.1:2394160-2404956 GCA_026777045.1 Hyperopisus bebe | reverse complement strand
AGGCAGTCTTTGGGTTATGCAGCGTAAAATTGCATCCTGGCACCACACTCGTCTGTGTTAGGATGCCAAAACGTCACATGCACCAGGTTTTTAAGGTCCTCTGAGGAATTAAAGGCCTCTGTTGTCCTCCAACCCCATGATCTAAGTGATCATGTGTCTTCAAGGGAACCAGATCTTAAAGGTGTAGACCTTTTACTCTAGAGTCAAAGTTGGCCGTTGGTTGGTGTGTAGGATGGATGTTGTGGAAGTGAAAACTTCCTCAATGATGACCTTTAGCTTCTGGTTCACAATATATTTTCTAGATCCTACATCTTTCTAGAGCTGTGTTCATTTCTGAAGATAACAAGTAAAAAAAAGCCAAGCCTCCATATCGATTGGTACTCCTTCGTTTCATTCTGCCTCTGTAATACGATTTATGGATTAAAAAAGACATAGACCCTTTTCAACTGTCATGGTTGGGGAGAAGTGTGGGCGCCCTCCCCAAAGTACGACTGTCAGCAGGGAAATTGTTAGCGGGCTTCTCAGAATACTGGTGAGAACCGGTGATAAGATGAACAAGGTTACACGGGGATGGTGGGAATGGGGATGTCATTTGAGGATAAGAGTGGAGATGGGATTGATGGAAACGATAGAGGGCCAGAAACAAAAGAAACCTGAATGAGAAGTGAGAGAATCACATGGGTCTTGGGTCTGGGAGCATTTTTCCTGAGTCACAGGGAACAGAAATCGGTCTGAAATGATGATTGGTAGCAAGGTACAGGTACAGCAAATTAATGCACTCTTTATATCACTTTGCTCCACCCCCAGGTCTTACAAGCCCCTCCCCATAGTTAAAAAAAACGACAGCCAAAAACCCAGTAGTCATAATCGTAATTCCCAGTCTCCAATCCCCTGTCGCCCGGCAGAGTACGATGCATCGGGCGTGGAAACAGGGAAGAAGTTCACTAAGTGCGGCACCTGCAAATACGGAGCGGAGTGCGATGAAGACTCAGAGGACATCTGGTGAGTGCTGCCATCCTCTGCCTCGGAGCTGGGACTCTCAGATGGGTCATCATTAATTCATATATATTTCTTCATGAGCGCCATTGATGTATTACTGCTCTACTTGCAGAATATTCCCATCCCAGCATGGTAAGGTCCCAAAGCAGGCCAAAGATTGTGTGTTTGAGGGTACGGAGTGCCCGCTGAAAGCCCATGGGTATTGATTTTGGGTTTCTGCTGAGTTCTGAACAGCTTCCAGGACCCACAGAGTCCCAGCTCAATTTTTCTTAAAACAGCACATAAAACAGTTGTTCGTCTGTAACTGAATTACTTTTTTCCCCCTTTCTTTCACCATGGCCATATTGTCCTGCGGTTTACTGCACAGCAGTTTAAATAGGATTAAAATGCATATTTTCGTACAGAGGTGAGATGTTTCTAAGTCTGGTCTTGTGAAAGCCTTAATGAAACGCTCATGGCAGGTGTCTGCAGATGCTGTACCGTCAGGGTATGGAATTGCTTGCCTAGCTGGAGCTACTGCTGTCTATGAAAAATATTAATATATTATTTGTGGGGAAGAGTGGTCACTGAAAGTATTTTTTCAAGTTTATTACTAGAGATGACCTTTCCATTCACTCTATTTATTTTTCCAAACACTTAGTTTACTCACACAAATGGCACCATCCTATAACACTAAAAACCCAACAACAATAACTCGCCAATGGCCTAAACACAGAAAGGCTTTGTTTGGTTCTGGACGGGGCCCACTGTTTTTGCTCATGACTGGGGAATGTCTCTGTGTTCTAGGTGCATCTGCAACATCGACTGTAGCGGGCACAACGAGAACCCTGTCTGTGCCACTGATGGCAACTCCTACAACAACCCCTGCCTCGTCCGTGAGGCGTCTTGCCTGAAGCAAGAGCAGATTGATGTCAAACACCTTGGAAGGTGTCTAGGTAAGTCTATTAATGGAAGTCGGGGGGGGGAGGAGTGGTTAGGCAAGCTAACAAACGGCTGGAGCACCTCAAAGACCAAAGGGCAAGCAAACATTAATAAGGCTACCTTTATCAGACTTTCAACAGCAGACAACAAAAATAATTCGCCAAAAATGTTGCCTGGGGGCAGTGGAGAACACAGAGACGTCGCCGTGACAACAAAACGAAGACTTTTGCTTCATCTCTCTTGTTGACTGAAAAACAAAAAAAAATCCTTCTTTCATGCAGAAACTGATTGTTGAGAAGGTTCAGGAATATTTGCCTTTCAAACAGGATGAAGAGTGAAACATTCCTGGGCCAGGAACCAAGATCTAAAAGGCTGCCCTGAGCAATGGGCTAAGGAAACTCAAATGGACCCACAGGGGTTCAACACAAATATTACTTACATCACAAAAGTTATGGGAAGCCCCCTGTAGAGCTTAAATCATCTATATTTCAGCTGTAAACCAAATATGTAGAATTCATTGTGACCCTCATCACAGATGTACAGCTGTTGACCTGGAAACCTGCTGGATCCATTCATTCCAAGCTTCTTCATCCATCTCCAATACTCCTCTCTCATCCTCTCTCAGTTTTATTAGCCTCCCCACTCCAGCTTCAGGCCATAATCCTGTTTTTAATCAAAGGAAGGTCTGATTTATAGGGAGCGTTCAAAGATGGAACTTCCTGTCGGCTATGAAGGGGTAGGGCAGCTAGCTGAGGTAACGTTTCCTGATCCTCTGTGCCGCGTTTGAAGCATGACGGTGCAGGAAAACAAGAACCTGCAAACATCGCCTCGTGTTTTTGACGAGGAAGCTACCCCTAGGTTACCGGCCACATGACTGCATGTGACGCTCAAACCAAAAAACGACTCACAAAAGAAATGTCGGGATTTAGAGTGTAGCCTCGTTGGCCACATGCCTGTGAAGCCTCTTAATCCTGTTTATTTATTTGTGCCTTTTTCCCCCAGCAGAGCCTAACGAAAGTGCATGTTAAATAATGCATTATGATCATAATAAATGGAAAAAGAGGGAAAAAAAGTAAAAGGCTTTTTTTTTCCCAGCCAGTGAAAGACCTTTTTAAAGTGAGCTTTGATTGCTGTGAGTGCCGAGGGCTTGCGGCTCGTTCCAGAACACGCAGAGAAGCGGTGCGGTTTGTGGACGTTAATAGGAAACCTTTCCATCTTTCTCTTATTATGAAGTGCTTTGATTACCACCCAATGACTAAAAGTAAGCGTCTTTCTGCCATGTCTCTGGGGGTTGGGGAATTTGACCAAACGGGCTGCGGGCTTCATAAGTAGCAACCAAGCTGACCATAGTTTGCACCTTGCTTTTATTAAAACAGGCTAATTTTCTCTGTTTTCTGCAATGTTAGCATGCTTGGGGAGGTTGCACAGTACGTCGAACTTGAACCCCGAGAGGTTTTCTTGTCTTACTCAAGACTGTTTAGTTCCTCTCCTCTGTTGTTTCCTGGCATTCTCTCATTCCCTCTTTCACGCACCATTTTGTTTTTCGTATAGATGATGTAGTAAAGGATTGCCACTCACTCCTATTAAGCTCCGCTGTTGTGAAAGGAAATATCTAAGAATAAAGTGAAACTTAATGTGTGACTCATTAAGAGTAGAGACGAGTCAGAAGCAGGCCGAGTAAAATGAACAGGGAGGTAAAATGAGATTAAGAGCTGGGGTTTTGGAGACTGACAAGCAGGGGTGTCTTCTAGACACGTCCAGGGTGGCAGGAATGGTACATATCACTCCTGCCATGGAGGGGAATTTTAAATCCCAGGATGTATATTAATTGCATTGTTAGCATTAGCATTAGCAGACCTTAACTCAAACCCATATTAACTTCAAGCAATAAAGCCGTTTACTTCAGTATAGGAGAATGATTAGCATTAATTACAGCTGGGTTCTAATGAATGGGTGATGCATTTGCCTGCTATTGCTGCAGTTTGAATCTCTCACCCATGTCCGGTTTTCTTTGAGTACATATTCACTTTGATATGTCAAAGCTCTGCATTTTGCTCCAGGTTGATCTGGCTGTTGGTTTTTTGACAGGTTTTGATCTCGTCCTTTTTCACGCCTTTCAAGTATCAGATTAAATATTAAACGCTCAAACAGGTGGAGGATAAAAGTTTTAAAAATCATACTTTTTAATCTACATCAGGCCAAATAAAAAACCAAAAATACCTCAGTAAAAAAATACCTTTCCGACAAACTTGAGTCGCTCTTTTGTTGGCTTCGTTATTGCATTCAGGCCAAGCCCAGTGTGACCTTGCGTATATTTTATTTTCAAAAGACCATCCTGAATAATTTAACCTATAAATCACAAGCAAACGGACGTCAGAGAGCATTTTAATTGTGAAACTGCGGCATAGGCGAAGCCTTTGTTCCACATCGCAGAAATTAATAACGAGGGGCCTTGTATACACAAATGTGTCAGACCTTTACCCCTAACCAACCAATTCTTGACAGTTCAGTTATCAACCTAAATTAAAAACTCATAAATATACTTTTGGCTGGGCCTGTTTTTATTATGGGTCATAATTTACCACTCGGATCCAGTGCCTCTCTTGTTGCAGTGTTGTGTCTTTTAGCTAGCATTGGGAGCTACTTCCCCTTAGCCAAGAAAGCATTTTCCACCATGTCGTTATACATGCAAGTGTTACATAGATGCTATGTGGCATGCTTGGGGGAGAAGCTCAATTGCTTCAGACTGCAGGGAAAGAGTGCTATATGAGAAGATTGGCTATTCCCATTGTTTCCTGTAGAGGGCAGAAGAGAGCAGCATTGCTGGCATTGTTGCGAGTGTCACCGTGAGTATTGGGGCCCCAGGCTGGCAGTAATGCCAGGCTCTTATCCCCTCTAACATGATCCCACCTGCCAGGCCGCTCTCATTGCCAAGAGAAACACCGATCCCACTGGCAGTGTGCTTTGTTTCTTTGAACAAAAGTAATCCTCTGTGCTTCTGGTGATTACGGTCAGGTGGAAAGAGTTCCCTTTCGTTTCCCGTGGCACCCCAGCTTGACGTCGACCGCAAAATGCACGCAATGCCGGTTAAACAACAACAGAAGCATCTCCAGCTATTTCACATCACCAGAGGGTTCTCTCTGTCCCCTTAGCACGTGTGGCTCCTTGGACCCACCTCGACTGGGTATACTGCGTGACCAACTAAACATGGAGGGTCTCCGACGTTACGATAGCGTCGTCTTCCCCGAGCGATCAAAGCGCCCCGTTACCGTTTCCCCCCCCCCCCCCCCCCCAACTTCCCAGTCTGCTCTCTCATGCATGCCTGCTTTGCCGGTGCTCCGTGATCTTTTTATCTGATGCGCCGTCCGCCCCACTTCCAAGCCACCCAATGAGCGGAGACTCTCTCCAAACAATGCGTACTGTACAGAGCGACTTCCCGCACAAATAAAGCATCAGAGCGTAATGGAAAAGAAGACCCGGCAGGCGATCCTGGAGAGCTTAAGCTTTGCAAAGAGGCGGGTAGGAGGTGGTTTCTGCAGCTTTTTGTTGACGTCTCCTCGCCCTTGGCGGGTTTACTTATGCCGTCGCTCCTTATTTGCATGCAGAGCGATGCCACTTGTCTTCCCGGCCTATCAGGACAACTGTGGGCCACACCAAGCCGGGATGTCTGTTACTAGTATGGAGAGATGCGTCTGTGTGAATTTCGCTTCTGTTTCCTGTCTGGGCACCAGTCCACACCCCCCCCCCCTCCCCTTCCCAGTCTCGGCTGCCAGTACATGGCATCATCCGGCCCCGAAGTCGGCTGTTCGTTCTCATCCTTCCACCTCTTAGCCGCCTCTGATTTTCTCTTCCAGTCCCCCTGCGGGGGCCAAGTGTTTGCGTATTTGTTTTTTGCAGACTATCCTAAAGCAATAGCCCTACCCACCGGACCTCTGTCTCTGGCTTTTACCAGAACCATAACTTACAGATTTGCAAATACTCTGTGCCCACTAGTCTTCTCAATTAATGTGGCAAACAGTGATAAATTTCCTTGCCAAGATGGACGACTCCACAGCTCCTCCTCTTCGTCCAGCTAATTCTAAAAGTGCATCTGTGTCGCCATCAGAAAACCCCAAGATCTACCTGAATGTGTTTCCCACCCGCTCGCTTGATTCCTCGTCGTTTTTCCCATCGATTTTTCGGTGGAGTGATTTTTGGCAGGACGACGTGCTCCAGGCTCCCCTGACAGTTCACTTGAGGGTCACAAACCCCATGCCTTTCTTACAGGGACCTGAGATTGAGTGTATCAAACTGGGCTCTGTTTTGCAACAGTAGCCAGTGAATTACGGGATCATACTCTAACCCAGGGATATTCAAATCATGGTCCTCGAGGTCCGAGCACTGCTGCTTTTCCAGCCTTCCTTTACCTGTCAGTCAGGTGTGAAGCCTCTGACCAATCAGAATCAGCAATTATTAAACTAACTACCTGGGAGAACTGAAAACAAGGCCTGGATTAGGAATCGGGGTCCAGATTTGACGAACCCTGCTCTAACCTGTGTTATGTTTATGTTGTTCAGCCTCTCCTGCCTTCCTGGCTTTAAGCTATAGTATAATCAGCCCCCCAGGGAGGTGATTCCTACCCCAAACACATGTTTTTGCATCCCTCTTGTGTGAACACACTGTGCCAATATGTGGGTGTAACTCCTGAGAAACAGACCTTGTGGGAAACACCATCTTTGGCAAAGTCTCCTGTTTTTTTTTTTTTTTTAACAGTTTTCACCTCTGTGTTTTATTGTTTTGGATTTGGAGTCATTAATTCCATTGAGATCAATGAAACCCCCCACATTACAATAGTAAAGGAATTGTGTGTCCGTGAGTGTTTGTCTCTAAGACACTGAGAAAGACACATTTAGTACTCACCTGGTTGATGGTTTATATGCCACGACTCAGTTACCTCGGTAACATTTGCGATTATGTCCTTCATTTAATGTTTTATTCATGTGGGATAAATAATTCTTTGTTTTTTGGCCATGGATGGCATCAGTCTGGTTTTTTCTGAACTTTGAAATGGCATTTAATCTGGGAAATTTTCAGTGAGTCTATGCCATTAAACACGGGCAGTGCGCGTGCCAAGGGCGGTCGGTGCCCGCGTGGTCGTTAGCGCCGGCCTCGTCTGTCCCTCTGAAACCCCAGAAGCGACTCCTTTCCCTGGTGGTCCTTTGTCCCGCCATCCATATCTGTGACAAGTCATAAATAGAGGAGGCTCCTCTGTCCGCAAGATCGCCATCGCCACGGAAACCGACTGTGTGCTCATGTGTGCCCCTCTGAGGATAATATACTCATCCCTCCCCCATGTCCAGTTTGATGCTTTCATCATCCCCTTGCATAACAGCCCAGCTTCTGTGAAAATAAACTCCCTGCGCTTTTACGAATGGCCAGTAGGGGGTGGTGTGATTCTCATGTTCTCAAACGACTGTGACCGATTTGCACAAATGTGAGGTGAAGTGCCTAGTTGTTGACTGTCTTTTACCCTGCTTTCAGACAAGTTCGGGAAGAAAGACGGCGATCTCTCGAAGCCCGATATTATGGGTAAGACATCCCGAAACACTCACGCCGCCCAACTTTCCCTTCACTGCCTGCGCGCAAAGGCACGTCCAAATGCTAAGTCTGAATTTAGGCGCCCTCGCGTCTGTTTTTCCAGTGCTCTGGGCTCGCTGTGTCAATACTTTCTTGCATGCCCTCAGAGGTACGTAGTGGCGTGCGCCCTCTAGAGGTCCACGCGGGGGTGGCGGGGGTCAGAGCTTCCTGCCTTTACAAGGCAATCTGACCTGCTCCAGTGGGTGGGGCTTGAAGTCGGCATGGTGACCATGTTCTGAGCCAGCATTCGTATACCGGCCCTCGTAAAACAGGGCAGTGCCCTGGCATCCGCTGCCTTGCAGGCGACAGCGGTGAGTCATGGGCGTATCGGAGCATGTGTGAATTATTCACCCACTATGATCCTGACACAGAGTTCCAGACACACCCAGAACCCTGACAGTGACCCAGGAGAATGTTTATGTCCATCTGCCTTGCTCCTGATAAGTAGGACGTGTTTTACGCGCTCCCAGTTAATTAACACACACCAAAAAAAAAAAAAGCGCTATCGATGATTGAATTACTTAATTTGGCAAAGAGGCTCATTATGGAGATAGATACGGGCAGCACATGCTCATTACCACCCCACCCAGCGTCTTTTTAGGAAGTTCATGAGCCTGTTTTCCGATCTGTGGGTTCGCAAGCAAACAGCAGAGGAGCGCCTGTCGCTCACGGCGCCTCTATGTGGCTATTATAGTACTTCCTGTTCGCTCTCGTTTACTTCCTGTATACGAGGAAAACACGTCAGCTATCGCTGAATTACCAATAAATTATATTTGAATTGACAAGTCCAGAAGGAGTCATTAAAATCAGTATCAGACCTGCTTGTTAATATTATTATTGAAAATTACGTCTCTCTATGTTAATGACCCCCCTCCAAAACCAGGGCACATGCTTGGTCATCAATTTTTTTGCTATTTTTATGTATATAGAAAGCAGACACCTAGCCACGTGGTAAAATAATCAGTTTGAACACCCCCCCCCTGCCCCGGTTGGCGAAATCTACAGAGAGGAGAAATATATTTCTGGCTACGGGCCTGTTAGAAAGGGCGTTTATTTTATAGGCTTTCTAGGAGTGGAATCGTGTGTGGTGACACCGCTGTTTCGGTGTCGCTATGGGCCGGAGGCCGGGGTCACAGTGACCCCGAGGTACAGCAGCACGGCCAGCAGGAGGCGCCGCACGTCCTGGGAAGGCGGGGCAGCTGCCATTCACCTCCTTTATCGCCATTTAGCTTTTATTCTGCTCTGCGCCTGTCAGACTTTCATAAATGATATTCACGGTCGTTTAGCGTGCATGCAGCGAGAGCGATGCGGCGGGTCGTGCGAAATCGCCAGCGGACTCGCATCTGCACTATCATGATCCTATGAAGTCTCCTGGTCCTACGATTCCGATCTCAGGAGCATCTGCGGATGTTCCACCTAAAACTCGGCTGGACCTGAAAATCGACAACATGTCGAAGTTTCCATTCTGCTCTAAGTAACCCGCAACATTTTAAAACGGGATTATTAAGAAAAGATTTTTCCCAACTTATTCATAATTGTATTATTCTAAATGGTCCGTTATATTTAATATGCTGCTATGTTTGCTTTAATGGCAAGTATAATTAAAATAATTGACGACATTTATGACAGTTTATGCAGTTGGAAAGAAGGTGCAGTTGGGTGAAGTTGCTATGGTTACCCAGCATCAGTATCAGTAGCTCTGTAAAGGGCACAGCCTCTGAGTCAGTGATTGTCTGTGATGAGACCTTGGTCTTTGTACCCGCAGACACTACAGAACAGGATGATGGGTTCCCCGGCAACCCCACGCCCTGCTCCGACAGGCACGCCGGCTTCTGCGTGCACGGCAAGTGCGAGATCAAGTACAACATCGCCACCTGTCGGTGAGTGCTTGTCTCAGCGCTGGGGGGGTCCTACCTCCCTCCCGCGGTGCCGTCTTTGTGGAGCCCCCGGTTAAATGACTTTCTGTCACCTGGCAAACGAAGCGAGCGACAGGGCCGAGAAGTCTCCTGCCACCATCATGGTGAATATCGTGAGAATCGTGAGACACGAACACTACTAGAGCTGGATTTAGTTCCTGCTGAATTACCTCCGGTACCCTTTGCGTCACGGCTGCCAGCCTGCTCTCCGTAGATCACTAAATTCCCCCCGTTAATGTCCACTAAATGCCAAAATAATTTCCCCAGTCGGGATGCCCCTTCTCCTACCTTTATCCGGGGTTATCTGCATTGTTTTAGGCGGAAAAGATTTCACATCTGGCAGCTTTGTATCAAGAGCCCAGTTTTACGTAATGTAATGGATCATTTTACAAAATGAATGTATCATTATCATCAGTGTGATTTCAAAACCATAAATCATAATTATTTTAAACTGCTAAAGAAGAATGTGATTTCAACACACTTGCCTTTGGTGTTAACATGTTTGCCAGATGTTAAACTGAGCTCCATCTGCAATTCAGACCTGTCTGATTCAACAAATAATATTGTATATCTACTGAGGCTTTTCTGCTTTAGAAAGTCCCTTGGTACTTCTCCTAACTGAGATATGATGCATTATCATCAAAGGGATTGGAGCAAAGCTTGAGATTAAACGCCGAGAGACAGTGGCCTTGTTTTAATAATTCTCGGAATTAGATCATATGAACAACATTCACTGTTAAGTTCAGATCAAATTATACATTGCTATTTACTGTGTGTTCCCCTCAGTTACCGGTTACTATGCTGTATAATTTCCAGAGTAATTTCACTTTACAGAGTAATTCAATAATCCATCCATCCATCCTACTTCCACAGCCACATATCCAATACAGGGTCAGAATGAGGCAGGAATCTTTTCGAGGAATCACAGGGCACCTTCCTGGTCGGCGATTCTAATCCATGTCAGGGTACACAAAGCCACACACAGCCATCTGCCAGTTTCTCTAAATGCATGTTTTTCAAACAGTGGGGAGAAACCAGAGGTATGCAGAGGACAAACACAGGGAAAGGATGCGAAAAATAAGACCTTGTTTTTTTTTTTTTCTCCCTAGCAATAGGAGCACTTTCACCAGAAAACATGAAGCAGCTATGCTGAAAGTAGATTAGAAAGAAAGAAAGAATGACAGAAAGAAAGAAAGAAAGAAAGAAGGGAACTGGACTGGGTGAATGCTCTGGCACAGGCTCGGCCGTGAGGAATGTCCGTACAGTGTGGATAGAGGAAGGCATTTCTCAGGAATGCTGCTGTGTTACACATTATAGACTGAATACATATGGTCAGCGCATAAT
>JAODJW010000081.1:2377174-2391853 GCA_026777045.1 Hyperopisus bebe | reverse complement strand
CCTTGATGATCTGAACAGCAATCAAATAAATAGCGTAGTCGTCAGGGAAACGGCATGACCTCAGCAAAGTGACATCAGGGTGACTCAGACTCCCGCGAAGCATTATATTTATAAGTTATTTATTTAGTAAACACTTTTATCCAAGGCGACATACATTTTTTAGAAAGCGGGGGCAGATAGTCCCTGGTGCATTTGGGGTGAAGGGCCTTGCTCGGGGGCCAAATGGTGAAATTCACTTAATTCAGTTCACTATAGAATTTGTTTAGCTAGTTATTGAAAGGTTGTTTTCGTTATAACGACAAACGAGGAGATTAAGATGAGATGATACCTGAGTTTGTTTTCTTTCTCTCTCTCCTTTCAGGAAATGTCCCAAAAACAACAGGGGACGTCGGCAAAAGCAAAATCTCGGACACTTTACCTCCGACGGTTCCTCCCGGATGGTATAGCTTTTGATACATTTTCTTACCACGTGGAATACATTTTTAATGATTTTTTTTTTTGTTTTGTTTTGCATTCCTTTCTTGAGAACAAAACAGAAGAATGAAGATATTTATTTCAGGGGCCTTATCGTTCATTTTAGTTGCTTCCCTTCCCCGGACATAGGGGTGCTTTCTCCGGGAGCACACTGTAGCTACAGACTGTTCAGAAGAAACCGACAATGAAGCGGCTTTTTTTCCGTTTTTGTTTTTTTTTTAAAGAAAAATCTTTCTTTACGGAGCCTCGTTGAGAGTGGTCGCTTTTATCGGCGATTATGATGGTATCCCGTGATTTGTATGGTAATTTAACAGACTTCTGCATCATGGAATGTACTATTTATTGGGAACGATAATTCTTGACTTCTCCATATTTCCTTTGCTTTTTCTGTTTTTTTTTTACTATTTTATTTTGATTTTTTTGCAATTGATGTGCAGCTGAACACCAAATGCAGTTTTAAATGGATAAAATGTTAGCCAGCGCGGTTTAATCATTTACATTTATTCTTTAATATGTAATCCAATGAATAGAACACACTGTGTTTGACTAGTTAACATTTTTAATCGTTTTTTTTTTTCGCTATTTTGTTTTAATGTTATTATGAGTATAATTTGTAGAAACTGCATATCGCATGACTTGTGAAAATGTGTTCCGTGACGTAGTTTTAACTTAAATTAAAAGCTGTACTGTATGTTCCGGACAGACCTGTACTTTCCACATGGGCGCTATCATTCTGATTTCTCCAGCCTGGTTTGAATGTTTCAATGGGTCTTGATGTATGATTTATGAGGACCCTGGACCTCGTGACGAGTGATGTCAGCATATGTGAGGGAGGTATGAAAAAATTGATTGTGTCTATTGAGAGGCTTTTGTTTCCAGAACCACACCTGGAGAGTTCTGTGAATTATTCCTGGGGAGAGGGTTATAACATTATAACGTTCCAGTTCCCAGGGTTGTAGTATATTGAGACTCAGAGGATGGAAATTGATCTTTTGATTGGATTCTTTTTCGTTTCTTGTCTTGACCCATTAATCTTTTAGCTGTCACAGAAATGGGTGTCAAAGAGGAGTTTGTTTTGAAAAGCAGTACCTTAAAATGAACTAAATAATTGGAATCTAAATCCAACACAGGCCATTTAATATTTAAATTTTAGGAGAAAAAAAACAAAATGGGTTTTGAAACGGGACATCAGACTGTAAGAGCATGTATGTTTTAAGATCTTTAGATCGGTTTTTAATCATATAACTTTCTGGACAAAAATACATCTTAATACGTCTGACAATTTGAATATGATGATAGTCTCCAAAGGTAGAACAAAGAAAAAAAGATTCATCAATATGTAATTAATTTAAAACCTGATTGTATAAACTAACGAGGGTCTGCTGAAGAGGGTCTTTCTGGTTACATCTGGTAATAGTTTGTCGAAAGTAGCGAATCTACTTGTTGTTAACCATCAAGCGGTGACTTAAAATGTGAGTAGAATGTGTTTGTTTGACGTTATTGATATTCTGCATGTAGGAATTTATGGTCAACCATTTCTGTCTCAAACAATGAAAAAAATAAAAAAAAACTTTTTTTTAACGTCCTTATGCATTCTGCTGGGTTGTTTATGTTGAGAAAATGGCTTGTTTACATACAGAAAGCTGTCAGAATGTCTTTTAATGT
This sequence comes from Hyperopisus bebe, assembly GCA_026777045.1. Lineage (NCBI taxonomy): Eukaryota > Metazoa > Chordata > Actinopteri > Osteoglossiformes > Mormyridae > Hyperopisus > Hyperopisus bebe. The sequence continues at coordinate 2,389,714 of JAODJW010000081.1, read as the reverse complement.
CTGCGCTTTTAATGCCATTAATTGCTCTTCACCGCAACCCAGCCTTCCATTACACGCCATATTTATATTTGCGTAAATATAAATGGCTTATTTGTAAGCAAGCAAAGGCTGGACTGCTCTAATTTGAGGCCATTTTAGTAGCCATAACACTGTAGGATGTTTAATATATGTTTTTTTTTCAAACCATATACCTTTTAAATTTTAATTATCTTACTTACTAATGCATACATTTGTTAAATGTGTATAATATTTTATTAGTGTTCGTTCCATAGGATTCCGTAAGTTTTATCTTTCCACAGTTTTGATGGATTTTCATACCGAAGTCTCCAGAAATTGGTGAAAGCTTTAATGCCCCATTAAAGTTAAACCTTGTTTGGAATATGAAGGGTAAAGAAAATCATCGAACCTTGGCGACAGTTTAACTTCTCGACGAACGGGCTAAGTGCCACGGAAACGTCCCCGGAAACGTTGGGTATTTTTTCCATTTATTTATGCTGTTTGTTCGGCTAATTTCAGTGCTACTAGTATTTCTCAGTTATTTGGAGAAGCCAGGCACACAGAGCAGAGCGACGTGAGACACGCGCATCCCATTCAGGAGATGTCTTGAGCGTGCGGCTCAAGCCCAAAGGGTCTCCGGTGACAGGGATTAATGAGATCGCCTTCAGCCACCACTGAGTGCATCACCACAGGGAACCCGCACTTCCAGGCGTGGACTGAGCATGCTCACTGGCCTGTGTGTATGACCCCTGCCAGCTGCACGGGTGCGGATCTGTGCGTGAGCTGTATGCGGACGCCACAGAGTGGTATCGGGGCCATCCGCATACACACACACACACACACACACACCCCGGATGAGGCTTCTCAAATTTGTTTTCTTCCCTCGTGTGAATCAGAGCACAGGTATCCACCCACGGGAGTATGCATCCCACTGAAAAGTGTTAGTTCCATAAGTAGAATTTCAGCAGGGGACGGGGGTGCTATGTGAAAATAAACTGGAGAGCGGACTCCTGTGTCGGGTGGTGGCCAGGGAGCGTGGGGGGGCTGATATGTAAATGAGGAGAGATTGCCCTCCGCTGTGTAATTATAGACGGAGCTGTGGGGGTTGCTGCAGCTGCTGGCTTCAATTGACATGCTTCACCTCCCCCCCCCCTCCCCCCCGGGTAAGCAACTACCTGCTTTTCTAGACGGCATCGGCTTGCGTGTTCCACAATGTGACGTGCGAATCAAGCAACCTGACCTCATATTCTGTTAAAACATGACATTAAAAAATACACAATAGATGTGATGACAACAGGGTCACGTGACCAACTGACCAACTCTCACCCAGCTAACACGCCCATTTTGGTATTCTACTGTTTTTTTTCTACGGTATAAAATTTAGCTACAAACATTAATTATATATTGCTTCCTTGCAATGGAATAAGCTGAAAAAATGTCTGTTCCTAACTAGTTACTAAATAGTGTGTATTTTAAATGTATTGGGTATATACGTTTTTCACTTCCAGGCAAAAAGCAGTTTGCTATAACCTGTGTAGCCCCTGTTCCTTCTCTGAGGATTAATTGTGGATTGTGGATCACTGAGAGTCCAACATGAACTTTGTGGGAGGAAAAGACATCGTTCTCTAAAACAGGAACTGAATCGAGAGAAGGCAACCTTTATCTCATCAGGGACGACTTTTTCACTTTCGCGAAAAATGTAGCCTTAGCCAGTAAAGTCGAGGACATGCACACCAAAACAGGCGTACGGGCATGCCTACCTGAATATATCACATAATGTAGTGAGATAAGACACCTCGGGGCATGACAAGGGCTGCCCCACTTGATGATATGCAGCCATTCGCAATCTGTACGGTATCCGGGCTTTCGCTTCCAGGTTCGTGAGCTCGCACGCACATAAAAATGTGATTCTCTCGAGTCACTTCAGAAAGGCCGCCATCCCGAACATACAGATTCACGCCAGCTGCCAGGGTGAATTGGGGGCCGTGCATCTTTGGGAAGAATAAAAATAAAATGCGCCCATTTTCTCCGGGCCATCAACGCTCGCAGATAAACGACCGACGGCTAACGTAGCGTAATCCGTCTATCACTGTGACGCATCGAGTTTATATACACTTCCCCAGTCTGGGTGTGACATTTGGAACTTTAAAACCTGCAAAGGGTAAAATATACCCATGGGGTCTCCTATGTATGTTTCGTGCAGTATTATCAGAGCAGGTTTAGCAGTAGGAATGCTATTCTCAGTGTATTTATCTTCTACGTCAATAGCATTGCTAAGTCCCCTTAGGACACATGCAGTGGATTACAGTACCCCAGTATGAGTCTATCTGTTAGCAGCATCTGTGGCCTTAAACACCTTCTCCAAGCCACTGCACTCAGTATATTACATGAAATATCTTCTTTAAAAAAAATCACAATCTTGTGAAAAATAAAATATGGCGGGACTAGGCTGGCTTGTGCGGTTCGTTGCAGTAAAAGCCTTCTCAAACATTCGAGGTCAACAGGAAGATAATTCTAAGCCCTGGACTATGCCGGTCAGAATATCAATCCTATTCATTCTGTCAGTCTAGACCCCAGACCAACATGTCCGATATGCCTTAATCATTTTTTATGCATTAGTCTCTGGGCATCAAGTGTGAGACAAAAGTGAATCAGAAGGCTCATGCGATGAAACACGCGGATAAAATTCACAACCTTGGCTAAAAGCATTTGGTAATTCCTTATGTTCACAGTTGTTGCTGTGAAAGAATTACATATCGAGGAGGGAGTCAGTCGTTTGGCTAAGAGTGAATACTCACACATGTATCCTGTGGTAATGGGGAAATGCCAGTGAGGTGAGAAACCAACTCAGCCTAACATAGAAGGGCTGATGGGGGGTGGGTTTCCATTATCTCTGTGATCCATCTTCCAAAAATGTACTAGTGTTAGCTTTCAAAATGTATTTATAGGTATGAAGTGTGTGTGAGTCTCCAGCGACCCCTCGTTCCCTGACATATTCTAGCCGACTCTGTATGGTTCCCCTTCTGATCAATGGGAAGAGTGGGCGGAGTCTCTTCATTCTTCTGCACTAGACCCCATCTAAGTTGGGGTCTATAGCAAGAGTCACTCCAAGAGTGCCCCACGGGCTGCCTCTTATTACCGGTAGTAGTGGAATCTACCTGATATACCCTACTGTGACCGGAGGTATATAAGACTTGGGATCAAACTCAGACAGGCAAAGGACAGCGCTTTGGATTTGTGATTCCTGTGAGATTGTCTTCCCTGAAACCCTTGTGAACTTTCATCAGCCATGGATCAACAGAAGGTCCGCACGGCAGTCGTGCCAGAGAAGCTGGAGTTGACTGGTGTGGAAGATGAGACGGGCCAGCCCATCAGCGCCCTGACCATTCTGTCTTTGCTGGAGCGGGTCGCGGGCATCATCGACAATGTGCAAGCGGGCCAGCAGCGCATGGAGGAGCGGCAGCTGGAGCTGGAGAACAACATCAAGAACATCCAGGGTGATGTGCTCAAGCTAGCGAAGGACCACACCACCACCAACGGCACGGTGGAGAAGCTCCTGCAGAAGACCCGCAAGGTCAGCGCCAACGTCAAGGACGTGCGCACACGTGTGGAGAAGCAGAATGTGCGAGTCAAGAAGGTAGAGACCACTCAGAATGAGCTTCTGACCAGGAACAAGTTCCGGGTCGTCATCTATCAGGTCAGTCCCATATTGCCTCCATACATTCAAAACCAGTCACTCTTTGGGTAGCTTTAAATATGTCTCTTATTATTTTATTTCTCTTAGCAAAAGTACTTCTATAGGTACATAATCCTGCTCTCAAATCTCAAAAATGAAATGGCCTGCTTTGCGTAAAATAATAGCCACAGGAACACGAAGAACATACAACTGAGTTCACTTAAGCTGGACCTAGCATTCTTAAGAGATAGAGAGACACTCAAAACTGAAGCTCCTGAGCTTGAAGATCTTCGCAGTTATCATCAAGGGCGAGCAACTGCGATTCCGGAACGCAAGGCACTAAATCCATGCCATAATTTTTAATGAGGTCCACAGCTAATACGTCTCATTCCCTAAAAGCTGTCCTCAGCTGACCGCTGAGAGGGGGGAAAACAAGTTTCAAAGATTTTCGGACAGCGTAGGGAACCTCAAGGGAGCCTGTGGACACCCAGTTTCTGAAGGCAAAGAGTCGATGGGCAGCGTCCAGTGTTCTCAGCTGCTAGCGCTGTGACAGTCGGGCTATTCTTAGACAGTGGAATGCCCTGCCGCCAAAGAAGACACAAGATAAACTGCCGCCCAGAAAAAGGTTATGTGCTGCCTGCATGAAAACTAATATGCGGCAGACTTGTGCCTATCTGATGGGACAGACCTGCCAGCTCCCTGGGACTTTCTCTTTGTCCTGGTCCCATAATTTTTTTAGGGTCACGCAGAATAAAGACCTCTGTGGGAGACCCAGTAGATAATTAGCTAATAACCTTAGTCACAGGCAACGAACTTCATCATTCTGCTTGACTAGCGTCTTGGCGATTCTTCCCTAAAATGAGGGTCCTAATCACCCAGTTTAGTGAGGACGACATGTCTTGGCAAATCCTTTACTGGGGATTGATTGCTTTTCTATTTTTTTTTTCTGAAAGCTGATGGAAGGAGTGGTAATTCCAGGGTTTAGCCTCCAAGACCCAAGTGGCTGTTCATGACAGACGCTAAGACTTATGGATGTCCACACATCCAACTCTATGGGGTTTACACCCTGAGCTCATGACATTACTTTAGAAAAAGTATTAAGTCACACCTGGAATATCTGCTAATTGTGCTTCGAAAAAGTGCAGATGGAAGAGGATAAATACAGAAGATGGGATAAGAGAGCAGGGCTCACAATCACAGTTTTAGGGTACTGAGTAGTTATTCAGTACGATTTTGCGGTACTTAGTTAAGCTTGGTACTCAATAGACTAGTAGAATCAAGTATGCAGGATGTAGAATGACTAAGGAGACAAGAGTGTTGGGAATCATTTCCCTAAAGGAGCAAATGCTTCCATTATTGTATCTTCTGTCTCATGACATCAGGACTCTAATTTATCTAGCGAGGGTTCGATAAATGTTTAATCATTGGCTGGACATCAAAATTTTAAACATTTATTATTTACAGGATCTCTTTTGCATCTGTTCCTCCATATGTTACATAAAATTTATATGGCAGGCTACATTTTTCACAGGAGTCAAAAATGAATTAGTAGAGAATGGCCACTTAGGCTGATGGCTTTGTACATACAGTATGTGTAAGGGGGCAAAAAGTTGCATATGCATCACTGATTGATTGATTGATTGATTGATTGATTAGGTATGGAAGATAGCGGGTTATTCTGCAGCTGTTGGGCTCCTCTTCACCTGATCTGAGTGATGATCGAGTGAAATGGCGTCATTGACCGTCAGCTCTGTGGACCCATAACATTAATGTTGTTTACACTTTTGGACTAACTGTGACCATCTGCGGTGAACATCAGCTGAGCTTATCAAACAGAATTCACATTAAACTCATGCCTTCATAAACTGATAATGGTGTCACTCACCAAACATGGCAGCGCAAAGGCGTTTTGTTCATTATTGATGACCGTGACTCTCCCTGGCTTGTGGACTCTTAATTAGGATTAATTAGGTTTCAAATACAAAGTCACTGGCAGATTCTGACTCAGCGGGAGCTGAACTTTTTGTGTTACCTTATTTAGGAAACTGTTCCATTTGGAGCACAAATCTGGTTTAGGTTAGGGTTTAGTTTAGGGTTAGGAAAACACTAACCTGACATGGCACCTGGTTTTGGCAGATCCGCTTTTTCATAGTGAAAATGAACCTCGAGGATGTTGCACGCTCACATACAGTATGTCTTTGTGTTGACGGATGGATACATTTTTATTACTGTACTGTTTGTTTTATTTACTGTCATATTAATATTCCTTCAGGTCAGTTTTCATGGAGCAGTGAAACCACTACATGGGTGGGAAGTGATGATTGAGCAAAGGGGAATATGCTTTTATTTCATGGGGGGACTCGGCTTGTACCTTACCTTTACATTTATTTATTTATGAAATCCTTTTTTCCAATGCAACGTATGATCGAGAATCAGGGTCAGCCAGAGTTGCCAATTGCCAAATACAGGATTTCCCCCAATGACCCTCCAATTACCAGCATGGTGTCCGTACGCAGAGATCCCCCACACCCCAAATTCTGCCTGGAACTCAGCCCCCCAGGAAGAAGAGTTAAGATTGCAAATGGGGGGCAAATTAAAGACAACTGTTCCAAGGGCTCACGTTACCACTTTATTAACACAAATAGATGTGCGGACGCAGGGAGCAGCAAACAGTAATAAATCACGGCTCGCTGCCTGGTGGCAGCATGGATTCCATCCAGTTGCTCAATGGCGTGTCTCCTTCCTTGTTGGTATAAAAGCTACATCATGCTTGACTCATGATTTAGTGACAACTTTTTTTTGCAGATGGTTTTGACATCATGCTGATAAACTAATTGAGCAATTCCTGATTTAAGAGCCCACAATGGAATGAAACTCATGTTTCTATATGAATAATGCAGGAATGAATTACAAGAAGTCCATGTAAAGCACCTTGGGGTGACTCTGTAGTGAAAGGCACTGTATAAAAATAAATTGAATTGAATTGAATTGAATTGAATTGAATTGAATTCAATTCAATTCAATTCAATTCAATTCAATCTAATCAAATTGAATTGAATCGAATTGACTTGAAGAATTATAGGAATATAGGAAATGCAAATGCAATCTGTTCCTCTATAGGATTATTGTATAGGATGTATGTATATGATTTATTCTAGCTGAATGGTAGTTTCATGAAGGGGCAAGTCTTACTGATCTCCTTTCTCCAGGGAGAAACCACGGTCCCTTCCGTTGCTGTCACCAAGACACCCAAAGGGGAGGGCCTGGCAGGGATGGCAGTGGAGCCAGACACCTACGATGCCCCAGCTGACCTCTCCTCGGATGAGGAGTACATGGTGGTGGAAGAGGCCGAGTCCCGGGCAGCCCGCCTGAAGAAGTCAGGCAGGAAGGGCATCGAGAACATCAAGGCGACCTTCTCCCGCGAGAACATGACCAAGACCAGAGACAACCTGAACACCAAGTTCAGCAGCCTGGGTGAGCGTATCGTGCCAGCCGAGCGCCGCGAGAAGATGCACCAGGCCAGCGTCCGCATGAAGGAGAACATCGCCAAAAAGGCGCCCTCCAAGGAGACCTTCAGGATCAAGCTGAAGAAAGAGAGGACTGTGGCTGAGGGTCAGGAGGGTGCCGAGGGAGACAGTGAGGCCGGAGAGCCGGTGAAGGGCCATAAAACCAGCCCCGACGTCACCTACACCGAGGTGGTGACAGAGGCGAGGCGGGAGGGCCCGGTCACAGAGGTGGCCGCGACCCGGGTGGCGGAGGAGAAGAAGATCCAATTCACCATGGAGAAAGTAGAGGAAGACAAGCCTGAGGTGGGAATCGGGTACAATGTAAAGTAAAGCCCAGGAGCGGCTAGGAAGTGGGATAATGATGTGGAACCAGGAGTCAGGAGTACAGAAGTAGCAAGGTTCAGAATAAAGGCCAGATTTCCTTTATTAATGCATATTCACAATTCAATGGACTCCTCATTAAGGTTTTTTTCTGGTTTGGTATTATTATTATTATTATTTTCCTTTGGGGAATATGGAGATGCTTTGAGGTTTGAAATGTGGTTTTGGAGGGTCATCTTCACAGCTACGGTGGAAGAACTAGCCAGTTAGCGAATGACAAAGATAATTCTGTAGGTTTATGAAGACGGCCCATTTCTCATGTAATATTACTTTTGTTTGGAAAAGAGGGTGATCAAATTTCTTCTTTTCTGAAATAATAATCAAGTTGGGTTTGGAGAGGAGATAGTTATTTGAGAAACAGATAAACTTTGTGGAAATTAGTGTACAAAGTGTTTTTTTTTTTAAGTTATTTTTTACGTAAGCCTGAGGTGGAGTTGCTGATGTTCTGTCTTCAAGTAAAGGCAGGTGTGAAATTGTGTTTTCACCTTATGCAGTATGTTGTTTTTCAATGAAGTGCTGGTAAAAAAGGAGTGTGCAACAGCACTATGTTCTGAGCAAGTTGACTGATGGACAGGTTTGAGTAAACCTAGAAAGTTAATCGTATTGTGGACAGTGGTCATTATTACGGATTTGGCTAATATGAGCGGAGGAGGTATATGAACTTACTCAGCTGGTCTCTGAGGAGTACGCTGAAATTTATCATAAACATTAAGATAATTCTGCTCGTGGAAAAGCAGGATATGCTTGTGCCCAACTTTGTCCAATAAGACAGCTTTGAAAAGTATTCTGAAAAATTAAGACATGTTAATTGTATTATACACTATAGTTATGTAATAGCTGCCAAGTTATTCCCAGAAAACAGCTATGTTGGTAGATTAGCATAAGACAGAATGAGGTTGTGCATGATTTTATCGCTTTCTTTGTTTTATTTTTCTAAACAAATGTAAATTTTGTCAGTTAATCCATCTTCCAACTACATATCCTGGACAGGGTTGGAAAGATATGTATTGAAACGTCCCCCAAAATTAAACTCACCTACCAGCATTAGTATGTGGCATGTTTAAAGATATATATATATAGATATATATCTTTCAGCTGTTTACATTTGTTTCGTTCATTGAGAAGCATTAACGTGGAGTTAAATTGTAAGGGGGTTTTGCCTCTGCTCTCACTCGTGTTGTGTTATGACATGGACACTGAAATACAAGCAAATAAAATCACTAAACGACAGAACCATGACTAGTGTGATGATTATTTCTCACTCAGCAAAGGAAGAGCAGTCAACATGCGCATTTCATCGCATTTATTTAGCAGAGGTTTGTCCAGAGGAACAAATGAGTAAGGATCCGGCGTGCGGTAGGTATTAAGGGCCTTGCTAAACGGCCCGACAATCTTATCATTACCAACCATAGGCTTTGAACCCACAACCTGTTGGGACGGGGGGTGGGGAAGCAATATAAGCAATTTGGGGATGGGTCCAGAAAATTTCACAAATTTCGGAGGGGGGTGTTCAAACCAGTAATGTTCTATGTGACTGCATGCCTGTGACTCACTGTGAGGTAAAGAGAACAAAATGTCAACAACAGAAGTCAAAAACAGTATCTGTCAACTCCTTTTAAGTACAATTAAGGAACATGCATCGATTTCTTTAAATATAAAAGTGTTTCTATGGAGACAAAGGGGCACTACAGTACATATACAGATTTATTTCTCTGGATAAAAAAAATAAGATTTTAATAAATTACACTATACAGAGTTTTCAAAAGATTTCACCGTTAAAAATTCACCTGTGTTTGTTTCATAGATAGCAAGACGGACGTATATTAATCTTTGAAGATATTCTGACCTGAATTGACTACGAAAGACTGATTTCTGCTATACTTTTCTGCCTAGAAGGCATACGGTTAGTATCTGCAGGTAATGACAGAGGAAGGTCCTTTGTCATTGCTTTGAGTTTTATGATTGAAGGGCACCACAAACCAGGTCCTAAGTGTCAGGCCTCGGCCCCTCAGTCTGTGCCATCCGACAACTCCCAGCCACTCATGGTTTCTGCCGGAATCGAATTGCCAATTGTGGGCACGGAAGCATTTATCTCTACGGCAGTGAGAACAAAAATTAAACTTCAGTCACTGTCTGCTTTCACTTGAATTAAATCCTGCATGTGTCTATGTTATGTGCGTGATTTACGGACCCCTATTTTCCATGAGATATTTACAGTCTAATAAGTAAAACTGGAAGCTCCAAGGGGGATTGAATGAAGGTGTGAAATCTCATAAGCAGGAGGAATATCCTTTGAAATTTTAATAAAAGCTCCCGTCCTGGAAAATGGAGGCCTACGGAATTAATGATGGTGCTGAAACGTTTAAGCTCCATTCTGTGTTTCTCCAGTCATTTTTTTTCACGGGTTTTATTCTGAGGCGGGCTCTTCTGGGTTAAAGTGTCACCTGGAGTCCATTTTTCCTACATCTCCTCTCCTGTGGGATTGTGAGATAGCACATGAACCCTGCCATCTTGGTAAGGAGATGCCGGACAGCATGAATCCCAATATGGAGAAGCAGGAGACTCCACTCTTAGTGGCAGCAGTGCATGCTGGGAATCAGCCTTGGAACTCAATAGGTTGCCGCCCTGAATGGGTGTGGCACCTGGTAGCGATACAATGAGTCCTCAGCAATTTACCGCCATTCCAACTTGACGTCTGGGCTTCCCCGGCACACACTGCCAAGCCAGCAGTAGCGTCGTCAGCCTTTACGGCTTCTTATTTTCTTGTGCTTTAGGTTCCGCGTGAGGTAGAGACGTTTATGTGGGAGGCGTGATGTTTACGCATGAGGCAGGCGCGGCGGGTGGCCCCGCCGGTAAATATCTACGCCGCTGCGGATTACGCGAATGAGCCGGCAAGGCGGGAAGCTGACGGAGCCTGACACAAATGCCTGCCATTTTCAGGAAACAGTCTGGCCTGGGGAGTGACAGCTGGGTGGGGGGATGGGGGGGGGGATGGCCACCCAGCAGGTGCTTCTGCCATCAGAGGGACCGTCGAGCTTAACGGGACGACGTTCCACTCGGACACCGTGCTGTCAGTCTGAGTGGGTGCGTCAAACTGAGTCACAGAGTCCCCGTGCGGATTAAGTTGGACTACCGTCACTCGTCACCGTGCAGGGACGTCCGCGGTGATGCTGACTGACATGTACACTTACGGATGCGATAGCCATGTTCACTGCGGTGAGCCATTGAACGCGGAGGTGAAGGTGCCGGAGTGTAGGACGAACACTCGACACTAGCCGGTCATCCTGAGACACTTTCCGAGGTCATAGTCTCAGTAGCTACTTGCTGGTGTTTGCGCCCCAACAGCGTCATCCCTGATCCGGTCCGTTTGGGACCCGCAGACAGTTCGCATTTTACCGGGAGTTGGGTGGGAGCGACTACATGGACCGTCTGTGGGTCACCGAGGACCAGGTCGGGAAAGTCTGCTTTTCAGTATTGTGGGTCTACCTCAGAGTAATGACAACCGGGGACAATTCTAGGTTTTTTTATGGGGGGGGGGGCATAACAGTGGTCATAATCCATACAGAAGAGACAACCTCATCATTAGCTAATGATACAGTATGTTTTGAATTAATGACACAGGGGAATTCTAGGGCAAATTAGATTTCAGCTGGCCCCTCCCCCCATAATCCCCTGCTCCAATAGGAACATAAGATTTATCATTATGGGATGATGGGGGGCATAAGAGGGGGCAAAATTCATATAGAGGGGTCAACCTTATCATTAGCCAATGATTTATGTTTTGAATCGGTGAGTGACAGGGAGGGGCCAATCAGCTGAAACCAGTTGGCCCTGTGGCCCAAACCCCTGTATACACCCCCAAATAACAGAGAACTGTTAAATTCGCTATTTAAATGTAGACATTCCTCTCATTGGATGGCATCATGGTGGAATGCAGACCCCCAAACCTGCCAAAAGACAGGTGCTTTCAGTCGTACATTAACTGTGACCTTTATTTATATTCTGCTGACAAAAAGGTGTGCAATCATCAGTGGGGTCCCTGGAAAGAAGCGGAGGCAACATCTCAGGTGACGAGGGCACCACGGAGGCCCCGAGTGCCATCAAGGTCCATAAACAAAGGTGCGATCTCTGGCTGAATCTGGGGTCACCAAAAAGACTCAGAACAACAGGTCTGGAAAAAGCAAAAGGCCCTCATAGATTAGGGAATATAAACTGGAGATGTGTATTCTTCAAATCATTACTGCACTGGTATACAGAAATGTATTTAATGGCAAGGCTCCAGAGAAAGCCAGATCCCTGAAGCCGTCTCGCTCCCTTCTGCAGTCCAGCCGACTCAAATGTCATCCGAGAAAATGAATCTCTGATAAGAGGCAGCCGGTCGTCATTAATTAGGAGTGAAGCAGTCCTTACCAAGCTAGGTAGGAAGACTGAACAAAGGTGATCTGTTTATTTGCATATCCATTTAGCTGGTGAGATGAGGACACTTTATAATAATGCCACGGCCAACATTCCTTTAAAAGTCAGACTTTGGGTAATCACTGAATGGCACTGACGAAGGTGATCTCTGGTCTCGTTTCCTCTTGGCCAAAACGTCACTCGTCGTCGCTCTAAAAGCTGGTAGTGGAAAAACAGCATTTCTCGATGTATTCTTGAACGGCTCAGCAATGGAGAAACCACTTTGTAAAATGAGTACAGCTACTATTTCAAGATGTCGAACCATAATTCTTTAAATGCTGGAATATTTTGTTATTTTAAAGTAGATTGCTCATACAGGAATGTGGCAGAAGACACAGGGTTGATGGCATGGGGGGCACACTCCACCAAATGAGTCATTATGCCCCTCCTAAACTCCACCCTCCAAGGATACTGTCTTTTATTTTATTTTTATTTAACTTTTTAATTAATCATCCTAAAACAAATATGCCTAGTCTCTCCTAGGGGTGTGGTGTGGTGACAGACTGTCAAACCCCCCCCAAAAAC
>JAODJW010000081.1:2321646-2351362 GCA_026777045.1 Hyperopisus bebe | reverse complement strand
TTTGAAGGTTATGCTATTTATATATAAAATGTGTGTATATATATATATATATATATATATACACACACACACACACACACACACACACACACACACACACACAAATATATCCATCTTCCAACTTCCTTATTCAGTACAGAATGTTGCCTCCTGTCTGCACTTTCTGTATTCACCAATATGTCACATTAGCAATAAGTACTCTGCACCTAATATAGCAAACTATTTGAAAGTTATATATATAATTCACATATATATTCAGTAATGACTCAAAAGTTTGGCTTCCAGTCATAGCAGAGCACTTATTAATCACTCAGCTTTCAAAACACACAGAAATTCTGTCACTCCAAAACTCATTGTGGATTGGGGGGGGTTGTATACTTTTCAAATGTCTTATTCTGGAGCCATATTATCTGTGCATTTTGTCAGTTTCTCCCGTGCCTCCACTCAAACACACACCGGAGAACATTATGAAAAGATTTATTTCACATCCATTATAGTGTGTTCCGATGCTGTGCCGTTATAAAACATTTTTCTTTTCAGAAAAAAAACTTACCAGGCAAATTAACAGTTACAGTCATTGTACAGCCAGGTACAATTGTCAGGTTTGAAAAAAGAGTGACTTTGACGCCATCTTAAATGGATCTGCAGGGGACCGGTAGGTGCCTCGTACTCTCTACTGGCTACAGGTGAGCCCATAAACATTTCACCAGGATCTAGTGTCTCCTGGCCACTTCTACAGGCTTTTCAATGGTGTCCTCATTCTTGCGACTCAAAAAGTCCTGCTCCTCAAGTAACAGGCCACAATGCTCGTGTTGTCGGACACTCAAAGAAAAAAAAATCATAAACACTTCATTTCCCATAATCCACTGTGGAACCCAGTGTGGCGGCACCCAGTCCAGCTTTTCCTCACCAGGGACGGGTTGTTCTCGGACAGTTAGATACATAACTCTGCCTTTAACCACCCACCTCCTGACACCCCAACACTCTGGCTCTTGCCCAGAGGAATCTCCATAAAAGCAGGGGGCCCATACCAATGTCCCAGCATTTGCGTAAGTATAATAAGTTAGCGCAGGGGACAAAGCCGTGTTTTCTTACACAGGATATGTTTCCTACCTTCCACGCTAAAGCAAACGCCATTGACATCTGTCACGCAATTTACTGACATCTAGGCCTATAGCCCAGCCCAAAACAATGCACCCCCTTTCATGCAGCGCGCTAATATAGAGCTAATATAATTCTTTACGATTACTACAACACCTCCTGCCCCAAATCTGACCATTTACGTCTGGCTCGGACGCTTGTTATTTCTCATTCTGCCAACATAAAATACATTCCATTTCAGAATCCATTTCAGAAGAAAATGTTGGCTTTCAGTAAAACATAGTGTTCATACAACCTGTCCAATTATGTTGCTGCTGACTGTGAGGACTGCGCATAAATTACATGTTAGGTTAAAATTGACGTGTCTAGGTGCAGCTTTTTTGTTTCTTAGCCACCAACTGAAATGTTAAACAGCTGTTTTGAACCAACCTGTGAAACAATACGGGAGATGGGAAAAAAAAACCCTTTCTGATTGGTTGCTTCAGAATCACATGACCGAATTATATCACAGACTTGCCATTATATGAACATCATCAAGAAGTTCAAGTGGTTTTGAAAGATCAGCGTTTCACGTGTAAATAGCTACGCCTTTGCTTTAGTGATTGATAGCTATTAACTTTTAAAAAGTCATGTAGACATCATAGCTCCATTTTAAGTTTCGAAAAGGCGCATTTCTTTTTAGATAAAGGGCTTAGATTTATTGCCAAGCGAGGGTAATGCAGCAGATAAATGGAGTGAAAGTGTCACTTCTTTAAAATTAATGCTTATGAAATGTTACTGTGAGGGAAGAGAAGTGAAAATGGCTGACACATATTGACTGGCTCAGCTGAAGATGGAAGGGCCTCATCTCTTTGGCAGACTGTGCATTTTAAAGCATTAGCGATGCTTTGGTCATCGCTTTCATCTCACAGTGCAGGCTTACCATGGCGACTAGGCCCAAGGATCACCTAGGAAACCGTGGGCTCTAAATGGGGAATTTGATTGGACAGAGCTGCCAAGCAGAACTCGCAAAACATCCACACAAAACCACACACACACATCATATATATATATATATATATATATATCACATAGTTTCCATTGGATGATTATTCTCTGTCTGTTCTACATTCAAAGCCAAAAAAGAAACAGGAGTGAAATGGCCCATTTAACCTGAATGTGAAATGTTGGGGTCAACAGTCACATGAATTTTGCATTTAAATCTCTAAAATTGATTACGACTGGCTTTGCACTTTTCCACGTCTGTTTTAAACCTATAAAAAAAGACTTTTTATTATGTGCAAGTCTTTAACCCAAAACAGCATCCTCACGGCCCTCGATCCAACAAATTCTCTGCAAAGTCGTCTGCTCACTTCTGGTGACTTAAAATTCCAGTGTCACCAGTGCAGCAAGCCTTGTGCTCACGAGAATAAGCTACCAGCCTCCGCTTCAGCTCACACTGCTCTGTGCGCTGCGTTTACTCCGAAAGGCATAATTACTACAGATGTTACTCCTGCCGGTTGGGTCAAGATGTTTTGCGTAATTAGTTTTATCCATGATCCATCCATCTTTCAGATTCCTCACGAATTCATGGTGAGCTTGGAGCTTATTTCAGGAAACACAGTGGGGGAAAACCCTGGGGAGGATGTCAGTCAACAGGATCATTATTATTATCGTTTTCGCAAATTAAGCTGAAGGTGCAGGAGTTTGTGTCTTTTCCAAATACCTAGAAACTCTGGATGTTCTTACTGTACAAAAACATCAAATTGAAGCTTTGATATTTAGAACGTAGATCCTAACAAAGCAGACTTTAAGCCAAACACCCGAAACCTGGCCACCACTAGAATGCTGGAAGGTCATATTTGGTTTGGCAGCCTTGTTCCTCATCATATAAAAGTGGTGTGTGAGATTTCCAGCTGGTTGAGTTTTTTCCTTTGTGTTTTAGACCTGGTGCTGCCATAATCCTGCTCGTTCTTTATGTGCACCCAGTCGATGCGACTCTACCTCCTCTAACAATCGGATAATGATGCTGAAACTTGCCTGGGGTCAGATGGGCAAGATCGCAGGGTCATTATCTCAACACACAGTGTCAGCTAACTCTGATCCTGGCTGGCTGGATCTGTCACGACAGACGAGATGAAGGACTTGAGGGCAGGCGTCGTGGCAAAATTAAAAGGTGGTTTATTGAACTCAATGAACAGAGACTGGAAATAAACAGGGTTGTGAGGGATCAAAACAGGAGGACTGGAACCAGGGAGGGCACAGGCAACAGGAAGGTTCAATGATAATGACAAGAGTGGGGATGACAAACCAAACAGGTACTTAAATATAACAAACTGACAAGGGGCTAACGAGAGGCAGCTGGGTGAGATTTCCATACGAGTGTTGGGAATAAGAGGCAGGACAAAAGGGGTAAATGAGTAACGGGCCTGGCTTGTTAGGGCCATGACAGAGAGGAGGCAGGCGAGGATATGACAGGATCCTCCAACTTTTCATTCATTTACGGTACTGTGCAAAAGTCTTCGGCAGTCCTAGAAAACAATAGTTGTATTTAAGTCTTTATTTTCTCAGACTAAAGTACACAATTTAACATTAGGATATATGCAACTTAATAGTGACACAATAAAAACTATCAAGAATCTTCTGTTTCGCTGATATTTTACTGGATAGGTAGATGAACACCACCTTGACTAAGATGAAGATAGGATAGGACAGGATAGGATAGGATACTTGCTTCTAATACTGGGGTGACTTTAGGAGAGGTTTTCAATTGGCTAAGTTAATACACTTTGACTGACATAATATAGTTTTACACGAACATAAAGATCATTTAAATATCATTTCCTTTGACTGCCTAAGACTCTTGCACAGTCCTGTAAAAGTGACTGGCACTGTTCCCCAACAAACAGGAACATGTACAAAGTGACAGCGACGCCGACTACAGCTAGTGCAGCGCTGGCGTCTCTAGGCTATTTATCCGCCCATTAAAACATTCATTTAAGGCAGCGCCCAACCGTCCTTAACTCCAGATCTACTTTTACTTGGGTTTTCTCCTGGTGAGCTGGTGTGTCTAACTTACCCATAGTTTGCGGCATTGCATGTCCGGTTGCGAGATGGATACATATTATGCAGATTTTTCAAGCTAAATGTTTGGAAAAGCCTAAGATGCATGCAGTTCTTCTTAGCTATTGGTTTTCTAAGCTCCCAGGTAAACTGAGATGTGGGTTGCCTCTGAGAAAAAGAGAGGCAGTCCGGCAAGCTTTTGGCAAGGCCCTTACATGTGGTGAGGAGGCAGAGTTGGCCTCCAATTGGGCGACTGCCTCCAATTATGGTGCTTAACAAGCGGTGAGTAGCGAGAGACCAAATCCCATGAGAAGAGCACCATTCAGCCTCTAATATGCTGTTTAACAACCCTTGCCCTACTGATCCACCTTGTATTAATCTCGATTGGCTGGATTTATCAACAGAAGACTCTTCTGCTTTAATTTCCTAATTGTGGAAAATGAAATTATGTGGGACAAATATCAGAAAAAAATCACTGCATGTTTCTAAATATTGGGTTTTTGTAGTGTTCATTGTTAATCAAATTTCAAATAAATAAAGGCTACATATTTGAAGCCCTTGAACAATTAACCAAGGCACTGATTAAATAAATTAGTAAAGACTTTTTTGTTAGAGCTATGATTGAAAAACAGCAACATTTTATTAGCAGAAATGCATGTAACTTTTTGTCTAATGTGGTTAACAAGATTAGAATTTATTGCATGTCCTCAAGTAACATATTCTGTTATGTGATTCAAATCGTGAAATGCATTAATCAGCAAATTAATCAAGCCTAATTAATTAAGAGCTCAGCTGCTCCAAACCCCTGCATACAGTGGGTCATAGAGACTAGCAATGGGATCAGTACTATAGAACATCAGGCTGAATTTCTATAGCACTGTGCTATAACTTTTCAGCACTTATTTGGTTGATCGTTTTTGCTTTAGACTACAAGGTCGCAATGTGATTAGGACTGTAGCCTGACTCCAGTTCACTAGTCACCTGTCAGAGGCGTGGCCATGCTCTGTGACCACGCCCACTTCCAGATGATGCTGATGTATAATCAGCCTTTCCTGCAGTCAATACGTTTGCGCTTATTCTCTCTCCTTGATAAGTCTTGCGGGCTTATAAGTGGTCTGGCTACTTGTGTGTGTGTTTTTGGCTGATCTCTGGCTTTGTTTGGCTTGGTAATTTGGAATTGTTTAATCAGAGCTGAATTTGCATTCATTTTGCATTCTGGCTCCGCTTGGCATCTAGGTTCCAGTTAACCCAGCCTTGGTAGCAGCTCGAATTCCATGCTTGGTGAAAACCATTGTCAGTTAGCTCTTGTGTCCTTAGCTGCCTTCGTTGTGCTCCTCACAGTCAGCGGCCCAAGCCCTGTCATCACTGAGCTCTCAGAGGCTCTGAGACTGAGAGGCAGAAGACCTGGCCTCATGTGTGTTTCACACTGTGCCCTTTGACCTGGGACCCTATGCCCTTTGACCTGGGACCCTGTGTCCTGCCCACAGTTAATACATTTTCTTTGATTTTCTTTTCTTTTTGACATGACAGTTGTGGGCTTCTTGGACCCACACTATCTATGTGTGTGGAGTTTTCATGCCCTCCCCCTTTTTTGAACAGGACTGGCTTCATGCATGACCTGATACTGGTTAAGGCTCATTAAAGAAGACAGATTATTGTTTTTGGGGTAAAAATTACAAGTGCCTTGGGTTCAGCTCAAGTTTGCTCACATGCCAGTGTCCTTAATCGGTGCATTACCAGCTTAAAAGTGTAAGGTTCAATCTGAGATGATTTGGATGAACGTTACCTCTCAGTCGTAGGTCAGTTTTAGATAAGAAGTTCTTCATAAGCTCTTCAATAAAAGTCACTGAACATAATGGTCTCCCATCTAAGATTGTGTCTGCTGATATTTCCTCAGGAGGATAGTCAGACCACCATGACCCCATTCTGACCTCATTCACTGTTTCACTGTCCTGGTCACATGTGTGTTAAAAAGAAGATTCCGAGAAGGAGCACTGCAGTCTGGCTTTCTGGACCGGCTTTAGCATTGTGGCCACATTTCTGAATTGCTCTGTCGCTCTCACATCCCCTTATCTTTAGCTTGCACCTGAGACTCAAGGGAGGATCTGCTGTATAACGGCACTGCATCACTGAATGGTCGTATGCGTTTCTCGCTTATGCGACGTGAGCATGGAACAAGCCCAGTGGAAAACGAGGAAAGGCGAACAGCCCCTTGTTTTGTAGCTCTGCATCTGGAGTTTCCCCAAGGGAAGGGGACACTGCCGTTCCTTCATCTCTGACGAATGATCTTTCCGCGACTGGTGTCCTGAGGGACCGTGTCTCATGCAGACGGCTGGAAATGTCATCTAGCAGAGATGTTCATCCTGTTTTTAATATGAAGGTCTGCTGGGAATTCTGCTAATGCGGAAAGAATGTATGTGCATCGTTCCCCGTTTTTTCTGCTTGATTTTATGCATCGTGACCTTCGACTGGAATGAAGTGTCTACCGAAAGCATCTGCTAGACATCAAAACAATTTCAAATTATCGTCAAGCTCTTCGGCATAATGAAGCATCCAGACTCTTAGCGCACCCAACTGAACCGAAACCCATAACAAGAGTGGCGGAATGAAGGAATTTCATCATTGTCAAATCCTTTCTCGGGGACTTCAGTATGATGTCAGGCAAACACATTATGCATTAAGAATATTGTGAACATTGTGATTCCTGGAGTTTATATTCTGACCAAAAGCTGACACATGACATGGAAAATTAACACGAGGATTTGTAAATATGGTTTTTGGCTCTTTGTGCATTTTAACCCTGCAGTATTCTGGAGATTTGCTATTCCAAGGTATTCCGTAGTCCTTACTGTAAGGGTTCCTGGCCAACTTGGATGCATCAGAAGCTATCTGGACCTTTGCCCTTTGGTTTGCATTCAGCTGGATGATCCATACGTGAGTCATGAGTCCAGTTTAAGCAGAGCTAGGATTACATGCTACACCATTTTTCACTGTGGCTGACATTAGCCACTAAACGCTTGTGACTTCCCGCTGAGCGCAGAGAAACAAACCGCTGTTGATCTTTAAGCTGAACACACTGGCAGCCCCTTATAACTGGATGTTCTTGCCACCAAATAAAAAATATACCTGACCAATAATTGCTAATTTTATACTCCATGTACTCATCCAGCTCAGTTCAGCTTTCAGGCACCAGACCCGTGATTATGCAGCATTTTCAAGGAGTCATAGTTATTTGTAGAGCTGTCAGATCTTCTATGAAATGTTTTAATTGAAGTATTTTTGTCAGAGTCGTTAAGGACACTCACCACATGGCCGGTCCTACACATTTACACCTAGCTGGTTATGAACAGGACGGCATTCTTCAGGTAGTTTATTACTAATCGCACCAAAGTCAGGCAAGCTGATCTTATTCATTTCCCGTGACAGATTTTATAAATATGCGGAATGTTTTTGTCATAATTACTAGTATTGCTTCAACCCATGGCTTCTATGTTATGCCACGGAAGACAAAGTAAGAAGATATATATATATTTATATTTCTCTGGATCGCAGTCAAATTAATTGTGGGTCTTCGTAGGAAAAGACGGCAGAAGGGATCAGCTATCCTTCCCGGCAGGGGTGCCCAAAATGGTGACCATTTTTCGATTGCTGCATCATCAAAACAAGAAGGAGTTGACACCTGACATCCCCACGCTGACTCCAACTGTCATGAGAAATTACTTTGCTTTCTCAAGGGTTGTCACTTCCAGTCACGGTGATTTTTTTCCCCTATTTTATACACACCTATAAAATATGCAAAAATGCAACTGCCTCTATAATTACGAGATATAGCGATGCTTCATGCTGTTTCTGTCACTGTCTCTGGTTTGCTTGGGTTTGTTTGTAACACCAGAATAATTTCCCCTTTGGGGGTGTGACGTAAATCTCAGAGGCCCCAGCACAAAACTGCACCCCGATACACGCTCAAAGAAGGGCTGTAGGTTTAGGAGGAGAAGATCTCGAGTTCCTAGAAACTGGCAGCAGATGAAACTCCAAAATCCACAGATTGGATCAAATTCGCAACATAAACAGCAAATTCACAACATTAAAAAAACCCGAAAACACAAGACAGAAATGTCACTAATACAGCAAGTGCGAGTCTTTAATAAAATGTCAAGTATAAAATGTCATGCTCTTCTTCATAGCTCTGGCACACTTAAACCCCCGGGCTACATCCCAAAACCCTTATTTGCACTCCTCCCTCACTGACTTTCCTTCGCCCCAGAAGTTTTTCCATATTCCATATGTTGAAGTGCTGTCTCAATACCTTAGGGATCGCGTCATCAAGGGCCGCCTTTTGCTCGAATCACTTCGCCAGAGGCGCGTGGAAGTCTAGCAAGAGTTCCCTTTGCGAAAGAGAAATTCACCTTTGGTGACGCCCTTCCATGACGTAGCATGAAAGCTTCTTCGTCTGTGATGACTTCATACATACCGACCATGGTAAGTCATCAAGGGTGCAGGTGTGTCCCGATACAACTTTTTATTCGCTTCCTTCTTCGCTCAATCACTCATTTCTTCCCTTGACAGCGAGTTATCGAGGGAGGGGGCCGTTAGAAAAACAGTTCTGGCATGTGGCCCTAGTTCTTAAGCTGGCCTGTATGAGTGTACAGTGATTGAGGGTAATAGACCATCAGAGGGGGCAAATAAAAGAAGATTAGCAGAAGAGCACCGTGTGACAGACAACTAAAACCTCCCAGACATCAACAGTGAGAAAGTCAGTTCTGAATAAGAGAGAGTCTGATTACCTTTCCATTCACCTTAACTCCTTCTTTCATTTACCTGGACACAGATTCAATATGTTGGGGCCAGAGTAAATATCGGAATTTATAGATTTATACATCCTGGCTTTCACCAGACACGATAAGCTGTAGCCTTACAGAATGATGATAGAGTGAGATATTCTGCATTCCTCTGCGAACCTGTATTCCTGGATCTGAAATGAGTAGAACTGACAGAAGTTACAAACTCTGTGCGTGCACTTGCTTCTGAATGTCACCTCAGTTTATTTCAGCTTTATGTGACTTCTCGATGTCGGTTTTTTGCCTGTCTGGGTATAGGTAGCATATTTGAACTATTAATAATATATTTAATTAAGGCACTGTTGGACTACGTTTGCACTGTTACACTATGTTTACATATGTATACGTATACATATATATGGTTATAAATCATTCTTTAAGACGACGGGCGCGTGCTGCCAGACTGCTCCGGTCAACCATCCAGAAGACCAGACGAAAATGCAGAGACATATCATGGACAGTCTATTTGGAAAACATCCCCTGCGTGAGCACTCACGGTAGCCATTAAAAAAAAAAAGTCTTTCATCTGCGTGTCGGTGGCAGCGTGCTGAGAACCCTCCAGAAAGAATAAAGAGCACTTTCATCGCACATTAGCATCCCGGCTGCACAGAAGAATCAGACAAACACCCTTGTGAACAAACACATCCAGGACATCAGAGAGGTTATTTTAAGGAAATGCTGGCAGCGCTGGAACTAGCTTGCTTAGCCTTTGGGTGGGAAATGAATCAGTGATAGCAGACTGAGGAATTCGTGGGGTGGCCGGTCCCTCATCAGCTTCCAGCGTCGTTCTTCTTCAGTCCGCCGTTATCATCTCCACGCCAGGCTGCCTCCTCGATAGCATCTCCGTAGGAATTTTCTGCTGCCGTTCCTCTCTCTTCCCTTTATTGTCAGAAAAAACAACAGACGAGCACGTTAGCGCGATTAAATGGAAGCGGGCCGGTGAGATGAAGAGGAGGGACAAAAATGAGGGAAGCAAGGGAGAGACAAATCGGAAGAAAGGGGTAGTAAGTCAAGAACTGACAGGAGGGTCGCTGATTTCAAAAGATGAAGTGCTTCGATGAAGCCTTCAAGCTTAGAACCATCCACTCAATAGCAGATAGCAGAAACCTCAGCTTGGTGTGGAATCTAGGGAAGCCTAGTGGCTGATGGTATATCTCAGATTGACCTTGTCCTCATCTCAAAAACTGTCCTCCGGTAGCATTCCATAAACACACAAAAAGCTGGAAAAGAATCCGAACAGAAACTCTTAAAAACTTCCTAAATCTTTTAAGAAGGACAAAGAAACTATTCTGGCAAAGGAACAACATTCTCAGTATCCTGTAAGTTGCTTTCAGAAGTCTAAACGTGTCAACCTCTCCTGGATTAGTAGTTTTTGTTCGTCAGCCATCTGACAGCGATCCGCATGCTAATTCTTCTCGGTTGCTAAAATTGGGCTTGAGGCCGGAGGATTGGTAGGCAGAATCGACCAGATTGCACGAGACGGGCTGGATTTAGCTGGACAGAACACGGCTAAACTATGCCAACTGTGACTCTTTGTCTGTGTTCATCGTTTTTATGTTTCGCTCTACATGTCTTAAACGAGAAATGTGTACGATTGTGATACGATTCATCGTTGCCGTCAGAATACACTCGACATTCCTCAGTCTTGCACCATACTCAGGACACCATTTTTTATGTCATCTTTTTTGTTCCGTTGTACTGTAATAATTTAACTACTATTGCTATGTGTGATACTTGCACTAGGACAGCCTGCTGCCTCATTTGGTTGGCCATGTGCACAATGACAATAAAGTTGACTTTGAATTTGAGGGGTCTGTCCTTTTTATTGCATTATACCAGTGTGGAGGGGCCTTTAAGATGACCATAGTGTAAATATATCGTAAGTGAAGGCCAGCTGACAGAGAGGCTGCAGGTTGCCAGGCTTGCCAACACACTTGGCAACCCAGCGCGTCTCCAAGCATGTTGCGTCTTCCACGTTCGACCCTTCCGCTGCGCTGAGTTATGTCGCCTTCCACTGGGAGGACTTGGCAGGAGCGGCAGCGAGACGAGTCTGAAACAGCGCCCAGCTCCACCCCCAACAAAAAACAGCCATAATTTATGCAGACATTATGGACGTCCCTAGTAACCGATGTTTGTTCATCACTCAAATTTTGAGCCACGTTGAAGTGTTTTTTCTAACATGGTTATATGGTTCTTTCTCCTTGTTATAGTAGCACAGCAATGTTAATATGATTATAATCAAACTCTATTCCCCACCTGCTCAAATGCACAAGGATCCTTGCATTCTGAAATATGCCATTTTACTCCTCTGAGTCAAACACAGGTCAGAGAAACGTGGGGTCGGAGCATTTGGTCGGCCATTTATCTGGCACCCTTGAGTCGACTTTGGAGTCGACTCTACAGCGCCTCACCCAAGTGGCCCAATGAAGATATTATCAGGATTTGAACCAACAACCTTCCAATCACGTAGCCCTAACCCACAAAACCACAAACAGCTGTTCGGATCTTCCTGGGCAGTAATCATTCTTAGACAAAATAAAATAAAGCTTGATAAGGTATTATTATGCTGATAAATCACATTTAATAGTCAAGCTACTATGATAAATGAGTTTATAAATATTAACCAATTTAAATTAAACTTCCATATAAAATATCATAACTTCAAAAAGAAATTGTAATACTTAATTTTAAAACGTCAATAGTAATATGGGGTGCATGGTTTAGCGTTGGCTGCTGTATGAATCCTGCTTAGAGACAGATTACAGAAGCTTTAAACCTTAACAGCACTGGGGTCAGAGTAAAGTCTTTTGTTTACGGAATAAATGACACGTCATGGCGGCTGAAGCGAAGCCAGGCGATTCGTAGTGCGATCCGCTATTACTGGTCCGACAGCTGCCAGCGACCCCCCCCGTCCCCCGTGATTTGACAGTGGCGCAGTGGCAGAATGGCAGTTCAAATGGTCTCGGGAATTAAGCAATGCTGGGCCCGGCTTACTAACCGTCATTAACTGGAAGGCAGGCTTTCAGGGGCGTGTGCTCACGGGGCTGTCCACTGTCGTTTGTCCCGCAGAGGGTTATCAAGGAAGGAGGACGGGCCAAAGCAGGCCACTGGTTGGGGATTGACCAATCACCTCTGGGCAAAAGGAGCATGGTGTTTCCAATTGGCTCGCCGAGTGAATGACACTGTCGAGGGACGCCATTGTTTTTCGTGAGGGATGTATTCCCGCCATGATGCCATCCCAGTGTCCCGATTCGGTGTCACACCTGCAGCTCTGTTAGGAATACGATAAAAAAAAAATTATAAATGGAATTTGTATGACCAGCTACATTGATTAGGTGCATCAGTGGGTAGCCGGAATTTCTTGAACAGCAATAAGTGATGCAGACTGCAGCACAGTTGAACATAATTTGGGTATTTCTCATTTAACGACATTGTTAAAATACACATCTGAAACAGAATGCTTTTTTGGCGATAGCATAATTAACTGCAGACTGATTTAAATTCCCTTAAAATCCTCCCAACAAGCTGAAAAATGATGAGCAATTTAGGTCTCATCTAATGCACGTTTCGCATGAAATAAATTAAGAAGGAATAAAGTAACTTTTTTCCCCCCCCAACTCAAACACCCACGCCTGGTTTTCATTCATTTTGATGGACTGTAACACGGTGCGCAACTTATCAAAACTTCATTATTCAGGTGGGTAAATGACAAGCAAATCACCAACATTTAATAAACGCACGGTTTATTATAAACAGCGGGAGTCCATCTCCACCATTGTGCAGCTGAGCGCCGTAAATAAACAAATAAATAACAGAATCCGGCAATTGTATTGAAAATCATCATATTTATTGTACGTAGTTGTTTTATATTAAAGCACATCAGGCCTTCCTAGAGGAGTATAAATGGGCATTGTCTAAATAAATGAAGGCCTTGCCCGCAATGAAAACGTTTATTTGCATAGCATTTTGCACAATGCATTCATTTAATAATTTCTCTGCCTATAATGGATATTTTAACAATGGAGACACGTGGGTTATTTGTTTATTTATTTGCTGCTGATGTTAATTCTGGGTGGCAGGGGGGGCTCAGTGGGTATGACGGCTGGCTCATAAGATTCGGGGTTTGGATCCTATATTTGACGTGTGTGTGGAGCTCGCATGTTCTTCCCGTGTCACGCTGGTGTCCTCCTGTGGTCTTGACTCATGCAAATGTGTACATTGCTGTCCCTGGCATAGCACCCCCCCCATACAATCTATATGTGCCCTCTGATGGATTGGCCAGGCTATGCCCCCACTTAGTGCCCTGTGCTGCCTGTGATATGGTCCAGACCCCACCACTGTGACCAGGATGACCAGTCAGAAGATCAATGGATGATGTCTCCAAAGCACAGATGCCAAGATATTCTCACCTGCCTCCAGTGGTCTGGTCTGCCCTAGCTGTGCTTCACTCCCAGTCATCCACTCCCAGTCATCCAGCCCCAGTTGGTAGGATAGAGGAAAAGATTGATTCAAAGTTATAACCACATGTGGAGTAAAGATAGCAGTTGAAAAAGCATATAAAACGTCAGTCTACATAAAGTAGTAAAATGATTAGGAAACCTCATGTATTTCATATTGCTTTGTTACCTTTTGTGATTTTAGGCTAGGAATCCTGAATTTACTCCTGATTTTCATAAAAGCATTTCATGTAAAAAATATGCCCCCCCCCTTGTAATTGCTGTCTGGTCTTGGAAAAGTAATAGATGCAGGGGGGAAATTGAAGTACATAACACGTTCATGGATGGGGGTTTTTTGTGTGATTTTGAATAAATCCAATTTGCAATGTAATAGATTTATACCTCTTGAAACTGCACCCTGTGGCCCTTCTGTGGCCCTCTTCTGCACCAGGAAGATGCAGTTGCTGTGCGCTGAGAACGCAGACACCAAATCCCTTTACCAGCCGATGACAGCGACTCTCATTTCCATGTTCTGTTATCACGTTGAAGAAGCACCTCTAGAGAATTCAACGTCCTTCTGCCCTAGCTGGGGTCGATTGAAAGACTTCTAGCTAGCATGTCCAGTCAACAAGGGCGCCGCTGGAAATTCTGTGCCCCGTGAAAGCATATCATATTGGCCCCCCAACTCAGACCAATCTATGTTACAAATTTTTTAAGGTTTCTGTCACTTTGGGGCCCTGGAAATCACCCTGACTTTTCCCATTCTTTGCAGTATCTCTGGCAGTCAAGTGCAGCTTCTCTGTGTTGTCAGCAATAATCTGTGTTGTTTCGTATTCTCCTCTTGTACTTAGAATCAAATGAGAGCAGTAATCTTGTTCCACTCCTGGCCACTTCAGTGCATGTGCTTGACCTCTCTGTTTACAGCAGGCACTGGTTCTATCTTGATGGTCTCATAATCATAATGGGTTCAACCAGCACACTCCTCGCAGTACAATTTATGCTCTAAATCTGAGACCGTCAGTGTCTCTTTATTATTGATTAGTAATGTAAACACATTACATAGTAAAATAACTGTGTTTCCATCCATCACAGCCAATAATAACACAAAACAGCATTTGAGCCAATCCACCATGGGACAGAAACCGTTTGAACGTTAATGAGCCAGCTGTCATTCGGCGGGAGTTTTGACTACTGAGTCCTTCCCTTCGGCTTTGTAGATGCCCCTGAATTTTCAGGTGTCTGGCAGCGTAGGTGCCCGTCGGAGTGCCGTGTCGGCCCGACTGTCACATGAAAGTGCTTCTGCAGTGAGGCGTGAGCTGGAAAGTCGCCTCGGGTGTTCCGCCTGCAGGGCTTCTCTGCCTCGACCTCATTAGTGGCCCTTACCGCTCAGATGCTCGCCGTACATTTTAGCTAGTCTTCCTGGCCACAACAGTAACTGGTCGCTTTCAGAACTGGTGTTAGAACAAGGCTGTCGAAGAACTGCAGTGAAAACAGTGGTGGATGGTGGCAAAAAAATGAGAAGATAATAGATTTTACAATATCATTGTAGCCGATTTTTTCCAAAGAAGAGTTATTTGAATGTGAAATTCAAAAATATGGGACATACTGTCTCCTCTAACTGTATAGACCAGCTACCTTTGCCTGAAAGTTACTATATTCTTGCGATTCTGTAAATTACATTCATGTTTCATGGCTCCCTTCCCCAGAGTGTTTACAGTAATTAGCATGATTGTTAACTGTTTCATTTTAGGCTGCATGTAATTCCCACGTTCCTCAGCAGTTCTGAAATTACTACTCCCCATAATTCCCCGGGATGCGATGGGAAGTACAATCAAGAGTTTTAAAGTGTTGACTTTTTGCAATTTCCGGCAAAGAAATTATCTCTTGCAATGCAAAAAAAAATAAAAATCCTCGGATGTTCTCCGAGTGCTGGAGTTTATCCTGTTCCCTGGTAGGCAAACGCTCAGGGATACAATAGTGTAAAATTTTACTGTTGATGGTGGAAAAGAAAGGAGCAGTTTGTGCAGATTGCAGCATGTGTCTGCACATAAATTACTGCCTTTATGCTCTGACAGCTGCTCGTCATCTTCCCATCCTTGCATTATAGACGGTGTACTCTAAATTGACGTCTTTTATCAGCCTTCTAAGTATGTCGACATATTGTACAGTCAATTGGAAAAAATGTCTAGAAACATTTGCAAATAAAAAAAATATATATAATGTTGAATGGGAAACTATCTGGTTTTCTCATTTTCCTCATGTGACAGGCAGTGGGCTATTAAATAGCCTCCCCCATTGGGTTAACTTGCAATATTACCATCGCTTTATCATATAATGACATCTGTAATATACGAAACCCACTAGCGACTGTTTGAAATACTGAGCTGTCGGTGACCGGCGAGAGAAAGACATCTTGTTGGTTTCTCATAAACAGCTTGTTTATATGCCAGCGTGAACCAGCATTCCCGCGGAATTATTTGCGCTAAATAGAAACAATTTAATAATTATTTGAGATGAAACGCCCCCATGCATGCTTTGCAGTATCAAAGGGAGCTCTGTTATTACATGGCTGCTCCCACTGCTGACAAGCAAATTTGCAATGATGAAAGGGCAGAGGAATCGCGTTGCTATGGAGGTGGGGTCTTTATTCTTGTGGTTGGGGAGGAGATGCAGTTATATGGCAAGGAGTTGAAATGGGTGTTTTTGGGGCAGGGTGGGGGGGATCATCACCCTCACTCTCGTACTTATCCTTCAACCGCCTACGTCTGGGTAACTACGACAACAGGACGCATGGGGGATGTCACATGACCGTCAAACGGTCCTTGGCATGTCTCCCCCCGAGGAGTGCGAGTGAAACCTGACATGTAAATATTTCCTTTGCGAGGCTTCCAGCGAGCAGGAGGGAGCCGTCAGTGCGTCAGTCGCCGCGTAAGACGCCTGATGAGTGCAGCATCTCAGTGGGGGAACGCGGCTCGGTGAGAAGCAAACTGTGACATCCCACGCTTGAATTCCGCAGTCACAGCCGCATGGGTCTGGTAACCAGGCTCTGGAATATTCTAGAAGCCGAGGCCCTTCCTTTGTCATTTATATGAGGAGAAGTAGATTAGAGCATAGGATTGGGTCACACTGCCTGAATCAGCAGCATCATATTAGTATAAACAACTAGACTTAGATTTTTTTTGTCTGCTGCATCTGGGAATTATATTATTATGCTCTATGCTCCCCTGTAAAGCCTGTAAACATGCTTGTATGAAATTACGCCTTAGTTTCTCCCTTTCGTCGTGAGACAGCCAGCTTCAGCCCACAGTCAGCTACAATGTTCCTCCACTGTGCCTCACATATAAACACACATTTTTTATTTTTTTTTAATTGAATTACATTTTTGGTGCATTCAGTGATTAAAGAATGCATCTCCCGTTTTGTTGGCTGATTTTGTGCTATTATGATGCCTTTTCATCCAGAGCCGACCCATGGCCGCGGTCCACCGGGGCTCGCTGTCGCTAACATCAGGCTGGAGTGCCAGAGACGTTGCCGCGGAAACGCGGCCCATTACCAGGCCTGCCCTCAGAATCACAGCTGGGACTGTGTCCTTTGTCCTACGGCATTTTGGGCCCTGTGGGGAATTAAAGGATGAAAAAAGTGCAAGATGCTCATCCCAGACAGCAGAATGCTGCTGTATACTTCAACAAAGTAGTTCTTTGGAGATTCTTTCAGGAATAATTATCTGTAGAAATATTTAACCCCATGAGCAGGATAAGAAGTTAGAAGTATGATTGACAGATAAATATGTGAGATATATATATAAAGTGTATTAAGTAAAAATGCCAAGCATTTGGCAAGCATTCATCCATCGATCGATCCATCCATTCATCCATCCTTCCACTTATTTAATGCAGGGTTCTGTTGAGACTGGAGCCTTCTGGGGAAATGCGTAGGAATGTGTCCCAGTCCACCGGCGGATGCACATGCTGTACAGTATCCGAATGCTTTATTAGAAAGTCAAGTCCAGGTATCAGCTCGACATGATCTTTGAGAACTGAAGCACACCTTAGAATCTGTGTAGTATTTATTCTTGCTTTATGTAAATAATATGTAAACACACCACTTGGAAAAAACGGTTTTTGAAGTGAAAATGTTTTCCAGAGATAAGGTCCACTTCTGCAATATATTTTTTGAGGAAACACAGATGTAGCAGGATTTATTAGCAGGCGAGGGCTGTGGTCAGGGGTTTGCTTAACCTCAGAGTATAGAATAGCTCAGGGTATATACTAATTCAGGGTATAAACTAGCTCAGGGTAAAGATTATCTCAAGGAATAGACTAGCTTAGAATATAGATTAGCTCAGGTTGTAGACTAGCTCAGGATACAGACGAGCTCAGGGAATAGACTCGCTCAGGATATAGACTAGCTCAGGGTATAAACTAGCTCAGAGTTTAGACTAGCTACTACTGTAGACAGTTGCAAAGAAACACAGTTTGTTGACCTGTTCACACGGACCCACACTGTGAAAGGTAAACAAACGTCTCGAGGGCCCAGGGGTTTTGGAGAACAAGTCCTGCTGAGATACTCCAACTGTCAGAAACCGTCTGCTCCATTTGTAATCCCCTACGCCAGCGAAGAACGTGCCGTCTCCCAGACACGGCTGCTCAAATTGACCTTGCAATGCATGAAAGTTGCCTGCTCAGGCCAGCATCTCCAGAACGTTCTCATACGCTAACTACTAGTAGAGGCATCTTGTCTATCACATACTAGTCCACCTCTCAAAGTAGCTTACCCTGTCCAGGCATGTCTTACATTAGTCTCATACCAGTCTGAATTTTCGAGTCTCATGTCTGCCATGAAGCGCCTTAGGACTGTCGTATATCAGCAATGTTCTTCCTGTCGTGAGCTATACCGCTCTGTCTGTCCTGCAGCAGTGTACCTGTCAGACTGTCCAGATCAAGGCATTGACTGTTGATGTTTTATGTATGTGTTTTTCAGTCACTGGTTATCTGTTGGATCTCCTCTACCTTTCCACATGCACACACAGACACATACACTCACACGCACGTTTTTTTAGCTATCATTGTTGCATCTCCACACTGAACACGCTCAGTCTAAAGCAGTAAGACTTGTTATGGCACGTCAGCAAGACGTATGAAAGTCGATACCAAGAATAGTTGAAAAAAAGTACACTTTTTGGGGGATTTCCTTTCAGGACCTGCTGTTTGGGCACTTCTATCCTTGTGGTAACATTTCCATTAAATGCAAAACGTACATTCATATACACTGCAGAGGCAGCTACACACACTGGAAATATGCAGAAATTTTCAGATTCAAAAGGGCTCCCAGGTTATGGATCTATTCACATCTATTTTTTTGTTCTATCTTCGACACAGACGTATCTCCACAGATGCATAGCACTCGCCTCCTTTAAGGTTCCTTTTCCTTGGTAGATGATGTATATGTATATTAATACCAGAAACTGAGAACCTCAGAAATCCAGCGGCTTCCAGATATTGCTTGCTGCTTGGTATTATTATATATTAAACGGCCTATTTATTGCCTCATTACTGGGTGCTAAACTGATTTATTCGCAGCAGTTGCTAAGCCAAGACTGATATTTGTCATTGCCTTGGTGGCCCTCTCATGCTTATATAAAAGGTGCATTGCTAATTTAGTAGTAAGTTATCTCCCGTCAGAATTTTTTCTTTCCTCTTCCTCTACTGCTTTGCCTAATAGTGTAATATCGCTCAGAGCCTAGTATTACTCCCTCTCAGTGTTATTCATTTCAAATACAGCGGAATTGTCAGTAGAGGAATGACTCAATGCATCCATGGCTTGGAATTAGTTTGTAACAGGACCTGTGACTGTCTTGCTTTATGTCGGCGCGGCGACTGCGCATCTTTGTACCAAAAGCTACCAATGCAAGTCGTGGGCCGCTCTCGATTTCCCCTGAACGTGACGGTGTCGCCTCTTTGTTTCTGACGAGGGGGAAGCTGTGGATTAGGGACCGGATCAGGCCTGTACTTGTTTCACCTTTGCTTGGTGAAAGAAACCAAATCAGGCAGCTTTCTGAGGCCATGCTTCAGGCTACGGAAAATCCCCACACTCGCATTTCCAGCTATTGTCTCCCCCTCTTCCAGCAC
The DNA here is from genome assembly GCA_026777045.1 of Hyperopisus bebe. NCBI lineage: Eukaryota > Metazoa > Chordata > Actinopteri > Osteoglossiformes > Mormyridae > Hyperopisus > Hyperopisus bebe. Next base: position 2,331,817 of record JAODJW010000081.1, on the reverse strand, counting down.
CCCCTCAGATTGTCCTGTATCTCGGTGTTAATTATTTTTATATCCCCAATGTTACGATGTTAATGACTTTGCTGGTAACAATGACATTATTTAAACGTTGATTACATTAAGGCTCCAAAATAAACTGTTAGCCAAATCAGTGATAAAATGTGGGCTGGTTTGGGTTCTAAGTATTAGTGTAGATGAATAGTTTAGTAATTTTCTGCATGATGTCGTCTGAAAGTGACAACATTTGTTTGGATTATGTAAAGTCTTGCTTATGAAGGTTTACAAAGACATGGATTCCCAGCTTTGTTCTCTGCATCGGAAACCTAACATTGCCCTCTAAACACGGCCTTTCCTCATTATAGAGTGCTTTGTGCCATTTTGCTCTCTTTGTATAAGCAGGGTTAAATATTCAATAAGAAACATTTGTGTTATGTAACCTATATTTTAGTTTTAAACAGCTTACATAACTCATTGAATATGATTCCTGCATTTATGAACTATCAACTCTGTTTGCAAAACTCCAGGAATATAAAAACGTACAGGACCAAAAGTATGAGTAAACCTGTTTTAAGACCCATATACTTGTCTATTGTCAGGAGTGGATTCTGATGACTAGATAAAGCCAAATCTCACAGTGATCATAATCAGGAATAGAGTAATGCTAGCTGTCATGTTATTGACAGGGGAGACTGGAAACTATACTTGTAACCACAAAGTAAAAGGTTGAAATACTGAGGGTGAAATTGCTGTTGACATAAAATCCATCCATCAATCCTCCAACCCCTTACCCAGAACAGGGACATAGTGAGCCTTCAGCCTATCCCAGGAAGCACAGGGCATGAGGAAGTGATGTCAGGCCGTCACAGGGCATTGTGGGTGATTTGGAGATGTTAATGGTAAGAGCTCCACAACCGCAGATACAGAAGTCCAGTCTTGGAGGTGCAAATCACTGTGACACCATCCATCCATCCATCCATTGTCCAACCCGCTTATCCTACTGGGTCGCGGGGAGTCCGGAGCTTATCCCGGAAGCTATGGGCACGAGGCGGGGAACAACCCAGGATGGGGGGGCAGCCCATCAAAGTCACTGTAACACCCATGAGATAAAATTAAATTTCAGAACAACATAAAAACTTTAAACTTTAAAAACAAAATATGGCAGCTTGCACAACAGAAAGTGGTTCAAAATAACTTTGGGTTGATGATGATGATGTGGTTCCAACATATGAGCCGAAATGGGCAAATTTTCAAAAACACTAATATACACACAAATAATGCAATATTATGCTATTATATATGTATTAATTAACCACAGACTAAGCCTTAGTTTGATACCTATCTCATTTTTGTTCATTAATGAAACATGATGCATCTCAAGCAATTACTATGTTTGTTACTATACCTGTTAATTCTGTAAACCTTTGTGAAATACTGAAGGAGCAAGTCATGAATAACACAAGTGTTCATATTTAATTAATCATGATGCAACTTTTATCATAAGTAGGTACTAAATTTCTTTATGATTTGTACTTCAGTAGTCACTGAGGAACTACTAAGTATTTGTGTCCCCTCAAGTATTACCAAATTTTCTTCTCTGTCGTTGCTTCTGGTCACTCCATTCAGGTCTTAGCCACAGATCCTCGTCCTATCAGTCTGCACAAACGGTAGCCCCCCCCCCCCACAAACTCCATGCTTTTCCAGAGATAAATCTGATTGTAGGATTGTACTTTGCTGTAAATGCTCTCGTTCGCTTATCTGAATTACGGGATCCATTATCAGAGGTCCCCCACTTAATTTTGGAATATTTCTGCTTTCCGCACAAATGTCCATATTCCCCAAGGGTCCGTTGCCTTTGAAGTAACTTTGAAACAGGTGAAACAGTAACTGAATGAAGGATATAACCAACCACAGAGGCAGTCGTCCTATGTGAACATTCATGGACATTGTGCGCGTCTTCAGATTGCAGAAAATCTGTTAAATTAGAGAATGTTTAAAACTGGAGGATTGTTTGAATCTTTCAACCATAACTTACAACTGCACTTTGTAACTGAAAAAGCTTTAAAAGATAAAACTGGATTACACAGCATAAGTGACAGTGCTCATATGATATTCTTGTTCCTGTAACAATTTCTAAGGGACTTTTTACATACTACGCAAGATTTAAAGAAAAAACCCTTTACTGTGTATATTGCGATTTTTACCCTATTTGTTTTAATATTTTATTTTATTTAATGTAGTGGAAAGCTACAAGAAATCTTCGGTCCCAACACAACTCAATTAACAGAAGACAGACAACAATTTCATTCTGCGGTATAGCAATATTATAGATTCGGCTACTTGCTAAACACCATTTGACTGATGTACTTTTATTTACATAATCACACCGTTTAGAAAATGGGTCAGATGTTGCCTGAAGCCTGTGCAGTTAATTTCAAATCCGCCTTTATTATTGAACTCTTTGGCCCTCCTTCACTGGTTTTCACGCTGATAACTAAAAGGCTGAAATTCCTCTCCCACGATTCTTTGTTCAGTGGAACTCACATCAGTTGTAACTTATTAACTAGCTTTAAAGCTAAATATTGAGATAAAAATCAAAGACCAACATGGACTCTCTTCCGCTCGATTCTGTCTGTGACATGCCGTTGCCCCCGGATACACCCCTGCTCACAGTTGCCTTGTTGAGATAAACAATCTTCACGTTCGTCGATCAAACCTGCTCTGTCTGTCTGATGAAAGTAGGTCTATTGCAGTTTTTGTCTTTCGTTTTCTGACGTGACGGATCATATAGTAGCTGGGAGGCATACATTTCTTTAACTTCAGCGTTTCTCCCTGGGGGATGTGACTTAAACTGCTGTAGATACATGCATTGTTTGAGCTAGGACATCCATTTCTATAAAAGGCAATATTCTGAATGTCTTTGATGGTTTAGGCGGTAGGTCCTCCTCGGACCTCTCTCAGTAGGTATTCAACACGGCTGACCTTGAGCACCTCCCAAGCCTTGCTGTTTTGGAGATGTTCTGATCCAGTCAGTTGGCCATGATGATGTGGCTCTTTTCCAGGTCACTCAGGTCATTACCCCTGCCCATTTCTTCTGCATTCACCATGTCGACTACGGGTTCAGAATGTTGTCTTATTTCCCGTTATATCTCAGACTTCGACATGTGCCATTTTTTATGACATAGTCTACGTTATTCGCTTCATGCGGGGGTGGTCGTAATGTTTTGGCTCACTGGTGTACATATTATGCAATGAAGAATACAGATCTACATTTGTGCCATTGCACATCCAGATGTTATACATCATTCACGCCTAAAATTTCATTCAGAATAAGAAGTTAGCTGTAAAAGTGAATCGATAAGGAAGCCATCAAATGTAGTGCACCCAGAATCGGCAGATATTTCCGGATGGTGTCTGAATTTTCTTGCATTTCTGACTGCTATAATATGTCCAGAGATCCAGTTTGGTTATCATGTAGGCAAAGATTTTGCAAAGAAACATAAAAGTTCTATCCTGCTTGGTTTGCTAGAAAGAAACTTTGATGGATCCACCTTCTCCTCAACCTGACTCTGAATTTGCATGAATCTTAGAGATTTGTAGAGTCACACACTACTCTGAAAAGGACATTGAGTGTTTGTAGACGAAAATAACGAGACATTCCCCCCTAAAGACAAAAGACGTGTTTGTATTAATGGTGCTACGCAGGAGCACAATTGCCATCGCTATAGTCGGATAAAAGATAAAAGAAGAAAAGCAAATAATTCTGGACTGACAAACGCATGAAGGCCCAGAATTAAGATTTATTTAAAGATAGGTGAGGTGCATAAGAATCTATGTGTTTGACTGTGTTTTAGTTTGGACTTTAAGTTGCATATATTTTCAGACTAAAAGGAATGCCAGTAATATTTTAACAGCATAGAAATTGCAAAAAAAAGATTTTTAAATTCAGATTAGGAGATCCAAAATTATTAATAAGCCTTCATTCTGGTGTTTAATGACTGATTTGTTCACTGAGAATGAGAATAATTACGAGAGATTGTGCTGAATTTCATCAAATGTTTGTGTTATAAATGTGATCACATGACTTACTGCAATCAGCCATACAGAAATTACTGAGTGTTTATTGGGTGGAACAGGGCATTGGGGTCAGCCTGATAACAAGTTCAGCCCCAAAGAAACACTTCTAATCATGCCTAACCTGACCCTCACAGACCATAGGTGTACATGGACTAGGTAGACTAAGGAAAAGAGATGGTTAATTTTCTCCAGCACCTATAGCTGATTTCCTTTTGCTGCCAGAACCGAATTAAGGATTGTACATTCAGAAATCCTTTCCGCACACCACTGTGGCACTGAGCTGTTTTCTTTGAACTTGTAGCCTTCCTGTTAGCTTTAATGAGTCTGGCTGTTCGCTTCTGATCTCTCCCATTAACACAGTATGTTTGTCCACAGAAATTCCATCGACTGGTTGTTTTTTTGTGCGTGGCACCATTCTCTGTGATCTCTTAGACACCGTGGTGTGTGAATGTTCCCAGGCGTGTGGTTGCTACCAAGAGGCTGCAATCACCTGTTCTGGCAGCAATAACACCGCATTCAAAATCAAGATCAGGTACCTCAACTGGTCCAGTGTTATTGAGCTGGTTTACCTAATATAGTGGCCACTCAGTGTGTGAATAAGGAAACCCACCCTGTCTTAAAGAAAGAGTCAGATTATCTGTGCAGAGATGATGAGATAGAGAATGGAGAAGATTACCATTGAGAAGCAATTTGTTCAGGCATTTATGCAGACAGAGGCTGAAGATGTTCTGTTGTTTCTGGTAAGAGCTGCCCATTTGGTTGAACTACAGTACAATCGAATCCCTCAATATCTGCCCTGTATTGCACACACACAGACTCCATTCCTCAATTGTAGTCCTTCTTTGTTGTTTTTTCTTACAATTAAAAGGCTATTTTCTGTTCCTAAGTAACTGGGAGCAAAACCTCTTGCAGCAGTGACCTCTGATTACCGCCACAGCTCTCCACAGAATCCAGAGAAAGTTCTCTGGGTTCAAATCGATGAAGCTCCATCCTGGGACTCTGCTGAGTCGGGGAGGAGAGACATGGGGCTATTCCATAAAGCGAGTGCAACGTTGGCCTCGTGAAATTAACCTGGCACTAGGAGAATGCTGCTGTGCAAGTAATGGAGACAGAATCAGAAAAAGTCCGGAGGGGGAATTCTCCAGTGCCTTAATAGTCCGGCAGATTCCCTGTGGGGTTTCCCCAGTGTGAAACTCTTGGCCATCATCCACGGTGTGGGAATCAATGCCACAAAATACCACTGCCGCATTCCCCGCTATTTTTGCATTCCACTTTTGAGTATTTTTGCTTATTTTCATTTCAATATTCTGTCAGCAATATGTCACTCATGTCAGCACATTCCGCACCAGTACGTTCTGGAAATGCCATCCACTTTTAGTCTGAAAGCACCTGGTGCAGTATGGGCTGGTGCTGACAAGGGTGCAGCAGAAGATCTGCCCTGAAACCAGTTCAGACTCCAGTCTTCTTCAGCTCTGGAGATGGGCACCATTGTCTCTGCTCTCCTGACAATGGGACCTGCAAGGTTCTCCTACTGGTGCTGGCTCTCTCAGTGGTGTTTCTCAATATGCATACTTGACCATTCTTGTATACTCCTGTGTCCGTTTTACGTCATCTTCCATCGCCAAAGACCAGTTCCAATACTAAGAACAGACGTACAGAGGACAGTAAAAATCCCCACATGTCGTTCTTGCTCCACCCCAAATATCAAGGATGGATCCTCACCAAATGAGACTAATCCCATGATTCATCATGTCTGAAGATTATTTTTGGTAGGCAAGTTAGCAGGACCGTTCTTGCCAAGACCTCAAGTGTGATCAGTGCATTGTTGGTGCTGAGAAAAACCCAAGGTTTGCTGTGAGGGAAGATTTAAGGGCAGGCAGGATGTATGGACATTATCCAATGGGCTCTCAGCAAGTCCTCTGACATCATAGGCTGAGTCAGAGTTCTAGCAGTCAGTCAGATGGGAGATGGTAAGCTAGACGGGTTTATCTCACCCATCAGTCATCTCAAACATCCATGCATGTCTAACTGCTCTGGCCTGCAGTTTCAAATGTTTCATTTTTTTTTTTAATTAGCACAAAGATCAGTGTTCGTTACTGGGAATTAAGTTTATCGTCTTCATTGCCTTTGCTAACCACCCCTATCCATGAATAGTCAGTGACACATTTAACATTTAAGAATATTCTCAAAAAATTAATTTAATAGCTAAGATTTAACTGACCTTGGTATTTTTAGCAGCTCATTAATTCATTAACACTTATTAAATTGCTATGATTATTTAAATGTTATGAAAATGACTATGGGCAGAAAGATTATTATGATACACTCTAAGCCGATCGTACTCTTTATGTTACAGCCAACAGCCTTTGCTAAGTACCAACGCTCTTGTAACTGAGTAATTAGTTTGGTTTCCTGGGGAGAATACATCGGTGGCAAACACAAAATAGACGGGAAAGTGAACAAAGAGGAGATCTTTGGGGAAGAGGTAATCATTAGGCTTATTCAGCTTTGGCTGTGGCTGGGGGGAAAGAGTGTAGCTGTAACACAGACCTCTTCCCGATAGCCTCTGAAAGCTAACGCTATGTGTCATTCCCACATCTGCTGCATGCCGAGTAATTAAAGGATTAACTTACACCTCTCCCTCTTAATACTGCTCTGTAGATCATTTTCAACATTTATACCGCTTTTTAAAAAGCTGCAGCAGCTGCTATCTACCCTGGTTTTGGTCCTTATCGCATCCAGCTTCTTAGCCGCTATGCTACACGCTACGCTACATCACGATAACGAGATATGCTGCTCACAGAGGCTACTTCACCGGAAGCCATGTTAACACGAAAGGTTAGTCTAACAGCTCCTGCTCATGACTGCAAAACAGCAAAAGCTCAAGGCTTTTCCATGTCCTCCCAGACACTCTTTTTATTTATTTGACTCCAGTTGATTCCCTTTTTATGTTGGACCTTAATAGTGTACAATTAAAGCCGTATGAACTATATTAAATCATTTCTCTTACGGTTTCCTCCATTGCACAATAACTACTTAAGTACTTTGGCAGTTTTACTATTCTGCTGCCATCTACAATAGCGCAGTAATTTTCTACTCATATTCTGATCCATGCATGACTTTACAAAGACATTCATTCATCTAGGATTTAAAACGTAAAACCATGGTTTCATCTCCAGTCTATTTAGAGAATATACCTCAGATTTGTCAAATTTTATGTTTGACTTCAAAAAATGTCTGCATATATCAGGGGTTAAGATGAGACTCATCAGATTAAGATAAGACAGCTCATTTTCATTCTCAGAACAAGTCACCTGTCTTGTTTTATTAAGAAAACATTTCAAACGGTCAAGCTACAGATTCCAAATAATGCCGGGCATCTTCAAGGAGAGAAATCTGCATGGTTAGAATACGAGTATAATTTTCCTATTATAACTTGTTTATTCTTGACTGAGCAACATCATTTCAAGACCGAAAGTCTATTTGGTATAATAAAAGGTTGTTTTTTTTAAACCATTGCTAGTTGCAGCCTTGTCACTGTGAGCAAAATTTCTTTTGCCTGTCCCCATATTACTCTTTATGAGACGCAGAGGCAGGTGAGAGCAAGCTTGGGGTGTCACAGTATAGGGACTGGGGTGCGGTAAGGGGCTTGCTTGAGGGACCACAGACATGGGATGACTTAGTCGAGGCTGGGGCTCGACCCAACAACCTTCTGAACCCAGGCTACAGAGGCTCAGCCCGCTGAGCTACACACCACCCCCGCAGGGTGTTGTTACAGCGGAGACAGTTGGAAGATGGTTAGTAGTCTGCTGTTGGATGGGCTGCAGCCGTCTGTCTCCCCCCGAAACCCCCACAGTCCCCAGCTCGACAACAGCGGCCGCATCCCAGCGTTTCTGACAGTCACCCAGTCTCGCCACCGCGCGCTTCTTATCCGGCGACTGAAGTGACTGGCCGTGTTTGCATACGGTGCGGGCAGACGCACGTCTCCACACGTGTGCATTCTCGTTACGGCGCCACCCGCTGGGCACTCTCCTTCTATCCGTGACAGCCGTTACCTGCACCCGACGCCACGGGCCGGCAGGCGCCGTCAAATCCGATTGGCTGTGACCATGGCAACGGGAGCGGCACTTGCTGACTTTTATTCGGCAGACGTCAGGAAGCTGGATCTTCCAGCCGAATGTGAATGGACGCGGAGCGATTGAGGATTCTGCTTCCCTGCTGTTACGCTTCACCGCTTCATACCTCCGGCGATGCGCTAACAAGTCCACATAAGCGGCTTCAGCTCCTCGCTATCCCACATGGACGATCCACATTTTACACCGTATTTAACCGCTCCTAAAGTCATCTGCTTTACATTTTTTTTTCGAGTCAGCTCTTTAGTAACAACTAGACCGGCTAATATTAATTAAAACAACATTTTGCCTTTAATTATGAGAATGTGGCGTGAACGTTGTCGCTTTGACATCACACCTGCTAGCAAGCAGTAAATTAGATCGTAATGTATTGTTTCTTGTTGAACAATATTTAATTGTTTTTACGAGAGAGAGAGAAAGAGAGAGAGAGAGAGAGAGAGAGAGAGATCATAAGCATAATACAAATTCAGGAAGCACAGTTCTCCGATACCAGTGTCACTTAGGTTAAGACACAATCAAGTGTAATCTGTCTGTGTTGTTTGTCCTTGATGCCTCTAAAAAGACGACAGGCACCCAGTGACAGAAAGTCTGTCTTTTGCCACGTGGCATAACAGTGGCTACACAAACTACTCACTTAGCATCCTCTGTATGCTGATTTGAGAGGATCAACACAAGCTTGGCTGTCCCGTGTGGATAGATTGATTATTAAGTCATCTGAGTGATTGCATGTGGTGTTACGGTCTTTAGAACAGTGCAAAAAGGTAACACAATGCTAATCAGCAAGTGGAAACATACCCAAGACAGTCTGTATGTCACCAAGCAAACTGTGGCTGATTTCAGCTGCTCTTTGCAAAAATATTCAAAACGCAAAGTGTAATTTAAATAAAAAATAATTAAGCTTCCAGACAATTTAGTTGGGCAGTTAATTACGATAAGTAATTCCAACGCAGTTGAAATCTAAAAATGATCTGTGCAATTGGATTGATATTGGATCTGAGTCAGAGTCTCCTGGAAAAGTCTAATGGCCTGCTAAGGTGACATATTAGTCAATCAGCCTCCACGGTGACAATGACAAAAGCATGCGTCCGTGTTTAATTACACCGGAGTGGCGCTTTCGCACCTCCCCTTCAGCAAACTGCAATTAAGCTGTCCGGCACGTTCCGCCAGACGCTGCTGCCAAGACTCCAATGTAATCCATGAATCTCATTTATTTAGATTCATGGTCTGAAATGGGTCGTGCTCCAGCAAGCTACCCCAAAAATGGAGGTAAGCAAATGAACAGAAAAGGGAATACAGGAGGGGGAAAATAGAAACAGATTTATATGATTGAAAACTGGCAAATAAATATGCCAGCGTGCTTTCTGGGCCAAAAAAAAGAGATTGACATTCTCACAAACAGCTGAACAACACAAATGTATAATACATTTTTTTTTCTGTCTAGAACAAAGATGTGGAGGTTCTACTCTAATGGCCAAGCACATGCCTGAGGCAATGGATGTAAGTGTTTCTGCGTGGAAACAGTCGCGCTTGTCTCCTCACATATGGCGCACAATCCCATAATGCAATGCAGGATGGTGCCAATAAATAGAATGTCCTTAATTACCAGACCCAACAAAAGCACCGTCAACAATGGCCGGTTGCTTGTTCCAATCACAGGATTTGGCTACAGTGTGAGTTCATCCACAATACATCTCATTCAGCTCTTCACCTTGATTCTCAAAGAGCAAGGTTAGCTAATGGAGATACAAGTTCATAAATAACTCCTGCAGATTTTCGGTCATAATATTATTTCCAGCATCTTGTCGGTTTGCCCGTGACACGCAGAATGTGCCTTTATGGATCTCCAGGTAGCATGCATGTTTTTAATGACGATTATATTAGTTTTTGAGTTACTTCCATACATTTTGCCCTTGAAGGCCGCATGTCCGTTTCACAAATCTTCCAAAGCAGTTTCTATTTTTGTGTGTTATCCTGAG
>JAODJW010000081.1:2274741-2286449 GCA_026777045.1 Hyperopisus bebe | reverse complement strand
GTCTGGAGGCCCAGAATCCAACACAGTTTACAGGTTTCCCTGTTAAAACACACCTACTAAACCCAGTAGCTGAGTGTTTGAGCATAGAAATCAGCAAACTGTGTTGGATTCCGGCCCTCCAGGATGGAATTGGGGAACCCTAAAGTAGAGCATTGAGCTAACAATGTTAACAAGGTTAGAAGAACGTTAATGTAAACTCATAGCAGAAATGAGGCTTGCGGCAGTGTGGATGTGATTGTGTGTCTGAAGTGCCTTCATGACGGGACCGTTCCTCCACTCTCTCCAGACCACAGTACACCACAGAAGCCCGGCCATGCATCCTGTCTGAAGGAGGAGGGCGAGCTCTCAGCTCTGGACACCGAGGCCTGCTTCTCCAAGGAACAGTTCAGCCAATCCCTGGGGGGTTTCCTGGATGTCCCGCCCCCCTCTCCCTTTAACGGCGAGAGCTGCTGTCACCACAAACCCCGCCCCTCAGGTGAGCCTCCCGATTGGGCTGTTCAGTCAGTGCTGCTCGTTCCTCCAATCAATTCCTTACTTTTAATCCCCTCCTACGGGCTCCCAGCATAGCCCCTGAAAGCTAAAGAAATAGCTGGATCTGCTATTTTTACCAGTTCAGCAGATATTTTAACATTTTTAGGAAGTCAGTATTGTGAGTCGGAGGTGGCCGAGAGCAAAAGCCAGTGGTCCCCCGCCCTCCGACTATATCGTCTTCTCAATCTGCCAATAAACCGCGGCCATGCAGGAGTGCCTAAGCTCCGCCCCCAGGAGTGACTGAACTGTCACCAAACAGTGACTCGCCAGCACCTGACAGTCACCCTCTATGGGGAGCAGGGAATGAGTCTGGACAGATGGTCACTTTGAGCAATTAACATGGCCCAGATTCAAATCATGGTAGGATTTGGCTGATGAGAGGCTCCAGCGAATGAGCCATTTAGGACCCAAGGGTGTCCACTCACTGCCTGGATCTTTTTGTCATCTTTTTCTTGTATCTTTTGTTTGTATGGCTTTCCCTGGTATGTCTTTGCCACTTGTTACTTATTAAAGGGTCTGCTGCATTTCCCCAGCAAGGAATATTAACTAAGAAGGTAAAAGGAGGCAAACAAATAAAGAATCCCTTTCCTGAATGTTCCCCTGTGTTTCTCAGATTCCGCCATGGTGACCGCCTTCTTCCTCATCTTCCTGACCGTCAGCCTGTTCACAGCCCTCTTCTCCAGGTAACGTCTGCCTTTGCAGCACAAACCGTATCGGAAGGCAGCAGTGTCTCCCGTAGCTGCATCCCACCACGTCATTTATGGAACACTGCTTGGTATTTGGGTCATGGCGGCTCGCTAGGTTCTAATGCTGCCTCATAGCTCCTGGAGGTGAGCGTGCGTGTTTGTCCTACACGCAGTGTTGACACCCAATCTCGCCATCTTGTGCCTATGGCTGTAGATAGTATCGCAAAACTACTTTCGGTACTTTTGATCCTTTTGACAACAAGTACTGAGTACTGAGTACCTAAGTCTATCTCCTATGACCGCATGATTTTCTCCAGGTCCCTGCTGGCAGGAGTCGCTGTGGGGTCAATCACGTTCACCCTGATCCTGACGTCGTTCTGTAAGTACCGAGTCCCTCCCATAAGTACGTCGGAGGCTCTGAATGCGCTCGCACCATGGAACCGTGAACTGAAGTGGAATCTTTGATCAAGGTCAACATGCTGATACATTAGGTCTATAAGGGGTGAATACTAATAAATATTTATGATTGGCATTCGCACAGAACAGCACGTTTATGAGGGAAGAAATATTAACTTGTACTGTACTTGGTGATAAACAATGTACTCATGTTTTTCATTGCAGTCCTTGTGAAGTCTACATTCAGGACGAAGGTAAAGTGGGCCAGAGCAAAAACAGAGGTGCGTAACCCTCGTTAAACGTGTAGAAGCCGTCAGCTCACTGCGGATTCCCCCTGAGGTGTAATACTGGCTCTTTGCATGTTTCGTTTTTCAGGATATCAGCTCAAGAAACGAATAGACGGACGGAAAGCAGGTCTTATTCGACTCCTTCCTGCAATACACACGTGAAAAAGTATGTTGTCGCTGCCGGCTAATTATTGTGTTTCTTGCTTCCTAAGCCATGGGAATTGAGGATGACTGGAAAAGAGGAGCAGAAGAGGAAAGATGAGACACTGGAGAAGGAAGATCAAAGTGACGAGTCACGTTTTATTCTGGATTATCAGTGAAATGTATGTAAACATATCGACCATAACGTCATGTCTGGGAGAGGTTTTTGTCAATGGTTATAACTGGGATCAAATTTTGTTTATCAATAAGGGTATTTTATATACTTGTGGTAAATAAAATACTCTTGATTCTTGTGAATGAATTATACAAAATAGCTATTATTACCTCAGTAAAATAAAATGAAAGTATATGTAATGACCAATGCTGATGCTTTCATTTTATTTTGAGATTGGATGTCTAGTAGATTGCCTTGGTTGTTTTGGGCTATCCAACATGGTTTTGGTGTGTGTCTATAGAAGATATCTGATCTGTAAATCAGAAAACATAGAACAAATCCTGTGAAGATAAACCAAAAAGTAATAATTGTTTGAAGTATTTGCACAGGCTCTCTGAGCAGCACACAGATTTCTGAAATTTCTAATGGGTAATTAGCGGTAAGTGCCATTGTTTCGCAGCCAAAAGATTGAGTAAGAATGCAGGCCTGTGAGTAAAGTGCCTTTTGAGTCGACAGAGGGACCTCTGGGCCCACGAGTCACAATGTGCCTGACAGCGAAATCAGCTCAGTGCCTACAGGCTGATGTCTGCAGAGCTCAACCTGCGAGAAGGACGTTTCCAACAGTGTTCGAATTGCGGAGTGGGGATCCACGTTCAGTATTTCATATTTATGATGGTGCGACAGCAGTGTAGTTGTAGTCATCAAACATTGATTCAGCTTCCGTTCCGGTCTTAGATGCTTTTTAGCGATGTGAAGGCAGTGTCCTCTCAGCCAAACATCCAGTCTCAGTAGGTATCATGAGTCACATCACGTCACATCACATCACCGTGGCAACATTTAACACCGTGTCTTACGCTGTTATTTTCTGTTTAACCAAACAGTCCTGTATGTTTAATGATAGAATAAACTTGCATTTATTTATTTACTTTGCAGTGACTGGTACTTCACAGTAATTATTTGTTTATTTACTTATTCAGCGATAGTTCTTAATTATTTGTCATAACATACTCATATGCGACTTATGATATTATCAACGTACGGTGAGTTAATCGGAACGTGACCCCATCGTATATCGAGGAGCATTTGTAATACAAAATTATATTTGGGGGTGGGGAGGGGTGTTTGTCTTACGTGAGGTCCGAGGACCCTCCTCCAGACCCTCTTCAATTCGAACACTGGTTTCCAGTCGTACTGTCAAAATACCAGAACATGTACGTATGATAAGCCTACGGGGTATTAATATGCGTTATGCAGAATTAGGTCGTTGTTAGTTTACATTGGCGGTATCTATAATTACCTCTCATAGCAGATATGCAATGGATGGACTTGAAAGCTATTTTTATGATTTTGATGGCTAATGATTTAATATCAGTACCTAGACTTTGGGAACTGAGCGATCGTTTACTGCTTACAGATAACTGTACTGTTGTTGTTAAACTTAAAGCAAAACATGTTCCGAAGGAAATGTTCCTGGGCAGATTTATGAAGCTACGTTTAGCATTATGGGAAAAAAAAATCATGTTTGGGTGTCCTGCATTACCAGGCTGTTAGAGAAATCAAGAATTATGGTATGTAATAAACAATGCTGTTGTACTATAATAGTAGATCTATAGCAGGTGTCTCAAACTCTATTCTTGGTGGGCTTTAATCGATCATTATTCAATGATTACCTACATACTTAAACACTGGACAAGTACTGACAAAGCTGAAAATGATCATTTAAATAAGTACAATCAATTTCAATTAACAAATCATGCCAGAAATGATTTGGAAAGACTTTGATTTAAGGTAATTTTGAAAATCATATTTAAAAATCAGAGTCCTTACATGATGTTTTTGGTTTAATGGGAATGAAACTGTGTTTTGTTTGTACTGAAGTCCAGGAGTAACTAGCATAACTGACCGGCCATCAGAGTTTGAGACATTGCTCTGCTGTGTTACACTTCAATATCTATGTGTGCTTCCACATAAATGTCACGTCATTAGTTTGCTTCTCAGATTATAGATTCCATAGGAAAGAAATACTTAGGAATGTGTAATAATCTGAGCTCTAAGTGCCAAATATGTTTGTATTCATATCAGCACTTTTTTTAGATACAGTAAATGTTTTAATCGGAATTTACCAACTGGGTTATAAATGAAATGTACAAAGATAAATTTAAATATTGTAAGTGCTGTCATTCAGGAAACCCCAGGCCTGTTGCAGGCAACTTGTGTTTTCCGTAAGAACGGAGATGCATATTTTTTGCCAGTGAGCGGTCTGTCATTTTTAGGCAGTGAACATTAAAATGAGTCCAGTGAGTCTTGTAACCAAAATAGCTCTAGTAAAATCCTGTTCCAGCTGTAAGCACTTGAAACATATCTGAATATCAGCATTCTGCCTTGGGTGAAGCTGAAATTGAAGTACAAATTATGTCTAAAGCCAAGATTTTTGGAGCATTGGTAGTAGATTTGACTCTTTATGAGTATATCCTAAACGTAGAATTGTTTAGGAGAGAACAAAGTAATTTATCTTTATCTGAATTCTGACTTATGATTTAATAGCACTGAAGAAAAGTAATTTAGGATATATTGCACGTTACTGTAAATGAAATTGTTTTCAGTGCTGTAATATTAGCGTGTGTGTTTGTTCTTCGCAAACATTTATACTCAAACTCAAGGCACTTCTGAGATTGTACACTTTCATCTTTTTTTTGTATTTTCTCAGTGTTTTAAAACATTTTAATATGACAAGTGATTCAAGTAGTTACGCTAATTGAGTAAAATACAGTAAAATGATTAACCCAGTTGGTGCCCTGCCAGTTTGTCCTGGTGACATTTCTCAGCATGTTCTTCAGAGATGTCTGACACACCATAGAATAGCCACCAGCGTTGAATGTTTTGTGTGATGGCAGAAGGCCACTTCACCTAAAATGCGTTAAATGTTTGTGCTGTTACTGTTGTTCTTACTTTAATCAATCATTAAATAAAAATATACATTATTAGTAAATAGGTACCTGTGTTTTCAGTTTTTACTTGATTGATTCCGTTTGTACACATATCTAAAAAACAGGTCTTACAAGTAACTGTTATTCTCTTTTGACAATGCGCCATCTAGTGGCCATTAACTAGATTACTGTCGACCCATGAAATTTCTTGGGTCCGTTGAATTGTCGCTTTTACTAAGACTGGTAAAAATTAAAATGCACAATTACATTTATGAAAAGCAGTGTCAGTTATTGTCGAGCTGTAATTTGAATGTGGATGATTATAAGTTTCATTCCCACTGAGCAAATGTCCCAGTTGTCATTCAAACACCCTCCTTTATAAAGTGTGTCCTGGCTCTATGATTCAGCTGCAGATTACAGTAATTATGATGAGCTCTATACTCTGTTACTATAATTTACAACCTATATTCTTGATCTCATCAGATGCTAGTAAGTGTGATTATAGTGAATGGGTGTAAAAATGCTTTTCCAATTACTTTTGATTGCATATCTTGGTAATTACAGAAAATCACCATGACCTATAACAATGGACATTGTGAAAAGCACACCAGTGCTCATTACTGGCATTCCAGTATGCTTTCCAATGCATTCATCTTTAAATTGTTGCAATTGCATTCTAAACGTCATTGGCTTCATTCCCGATACTTAGTATTCCATTGTATTTTTTCATTTCATTCATGTGAATTAGGGGGTTTCATCTTATTGTTAAATTCGTTTTAAGGGCCTTTCGATTCTGTTGGCATCCTTACTTTAGACATCCAGCAGTGAAGCCTGGAACACTGCTTTTACTGCACACTGCTTTGCAGTAAGTAACAGTTTTGGGAGTTCCTGTACTGTGAAAAAACTAGATTCAACTCTTAATGTTTTATTAAAACCCAGCAGCAGAGCGTCAATTTTTCTATGCCTCTCTTGGTACAACTCTGTTCACAATGTGCGTATTTCCCCCCCCCAAAAAATACACTTATAAACTAAATAAATAAAAGGCTACATTAACTATAGATGATAACCTAAATGACTAATTCATAGACATGGATAATCAAAAGAAAGCAAACTCTCAGCAATGCATTCCGGTGATAAATTATTCATTTAAATAAAAGGAAACAGAAAATCCGGTCAAGAAAACGTCTAAAATGTAACAGCAAAATGGGAATGGTACTTTCTTAAGGACACTGTCTGTGTACTCAACACTTATTGGTTGGTCAAAAACACATAGTTTCATCCAATGAAAACACTGTGTATTGTACTTGAACTGATTCAGTACAACAGCGGATTCCATCTGGTGTAGTTTCTCAATCCCTGCTTTTAGCGGCCTTAAGCATCAACCGTCTTGCAAAAAAATATTGTTTGCGGTAATATTTCAGCCAAAAAAAGAAGAAAAAAAAAGACTTGAAGCTAAAACTAAGCCAATACGTTGGATGATTCACTACATACTGGATTGATGTAAACAGCATGAACAGGAAAGCTGTCCAGTACCAACAGGATAGGCCGGAAAACAAACCAGACCGATCTTCCATACGACATATGCAGAAATTCAAACATTAACCATTTCCATTAAGTCTCAGTTTGGATAGACAACAGTGAGACTTTACAAACATTATATATACACACAGATACTAATGTTCAGTAGCTTAGAAATTCTATCAAAAATGTACTTCAATATATATATATATTTATTGTTCAGTATAATATGGAAACATTAGTAAATCTTAAATGACTGGAGTACCATTTATCAGGTATTCGGTGGGAAAGGATTACTGGACGATCCTTGGATAGGTGATGCAGACGTCGTTTTCCTTTCAACGGGAACGATAACGTTTAAGAAGTCAGACTGGAGAGTCACCCCAAGCACTAGTGAACAGACTCGCCAATGTGAACACTCAGGTGTCTCTTAAGGTGACTGGAGGAGATGAAGGTCTTGCCGCACTGTGAGCAGATGAACTGCTTCTGTCCAGTGTGCGCCCTCAGGTGGACCTTGAGCGAACCCGACTGGCCAAAGCGCTTTCCGCAGTAGGTGCAGGAGTACCGCCTCTCCCCCGTGTGGACGCTCTGGTGCCGTTTAAAATTGCTGGAGTCGGCAAAGCGCTTGCCGCACTGGGCACAGCTGAAGGGCTTCTCCCCGGTGTGGACCCTCTGATGCGTCTTCAGGTTTTTCAAGCAGGCCAGACCTTTCCCGCAGTAGGTGCAGATGAACAGCTTGCCTCTGGTGCCAACTCGCCGATGGTTCTTGACGCCTTTCGATTTGACGACACGGTCGTCCCCGGAGACCCATCCGTTGATGGGAGGCATGTTGGGTTTGGATGCTATGTTCTCTCCCACGGTCATTTGCATGTTTGGGGTAAACATGGACATCTCTCCTAGGGGAAACTCATCTCGGAGACCATCTTCCCTGTAATAGCCATGCTGCGTGTGCCCTACTCCCAACATGGCCACTTTGTCCCATTCGGAAAACGCATCGCCCCTCCCTGGAGCACTAGCTGGCTGAGATTCAGCGCAAACTACAAGGTCCTCAGACTCAAAATTGCATGTTGGGCCACCGGTCTCCTCCTCAGTATTACTGTGGGAACTGAAGGTCTGTAGCTCACTGTTGCTCTTGTACATGATATAATCCAGATCGTTCATTTTTCCAGCCTCCTGCATAGATCCTGTTTGCTGGCTGTTGGTCTCATTCGCTGGTTCTTCCTTGAGGAGGCTGTTATTGGCCTTCAAGACATCGTTTCTGTTCCTGCTGTGCTTAGCTGGTTCATCCCTGCTTCTGGTAGCTACAGCCTTTGTCAAAATGCTGGGAATGTTTTTGTTACTGTCAGATACATCCACACCTCCTGGAAGAAGAATGTGATCCATTATTATTACGATTTTTTACTAATACTATCTGAAAGGTTGTCATAGGGTTCACTTACTGCCCCCAATGATCTTCAGCTCACCCTCTTGGTCTCCATTCTCCAGATCATCTTCGAGGCACTCCACCTTAATGCATACCGATTTCGGTTTTTCCTCCTCCAGGTTATCCGCATGTTGCCGTGGAACAAAGTTACCACTCTAAACAGAGTAAAACACAAAACTATAATAAAAAAAAAACAATTCAAAATTTAAACAGTTACTACTGTTACAGACCTCAGAATTGCTGCTGCAAATTCTAAATGGGATATTAAACTAGGTCTCGCTCTAGACAATACAGTAATAAATTCATTACAAAATATTAATCAGTCTGTCATGGTTTGATACTGAAGAACGTGCAGTAAAGGAAAATTGGCCCCAAATGTTTCAGATTCAGCTCATTTCTATGTCCAGAAATGTCACATTTAACCTTTTCATGGAAATAAAGAAAATACTTATTGCTTTTGCCTACCTATGCCTTATTATTTCTTTCAAAATCCCCACTAAAATTATCCATCAATATGCAACATTTCTTTTCAGCATTCCTCAATTAAAACATCGGTCAATTTCATCCTCAATTTTTTTAAAGAAGACTACAACACCCCCCCCCCATCCACCCCCCGAATTAGGTACCTAAATAAAGCTTTAAACACTGAGTTGTTCAAAAAGTGGAAACCCGCAAAGGAAGTGAGAACTAGTTATTCAGGTCAGGGGCTAAACCAACAGCAACAGCTCAAAAGCCACTAAAGATAACAACTTTAAATTTGTCTCTCTTCATCCAGTATCGGACATTCTGACTTATTAAATATTTCCTGGGCCAATTTTAAATTTTTTCCTGCTGGTACCTACTGCCGTTAGAGGAATGCTCACATGACACATTCAGAGTCCCTCTAACACCACAGAGAACATATCAGGTAGTTAAAGAAGAACACTGAGCAATGACCCAATGACCACCGCAAAGCTTGTCGGTGTCTGTGATCCTACCTGCTCTTTGCAACTTGATAAAGACACATGAACCTCATCAGAGGAGTCCTCCCTGTCCCTCCACAGACCAGCATCCACATCTGTGCTGAAGGGTTTGTCGACGCTCGAGAACCGGCTCTCTCCTGGAAAAAAGCACAAACAGACCTTTTAGTATTTATAGGGATGTGTGCAAGCTTTAATACTAACCTTTTAGTAGCTATAGGAATGTTTGCATGCTTTAAGACACCTTTAGTAGCTATAGGCATTTGTGCACGCTTTAATACACACCTTTCAGCAACTATAGAAACGTTTGCATGCTTTAATACACAGCTTTAAGTAGCTATAGGGATGTGTGCAAGCTTTAATGCAGACCTTTTGTACCTACAGAAATGTTTGCATGCTTTAATACACCTTTTAGTAGCTATAGCGATGTCTGCACGCTTCAATACACAGCTTTAAGTAGCTATAGGGATGTGTGTAAGCTTTAATACACACCTTTTGTACCATGTCTGCATGCTTTAATACACGCCTTTAGTAGCTACAGGGATGTTTGCACGGTTTAATACACATCTTTTAGTAGCTATAGGGGTGTGTGCACGCTTTGATTCAGCCTGGTCAGCCTTCTCCTTACCAGCAGCATCTCCGCCCTGCTCGTCGCCCATCCGAAAGCCGGCGGCTCGGCGCGTCCTCCTCTCTCTCACGGCCGGCCTCTGCTCAGCGTCCCGCATCCTCCCGCTCTCCAGCATCTGTACCCTCCTCTTCAGGGTTTCGTTCTCTTTCTGGCTCCGAGAGATCTCCAGCTGCAGCACCGCGTAGCCGTCGTCCACCAGCTTGCAGATCTCCGCCACGGCGGCATTAGCCAGCACCTCCATGATGGAGGCGAGCTGTGTGTTAAAAGCCAGGCAACTCGTCATGGCTGCTACTCGCGGGGGATCTCCGTGTCCGCTTGGCTTTTGGATTTTTGGGGAGGCTGTTCTGCTTTGCCGTTTAACAGAATAGTCTATAAGATTAGCTGGGTGTTTAGCACAGCCTCCATCGATGCTACCACTAGCATTAGCACAGACCTAACTCCCTCCGCCACTTCCGGTCGCGCGAAGGCCACTTCCGGTCTCCTATCGACAGCTGGAAGGTGTTCCTTTCCCCACCAGTCCGCGGTAGGAGACAACAGTTTTCTTTGACTAATTCGCCTTTTATGGCCTTTGGCATTTTCTAATTATTATTTTTTATTGTTATTATAACAGAACTCAAAAGTACAACAGTATAACCTATAAGTACAACATAAATACAACAATATAGATTGTTAACGTTACAGGGCGGAGTGCACTTCTACAATCAATTAAGGGGTTAAAATAAATCGTACTGATATTAATAAAAAAGAAAGGAAATGAACGCGATAGGTCTCTCTCGCTACCTCTCTCCCTCATATATATATATACACATTTCCATTTTAAATTTCGCTCTTTGAGTTATTTGTATCTGTAGTGCAAAAAGGGGAACCAGTTTTGTCAATTACATTACAAAAAAAAAAAAAAATCTTTATGAGTTTATCATTATCTTTACTTTTCGTTTGATTTACTTACTGAGTGTTCACGTAAGACAGTTTAAGACAAAATACTTCTTATTTTGTTTGGTTTCGCGTTTGTATTGTGTCTTATTAAGCAGTGAAATAATGTGTATATATTTATTTAAAATCCAGACACTGTAGTTCATTTAGCTTGGGGGCTGGATTTTGCAGATTATTTTGATACACTTAAAAATGGGGTATTTTGTATCAAAATAGAGTTTGATTTTTACTTTACTTTCTCACATAAACTTTAAGTGCTGTACTGTAAATCAGTACCTGGATACACTATTTTTGTTCAATGCAACGTATATCATAGACCGCTTTATTCCACACAACAAATAATTTGTTTTGGGAAGTAATACAACAAATTTAATTATCAGCATCAACACAAGAAGAATATGAATCTGTACTGCATATATAAAATGTACAGTGTATTAAAATGAACAAGGCCGATATATTATTATCAACAATATACTGACAATATATCGTTTGTAACTTACTTGTAAAAGCAACGCACCACTTTAATGCAACGAAAATGAATCTACTAACTTGATTCACATACCAGGATATTACACACAAAAAGGACATTTCAGTACATATAAAAATGTGGTATAGACTGGTCAAACTGTCGGTCTTGTATACAAAATATGTAACATTACGCTGAGCCCGGACAGCATGAAAAATAACTACTTCAAGTGATGTTGGCTACTCGCCACTAGAGGGTGCTATTTCCTTCAAAACCAAATAACATATCACTACTCCAGCGCAGCTAAGAGAATCATGTTGTCCTTTTGACGAGATGTAGAACCGAGGCTGTGATCATCAAACATCATATAACATAGTAGAGGTGTTAACCTTGTTTTGTGAGTGGCTAAAATCTCATATGATAGAATAATTGATAGTTTAGTACCATTGAACAGCAATGGAGGGGTTGATTTACCCTAATTGAGTAGATTTTTAAAATATTGTTTCTGGGGTTTGAAGCATGAATTAGGCTTGGGGGCATAGGCGTTGCCGCCATTAAATCTGAGGGGAATGTGTCCCCTTCACATTTCATAATTATTCATTTAGACCCCCCCCCCCCCATTTAACATAAAATATTAT
>JAODJW010000081.1:2199022-2232354 GCA_026777045.1 Hyperopisus bebe | reverse complement strand
TAAGCCCTTCTGGAACATTCCATTGTACCCTTCTCTAAGCCCTTCTGGAACATTCCATAGTACCCTTCTCTAAGCCCTTCTGGAACATTCCTTCTCTTAATTCCCTGGCGCCGATCCAGTCCTAAGAGCACATATAGCTTGTGGTTTGTGGACGTTGTGATAGTTCCTCTCTCCTCTATAAGTACAAAACACTACTGCAGCAATTTCTTCTCTACTAGTTACTTTTCATCGTATTTGCCCCAGGTTCTGTAATTATATTCTGTGGCCTATAGTTTCGATTTAATATGTTCCCCTGGCCACTTCGAAGGACGGGTCACGGGAACCTCAGCTTAATGGTGCTGTCGGTGTTCGATTGCGGGGTGACCTTTCGCCGCTGTCCACTCACAGGGCGTGCGATCCTCTGCTGCCTGCCTCCGGGTCTCACTCTCTAAACGGCTCTTTAGAGCTCGCCCTTCTGCCTCAAATCCACTGTGTGCTAAGCACCCGTGACGATTCACGCGAGCGGTAATGATGCAGATGGGTCTTTTATCTTGCTGTGTTCCGCAGGCACAGATAACCTTGGCCGGGGCAGTGCACTCGAGGGTCCTGTGGATTTGATACAGCAGGCTAAGCTGAGCGTTGAACATGTTAGATGCTGGAGTATCTAAGGCATGCAGTTAAATTGCCTCATTATGAGCAACTGTGTTTATTTAATTTAAAGTATGAAATTTATTTACTTATAGGCCTGTGATGGTTTGTTTTTCTTTGGTGAGGGAGACTCTTGTGATTTGAAATGCGGCATGATATTTGATACAGTTTCCTCAGCTCTGTGACAAGTGAATGAGTCCAGATGGGAAGAAGCACATAAATGTTGCCGTTGGCAGTAGAAATCGCACTTAAATGCCACACGCGCGGCGCTATCGGCAGCAAGCGAAACGCACGAGAGAGCCCAGCTTGATTGTGAGTCCATCCCTTCATGCTGCACATACCTATCAGCAGAGCAATGTTGTTCTCCCTGCATGTGAGTGAGGCTGCCTTTGGTTCTGAAGCTATTTGCTCTTGTTTTCAGTGGCAGCTTCTACATCCCTCTTTTCTCAAGTAAATTCCTGGCCTCCTGCTCTGTGGACCGGCACCAGTCCATAGCTAGTATTATACAGGATGTACAATTCGGGGGTTTTTGCAGAAGGGTTGGCTAATTTCCAAAAAGAAATAATATATTATTAATGTTTCACAACCCCTCATGTTCACATGGTTTGTTCATATCTGAAAAAATTTAAATGGTTAGACTTTTTGTATAATATAAATCAGTCCATTGACATCAAAAGATTGAGAACCTTTAAGCTAAGAGAGACAAACTGAACGTGTCTCAAACCATTTGTCCCCTCTGGTTCCATTGCGTACCTCCTGCCCCCTTGGGTTCCACCACATGCTTCATACCCCCTCAGCTTCCACCATGTACCCCCTGTCCCCTTAGGTTCCATTACGTACCTCCTGCCCCCACAGGTTTCACCATGTACCCCCTGCCCCCACAGGTTCTACTGTGTTGCCCCCTTGGGTTCCACTGCATGCTTCCTGCCCCTTTGGGTTCCACCTCATGCCTCCTCGGGTTCCACCACGTGCTTCCTGCCCCTTTGGGTTCCACCTCATGCCGCCTGCCTCCTCGGGTTCCACCACGTGCTTCCTGCCCCTTTGTGTTCCACCTCATGCCTCCTGCCCCCTCGGGTTCCACCACATGCTTCCTACCCCCTCAGGTTCCACCATGTACCCCCTGCCCCCTTAGGTTCCATTGCATACCTCCTGCCACCTCAAGTTCCACTGCGTACCTCCTGCCCCCTTGGGTTCCACCACGTACCTCTTGCCCCTTCGGGTTCTACCACGTGCTTCCTGCCCCTTTGGGTTCCACCTCATGCCCCCTGCCCCCTCAGGTTCCCTCAGGCTGCTCCTTGCCCTTCGGATGTCTCCATTAGAGCTACGGTGCAGTTTCATCGTAATTTTGACTGTTTAATTTAACATCCAATAAAAATGCTAAGTGCTACACAGCTCATGTAGTGTGAAGAATGAAAGTGGTGGAATAAATTACATTATTACATCATTTGAGGCCGATTAAGTCTGACCTCTGACCTCCAAGCTACATTCTGCAAAGTGCAAACTCAGCACCACTAGAGATTCAATAAGACCCGGAACAGCTGTAATCAGAACCTCTGCTGCTATCGGACATCATCATCTCCGGGTTCAAGTTTCACATTACCTGTGTTTGGAAGATGCATAAGCATATTAATATGCTTCATTTATTTGGTCTTGTAAATAAACGTGAGAATTTGCATGTGAATTGGAAATGTGTGCAGATTTAATGAAGTGCATCCTCCTGTTGTTTACATAACAGTACATTGAGTTTCAGTTGTTTTATTGACTGACTTCGTTGTTCAGGTAATTCACAACCACTATAATGATAATTGTCTTTCTTTTGTTTCAGCCTTAATCGCTGAATAACTGCATTCATTACTTTGTGTTATAATTAAAAAACAAGTCAGTTGCTTTCTGGGGAGATTAGCCACGTCATGGGAAAACTCAAAAGGAAAGTAACGACGGACAAGTAACTAGCTGTGTCAGGATAATTGCTTGGGCTGTCTGGATGCTGCCATTACAGCGTGTGTGACTTGGTCAAGGTGACTTTGCAGATGTTGTGTTTATTTGCAGCATAAAGGGGCACAAGGCAGATGCAAGGTTTACAGTCAGTTCTTGAAGTTGAATGGACACCAAATTTGGTTTTACGTCTTTCGCTGGGGTCTCTATGCCCTTACAGTCGTCAAGAAGAATGTGGTAATGTGGCAGCTTCCGGTCTTTTTGTGGTCTTTCTCGTACAATAATCAGGGGTCTTGGCTCCATCAGCTGTATCTGATCCTTATTTACAGAGGTGCTGTTTACATCCTGGAGCACCCCAACGAGATTAAATGTAATTACTGGTAAATTAGTGGCCCACCGGTAAATTAGACCTTTCATCCGGGATGCCCTGCTGACTGCGTCTAAACTGGCAAATTGCAACCTTTAGACGAAAAGGCCAAGAATATGTTTTTAATGCTATGTGTCACTGAAAAGGTTAAAGTCATTGGATAGGTTTCGCCGTATTACCTCTGCAGTCACTCTTGTGGCGCACAGATCAATCACATCAGCTTCAAATATCCATTATTTATTTGAAAATGAGAATGAAAATGAGTGTCATGGAGGTTAGGCTGTATTTCTGACATGCCAGTTTCGTCAGTTTACAGTTTTGTAGAAAATGTGGTTTTATGTGCCATGTCAAATTTTACATACAGTAATTCTGTATTAATTCGGGATTATGTTAATCCCATTAAGAATCACAGCAAAGAAAGGGAGGTGAGGTGTAGTAATGTACCTTGCCTTTTTTTTATTGACCATGTGCTTTATTGCTTGTCTGTTTAGAAGTATATCAACTATTGTAAAGTAACTGCACAAAGAGTACATGACAATACTGCCTCTCACCACTGGAGGGCGCACTGCAGGGCTCCACTCGTCATATGTCAGCTATACTTACTTTTTGCAGCTCGCCTAGCAGATAAATTGTGAGTGTGGACCTTTTTGTCAACGTAATGGTGAATGGAAGAAGTACGAGAACATTTTTAGCATGTAGAGTTTGCCTTGTTCTACTGCAGTCCGAAGGCAAGCTCTTGGGAATTGGTATCCCTGTGTCTGGCTTGCGTGCCTTTTGATGGATGGATGGATGGTCAGTCTTGATTAACGTAGCTTTTTGGGAATGGACATTTCAGCAGTATTAATTTGTTCTCCTGGAGGATGTGGATGCCTGGGGTAGGAGACGTTCTCTTAATGAAGTCGTGATAAATGGAACTCTGGGGACCAAAAAAAAAAACACTTAAGTGTATAGATCATGTATATTTCTATGCTTGTGAAACCGTATGTAACATAATATATGTGCACTGACTTTTATAAATAAATAAATAGAGCTGAATAGCTCTGCCGTTAGGCTGACAGTGGCTGTAGAAGCTATGAGTAAGCCTTAAGCAGTGAAGAAGCACATGACCGTTTCCCGATACATAACACTGCAAGGTCCTTTGAGTACCAGAGGACTGCATGTTGTATTGTTAGAGTTTCCCTCTTCCTAGTGGATCAAAACCCATTTCTGTGGCGAATACAGTTCCTCGTGGCTAATGATTAAAAGTGAAGTTCACCAAAGCCTTGGAGACACGTCCGCAGCTGGATTGCCATGGCAGGATGCCTACTGAAGTTTAGAGAAAGCATTTTACATCTCCTTGGGAAATGTCTGGAAAATGTTTACGAGACATGGATCTAAAATCCGTGCCGACTTTATCGCAGAGACTCTCTACATTCGACTGCTTTAGTCAGGTATGTGAACCATGTGGATTTATTCTGCAGGACGGTAAAAGGAGTTCAGAGGCTGGAAGTTGACCCAAGCAAGCACTCTGGAATAGATCTGGCCAACATTGTGCCCAAAGAGAGGAGCACCGGTGAAGGGCCCCTGAGGCTGCGGACGACCCCAGCAGCAGCTGAAGCCTGTGACTCCGAAGCCTTTGAAGACGACCTTGAGGTGCCACCTTTAATTTGAAAGATTTCCACACGGTAAGAAACACGGAGAAACATGACATAACACCCGGAAGCTTGGGCTAGCAAGCAGAGGTGGACGCCATAGCTGGGAGCAAGTTATTGACTTTCAAGTAGGGTCACCTCCTGTCCCCGCTTTCCTGGGATTGTTCTCTTTTTTGAGCAACTGTCCCGGAAAATGATTGTTCTTTCCCGGGACACAAATTGTCCTGTTTTTTTGTGAAAATGTACATCTAATTTATATTGTTGTAATTTCAAATTAAACTTGGTTTTGTTTATACATCCAATCCTGTGTCCATACATGGTTTAAAACAGGTAAAAAACAGTGACAGTTGGTTTTGTCTATACTATCATTTGATTGGTAGCAGAAATGTGAAGCTTACATTATTGCCTAGCAACTGCATGGGCTGTTGGTCTGCTGCTCGCATCCACATATCCATCAAAGAAAAAGCAATTTACAACATACAACTCAGAGGGGGTGAAAAGAATGGATAAGGCACAACCAAAGATACTTGGGGGATATTGCACAAAGTAGAATTTCCCAGTTAGCTGGATCACTTGAGCCAAATGTGACATCTGTCCAATAGGAGGAGAGGTAAGCGACCTTCCTATTGGACAATCCATATATTTGGCTTAAGTTATCTGGCTAATAAAAAAAGACTCTCCGCTCATGTTTTGTGTCCATCCAAAATTTCTGTTAAATATGAAGGAAAAGCAGCGATGGAAGATCATGCAAAATACAAAGTAGCACCAGAGTTTTGTATTAACCAAACAGAAAAAAATCCAGATTTATATTTAAGATTTTCAGATTGATTTAACAGTCTTCTGGGTAATGTCTGCAGATAATCTTTCAGTTGTGAATTATGTTTCACCCTTTGCATCTTTATGAATTCCTAAAATGGCAAGCTTGACTCTGAAGTACTAAACAGCAGACTTTCTTGATGCTAGCTTCAATGGCCCAGTTAGCTTGTGTCAGATGCAGCCATTACTGACAGAGAGCAGCTTATTGTTATGCTGATACGTATTTTTAAAAAAGGAAACATTCCTTCCATGTGATGTTTGAAATTCTCCTTCCTCTTTTTCTTTGTGTAGCGGACTCTGCAGCAGCTGCCATCGTCCTCACGTAACCCTTCGCATGACACATCAATCCCTGTGGATCCTTTAGTTTTCGGGATCCTACTAGGACTTTCGGAAATAATGCCATAAGTGGAACTCCTCAACGTTTCATGTAAGAGCTGAGAACAGACGTCCACTGTAAATAAAAAGATCCATTTCTATCTGAGGGCAGGAACCACACAGAATATGATCTAGTGGTGGTGGTCTGGCCAAGTGAGGTCATAAATTTTGCTGTTAAGGTTATGATCTTACTTGGGGCATTGATGTACAAGGTCACAAGCCTTACTGTCTTTTAAGGTTGTTTCATCTTCAGTTTTTCAAACTTTTGGGTCATAGTGGTGTTCATACTGTTATTGTTATTATGAATTTCAACAGCAGTGGATAGTTCAGGTCCAGAAAGTAAAAATCCAGACCAAGATTTTGTTTCAACAAACCATTTGAGTACTCTGTGAAGGTGACTCTTTGTACTCAACTGATTGGTTGAAACAAAATCTTTGTCTGGATTTTTACTTTCTGAACCTAAACTTTCTGCCTTTGAATTTCAACAATAGCAGAAGCAAAGTTAAGTACTTCTTGATGTCTTTATTTTGTTCCTTTCTTGCAACAGCTTCCTAAAATTGCTTAGATTGGAAAGACCGTGTAGAAAGATCATCAGGTCTTTTCCTACAATGCCTCTCCAGGACGTTTTAATACGTATATCTGGATCGAGAACATTAATTAATATCAGTGCCGTGTTTAGCCATTTTGGGTGCATGCCCCCACGCTGTTACCTTACTCTGAGCCACTAAACCCCATTTGTTGCTTAGAGCCAGCCTCCCCCTATGACAGCATGATTTACTGACGTAGTTTATCTCTGCTGACGCTACAGCCAATCACAGACCTGCTAAAGGTCTGCTCTAATTACATTACAGTACTGTTCCGAACTGTCACGTTCTCCCTCCGCACAAATCTTCCCGTGGTCACATCCGGGAATTCTGACAAAATCCAAGAGCTGCCCCATCTCTGTCCGCCAGTGGATCGCATTGCTCCTCTCATAACCTGAGAACCCCCACAGTGTCCCCCTGTAGTCGGCCATTTTTCACCGTTTCCCTGAGCCGGAGTTTACAGTATGCGCAACACACACAGACTCTTCACTGTGCCTCTATATTTCCTTTCTACTCTTGCCCAGTTTGGTAATAGACTCGTTTGTAATCTATGCCTGTCGTTTGTTGATTCCCACATTTTTTTCTTCTGCATTGATATAGCTTTCTAAGAGTTAGAGCTGAATTTTATCATACAATGAATAAAATATAATGAAATACATAAACATTGGGTAGCACTGTTCATTCCTCCAGGGCTGGGGGTTTGAATCCTAGCCCTATTTTATGTCTGGAGTTGGCAGGTTGACCAGTTTCCCAACATTTTATTTTCCAATATAGCATCATCCTGAAACAGCTGGCAAGCCTAGTTTATGCCATGTGACATCAAGGTGCTGCAGAATCACCCTTCAGCTTCATTAAATTTACCTGATACCATTATCCAAAGTGACTGACAGCTGAGAGAAGAGCTACAATTTATGTGCACTCACTGGGATTTGAACCCATGACCTTCATGTTGTTAGCACAAGCCTCTACTTGTTGAGCTATGGCAGCACTTAGCCTTGCTTTTACTTTTCGTCATTTTTCTCCCTTGGTCTCGTCACACTCGGCCTCCCTCCACGGCCCCCGGGGACCGACTACAGCCTATTGCCGGAAAGTGACGGGGTGACGGATGGCGGCCATGAACCAGGCCGTCCCGCCTAATTGTTTCCCACACAGTGGTGCTGCTTCCCGGCATGACTGATTGGCTTCGCACCATCACTTCATTCCTGCTTCTGATTGGATGTGCTGAATGTTCCTTAGCTTCACTGGGCCGTGCCTCTTCACAGACACACACTTAATTATCCAGAGGCCTGTGATACATTTATTTAAACAGCATGCATTAGACCTCAGCATCCCATGCCTCCGTGTCTGCGGAAGGGGGTCCATTTTAAACTGTGAATGTTTATTTTGGATTTTTACCGGAAAGACTCCCACTTGACGTCTAGCTATGTAGGTGACCACAAGGCAGAGATCTTTCTGAAGATAGAACAGGGAGGGAACAAAAATGTGGACCAACCATGGGTCCCTGATGACTGGATTGGGAGACACAGCTCTAGAGAGAGCGGTAGATGCAAACAGATTAAAGAGACACTAGGACCCCAGGACTATGGTGTGATCCACGAATTTCACAAGCACGGTAGATGTAGCTTCACTGAAAATACAGATATTTTAGTTTTAAAAACTAAACTATGAACAATAAATGTTCTATCTGCTTGTCCGGGACAGAGTGGCTTGGACCTTATCTCAGGAATCAAAGGTTTGGCGATCCACTGGACAGGATGCCACACTCGCACATAATAGGATATTTAGAGATTCCATGTCTTTGTGACATAACCAGAGTACCCAAGAGACAACAATCAAACTCCACACATATACAGAGCAGAGGCCAGATTCATACCTCCAGCCCTGCCAGTTTTAATCTTTTGGATATCTTTTTGATAACCTCTGACTGTCACACCTACCCTGGGGTCAAACTGACCCCAAAGGCACATCTCAGGTGACTTCTCATAGTAATATAATTATTGTAGGTGCGTGTAAGAAATATACAGCTACCTTTGCCGAAGATAATCCAGTTTAATGTAATTGCTTAGTTTTTTAAATGGACCTCATTTGTACAAAACAAGTGGCATCGAAAAATTGCAAAAACACATTTTAGCACATCTGTTGTTTTGTTTTAATTGTTTGTTATTCACACTGCTGTTTGGGTACCTGTGTGTAATTTAAATGAGGTTACATTAGGCTAACAGTGGTTACACTAGACCAGCAGGGAGGTAATGTTTTAACATGTAAAGGGGATAAAATGGAGAAGGTTTCCCAGTGTGCAGTTGCTGGATGAGGATTCGACATGCGGCCGAAGCATGACAGGCGATATGAGACTGCAGTGAAGGGTTACAGCATGACTCCGCAGTCTAAGAGGCACTGTTGACACGGTGGTTTGAAGGCTGGGGTGACAGGGAGCTTTGGCAGATGTCTGTCCCATTGTCTGTCAGAACATATTGTGATTGTGTCTTGCAACTTGAAGGTTCCGGGCATGTCGCAGTTACCCTGTCCTCAGTTTTCCGGACTTCTCAGTCCCGTCTGTAAATTATGGCATTTTCAATGTGCCGATTCGGCTATTCGTCGTCGGAGCAGGGAGTTGAGAAAGATTAAGGACGTTTTTTTTTTTTTTAATTCAATCTGGCTCAGTTTTATTTGTATGGCGGATTTGACGAGGAGCATTGTCACGAAGCACTTGATGGTTTCCTGGGCCCAAGGGCCCCAGAGAGTAAGCCTGAGGTGAAGAACGGCAAGGAAAAATACCCTCAGAGGCAGGAAGAAACCCTGGGAGGAAGCAGACTTATGGGGGAAGCCCAGCTTCCTCTGCCCGGCACTGAGCAATTCAAGTGTATATAATTTAGCGCAAAAAAAAACTCAGGCAGTTGGTGGGACAGCACAGGGAGGCAGGCAGTCAAAGAGGCAGGCAGGCAAATGGACAGCTAAGGTGGCGTAGGGATACAGTGAACAGGAAGGCAGGCAGGGGGCTCCGTTGTATCTGGGGATCTGAGGGGTTCATCCCAGAAGGGGGTGGAACAGGATAATGAAAGAGTATGAGCAAGAGTGGAGCAGAAAAGCGACCATACGGGACAGCAGAGCGAGAACTATAAAAACATCCTAGCGGGACTAGGAATGGCAGCCTTACAGCAGGGAACAAAAGGCACGCAGAATCCCCAAAGAGCATGCAGAATTCCCGAAGAGCATGCGGAATCCAGGAAGAGCACTCGGAATCCCCAAACAACACGCGGAATCCCTGAACAGCACGCGGAATCCCCAAACAACACGCGGAATCACCAAACAGCACGCGGAATCACCAAACAGCACGAGGAATCCCCAAATAGCAGCACATCAACAATACAAAGGCCGCATGGGAAGCCAGAGTGACAGCACTGAATGTATGGTTCACCCAAAGTCGATGACACTTATCTCTGGCCAGCTCTGTGATCTAGTGTCCCTGTACAGGGGGGTCAGGATGATTCCAAAGGCCCCTCAGTTGGACTGGTCTTGATTTGGGGCCCAAATACAGAATGCCTTCACGGGGACCAAAATCTCTAGCGTCACCCTTGTTCCTGTAAGCAAAATTAACATGAGTGTTTTAGCGTGAGTTTACAGTGCGAGCGTAGGGTTCCCACCTCATTCCTATAAAATCCTGGATTCTCAGTCATTGACCAAACAAATTGCACATAGCAACACCATTGCAAAGGTTTGTTTAGGTCTGTTGGATAGAGAAATTGATAAGGGCATTCCATGTCCCGGAATGAAATTTATTTTTCCCAAGACAAACGACCAAAATTCAGGGTGATCCCAGAAAATCCTGGATGGGTGGCAGCCCTATGCGAGAGTGAGCCTGAATCCTGACACATTTGCTAGAAGAGAATTCCATGGTCGTGGTGCTCCGTCGGAGAGCGCTCTTCATCCCAAGGTAGCTTTTTCCATTCTGCCAACTAATGGATAACCTGCGCCTGGAGAGCGAAGCAAATGAGGGAGATCTTAGAGAACTAAAAGATCACACAAGTACTCTGGGTCAAGGCTCTCTGGTGCAAGAGCTTTATAGGTTGGTAATAGTGGCTTAAAATCAATACAAAACTTAACAGAAAGCCAGCATAATGGCGACAGATCAGGACTAATATGATTCGATTTCCAGGTTCTCGTAAGCAATCTTCACCAAAGTCCACTTATAAAGGCACTGAATTTTTTTTCTGAATTATGAATGGGCAGCATCTTCTGAAATTTGGCTACATTGCTGAGGGAGAAGAAAATTGTTGTATATATATAAATTATCTAGTAGATGCTTTTATTCAAAGCTGCATACCGTTGTGGAAACAGGGTGAACTGATCTCTGAAGCAATGGGGGGGGGTTTCAGGGCCTAGCCCAGGATCACAGTGGTAAAACTACTCTGCTGACCCTGTGATTTGTATCCATAGCAACAATCTGATGACAGGGGCAGTGACATCACCTGCTGAGCCAGACACCACCCCATGAAAAGGCAGGTGTCAATCAATTATGACACCAAGACTTTTAACCACTGTGCTAAGTTGTCATCAAAGATACCTTCAGTTGCTCTATGGCCAAGTAACAATGTTTCTGTTTTGCCTAGGATAAGTAGGAGGAAGTTACCGACCATTCAGCTTCTCATGTCTAATTAATAATAATAACTTCACCTCTCTGACACTGTGATAGCTTCAGCACTACTGTTGAAGCCAACACCCTGTTTTCTAATAATGTCACTGAGCAGCAGCATATGCAAAATCAATAGTAATGGGCCCAACTCTGAGCCTTGTGGGACACCGTCCCTCATTTTGGTAGAGGTCGGTTAAATAAGATCAGAACCAGGATTTGGCCTGGTATTTTATGGAGACTAAAGATTCTAACAGGTTCCAAAAAGTCTCATGGTATATAGTATCCAATGCTGCACAAGCAAGGACACACTTCTATGATCAAAAATCATTTGGTACTAATGCAGTTTCCATACATTGATGAGTTCTAAACTGAGCAAGACAGTTGATTAGCAAATGCTTTTTCCAAGACCTCTGAAATAAAGAGAAGGTCACAGATGGGCCTGTAATTTGCTATGTCACTAAGTTCTATTATATAATTTCTTCAGGATTGGTATATTAACAGCAACTTCAAGAGGCTGTGGGACATTTCCAAGACTTTGAACAAGTGTGTCATAGTTTGTAGCATATTTGATGGTGTGATCTCTTTAACAAGATTTATAGGAATAGGAATAATCCAGAGTCCATGGGCACAAGGCAGGGAACAGCCCAGGATGGGGCGCCAACTCATCACAGGGCACAGTCATACACCAGTCACTCACACAGGCACACCTATGGGCAATTTGGTAACTCCAATGAACCTCAGCATGTTTTTGGACCATGGAGGGGAGGCATGGGGACATGACATGGGGAGAACATGCAAACTCCACATACATACACAACCTCAGTGAAGACTGGAACCCCTGTCCCAGAGCTGCACCCCCATGCCACCCCAAGATCAAATATCCAGTGATGAAAAGTCCGATTTTCATATTCTGAAACCACAAGGCCGGGAACAGCCCATCACTGAGCACACTCACACATGCACACTTATGAGCAATTTAGTAACTCCAATCAGTCTCAGCATGTTTTTGGAGTCTGGCGGGGGGGGGCTGGAGTACCCAGAGGAAACTGCACAATGACTCGGGGAGAACATGCAGACTCCACAGACATGGTACCCTGGCGGAGACTCAAGCCCAGGTCCCAGGTGACAGTGCTAACCACTGCACCACTATGCCACCCCTCGAGTCTCCCACTGAGAGTGAAAAATCCCCATACTTCTTTAATACAGCAAGAGTTCATAGCTATTATTAACTTATCAAGTACTAAGAATTTTTTTTCTAATCTTTGTTATTTTCCCATTTAAAATGTGATAAAGGCATTGCTCCTAGGAGCTATTGGAATGGTACCTTGATGCTAATACAGAGAAGCGGAGTCTATAATGAAATCGATTATGGAGGTGAAACAGAGTCACGATTTACAGTTTGTTCCCTTTCTTGCGTAAATGGAGTCAGTCTCCACATTGGTCCCTCAGTTCTTCTTCCGTTACCCTTTCCATGATGCTTGGTGAAACATGCAAGCGGCAGGGTCAGACTTAGGCTCTGGTGCCGTATCTCTAAAGAGCACCGCCAGCTGTTGTTTACCTTGAGGATCCCCCTACCTTTGTGTCAGGAAGCGCATTGTGTTGGTGATTTATATATGTGAATTTATGAGGGCAGCACAGAAGCCAACCATAAAAAACCAGGTTAGCAAATGTTCCACGCTACTGGAGTACGGTCCGTGTAGCACAACGTAGGCCTCGGGCGAAGCCTTCAGAGTCACATTGTTATTCATCGAATAATTCGGCCTATTGAAGCGTCTGTTATAAATAGACTGGTATTCCTCCCAAACAATATGCACATGATCTAGGTGCCCCGTGTGCCAGTTGGACTATAGAGATAACAGACATTTGTGTTGTCCTTTTTTTTCTGAGGCATTTCACAGCCTAATGGAGGTGATAAAACTAATTACGGTGACTGCTGGGCGTGCTTATAAAGAGACATCAGAATATGATTGCAGGGGAAGGAAGTCGCTCGATGGCCTGTAAGCAATCGTTGTCCTGCTCGTTGGGCAGTATCGCTGTACAACGCAACCGTTCTGGAAGGATCCCTGACAGTAATACGAAAATGCAGTGTGTGGGCAGTTATGACGATGTGGTTTTAAATCACTCACCTTAATGTTTTCCATGGCATTACGTGGAAACAATATGGCCGCATAGATTGGCAATATGGGAGAGATATTTTAGCGAAGGTGGCGCAAAACAAAAGATCTGTATGTATTATTACTCATGGTAGTATTACTGTTCCTGCAGCCCTGGGCTCTTTGATTGGCCAGAAGATGGACCGGTGGTATATTGCTGTATTTACTTTAAACATTTGCATGCATCCACTTACACTTGAATACAATGAGATTTTAACGATAAAATATATTTTAAGTAACAAGTGTCGCATCTGGTACCAAATCAGTTTGACGAGTCACCTGCTACAGGTATAGTACCATGGCTACATTTCATCTCCAGATGGTCTCTCTGTAATCACCCATACCTGCAGGCAGTCTATCAATCTATTTCAGCTCTCTCTCATTTAATGCCTGGCTTAGTTTTGGAGTTTGGTCATGTCTACTTTAGATCTTTCTCTCATCACTCGGTTCTCTGGTTCTGTTGGGTTTTGGATTTGGATTTGTTTGATTTGCCGTGGTTCTACATTTCTGTGACCTTGGCTTTGACTTTCCCCCCGTCTCGACTTGGGAGTCCTGTTTAGCTGCCTCAGCTGTGTAGCTCACAGTAAGCTGCCCAAACCCTGTCAGTACTGAGTCCTTGAAGGCTCCCCTGCAGAAGAGGAGAGGACTGACATCTGGAGGACCTGGCCCCAAGGATGTCACTGAACCTTGCTTTCTACCTTATTTTCTGTACTCTTTAATAGCCATCCTGATTATTTCAACAATTTCATTAACAATACCTAAAACGTTTGACTTGTTTTTGCATTTTATAGCTACTGGATTTGTGTGTTTGAATTATTAACTTGTTTTGATTTGTCTGTCTAGCAAGAAAGCTAGTTTCATTTCAAGGAAGCTTAACAATGGAATGACCAGATGTTTTTAATTACAAGCAAACTAGCTAGTCAAAATGTCTTACTGCCGTCGTCATCTGTGATATTTTTTTGAATGGCTAATATCTTGGTCTCAAGTGTTGCCTCAGAGCTACAATTATAGAAATCAGCAGGAATGGCAGATGAGAGCGATAAGGTTGGTGTGAAATGTGCTTTGCTTCGTGGAACCTGTTGGTGGCGCCAGTGAGCAGTCCTAGGGGACCGTGACAACGCTTGGCTCAGGACCGCTCGACAATCTCCGCTGCCGCTGCTGGTGTTTTCCTTCGCTGGGGTACTTTTAAACCCCCCCACCACCCCCACCTCTGTCACTTCCTCCACAGTTGTAAGTAATGAGTCACCCACCTGTCTCCACTGTGGAACTGAAACTGAGCCCATTTAACTATTTTGAAATAAAGTTTACTCCATTAGCAAAGCGAGGTTCAGACACACTTTACATTACAATAGAGACCCCCATCCCCCCGTTATCCAGAAGCCTCCAGCCACCTCATGAGTTCAGTCTCGTCTCGTGACGTTGACATAAACCCACTGCTCTGTCTACAGCTGTCCCCATATCCCCATATCAGAGGTTAGAGATTCCCAGTGTCTTTATGACCACGGACTGCTTTGTGTCGTTTAAAAGTTTCACGGACCAATAAAACTTTTGGACTGGGGAGGGTTGGTTTAATGAGTTTTCCCCATTTTTTTTTTCACGTGCGATCAAAATGCACAATCTTCAGGGGTCATAAAAAGGCATAACTTGAAAATATATAGTTTACTTTCAGAAATTCACCAACCATGCTCAAAACCCCAGCATTTCGTGGGGTTGCTACCGGCCGGTGCATCCGCGTGCTGTTCTGGAGTCTGCACACAGCGTTTGGGGGCTGTTTCTCCTACGGTATCTCTTTGATTTATGTGCAAGCCGATGACATGTCCTCAGGCTATGGGTCATACGTCAGAAACTTCCACTGCAGAATCCTGTCCAGCCGACCCTGTGACCTCCGCAATGATCGATTAAACCGACTATCTCATGCCGCCTCACCTCTCCTCACCTCTGAGGTTGGATCAGGCCATCGGACCGGGCAGCCTGCTGCAGCCTGGATTCTGGGGGGGTGGCTGGGTTAGTTAAGGGTACCATGTCTATCTGTCTTTACACTGTGTCTTCTGTCATGTTTGGTTTGTATATCTGCACCATTTGTAACGTAAAATGACATTTGCCCCAGATAAGTGGCAGAAAATGGATGGATGGATGGATTATGGATGGATGGATTTTAATTTAGATTTTAAGAAGTTCTGCATTTGATAAAGCAAATTAGTAAGTGGTTTGGTCAGCTGTGAAATACTTGAAGGCTTCGGTTGGCAGTTTCTTCCCTGACTGACTTTTCCCTGCAGAGTGGTTAATTTTTCAGGCTTCTGTTCTGCGGAGAGTGATCAGGCCAGCCTGCATTATGGGAATGGGACGTGTTTTGTGGGATGTTAATGGCCAAGGCCATTTACCGTGAGCCACCTACCGCCGCTTGTCAGGCATTGAAAGGCTACAAAGGGGCAAAGGGGACAGCTTGTTGTAAATCAGACTGCAGATCTGCACTGAGGTGGGGGGGGGGAGGCATTTCCGGACTCCCAGCACCAGTCTGTGGCTCCTTGTGGCCCAAGCCAACTTTCCTGGGCTGGCTGCTATCAGGAACCGGAAATAAGGATTCAAGGATTCAAGTATTAAATTATAACTATTGTAGGGGTGTTTAGTAACCTGATGTTGTCAGTCTGGGAGCATCTTCTGCAGAAGTGCTCTCCAGGCCTGGTGAAGAGGTATTTATTTACATGGGAACATGGACCTACAAGGTTAAGGATCATTCCCAGCTTCTGAATTCCTCTGTGACAGTCACCCGATTCTGCATTCTGGGATGGAGGGGTTGTAATCAATAATCAAAACCCGCCAATACAACCCCCTGGACCCCTTAAATTGGTGGGGAGCTCACTCCCCCACCCCCCCCCCCCCCCCCCCAATGCTCAACCCAAAGTCATGCCCCTGCACACTCCAATTCATTTGATTACATAATAGTTCTGAGTCACTGTGGTTTACTAGAAGGTAATAAAAGGGATGTGTAATTATGTAATGCGTTACTGAGGTAATGTGTAATTACATAATCCAGCCATTCTTGCTCCACAATAATAATAGTGTGACAGTATATACTTATAGTTGTATCTGTACAGGCATAATACGTTCCACCGTGGTAGAACCATGCTGAGAATAAAATAAACAAAATCCCTGAAGTAAATGTATTTATCTGCAAACCTGCATTTATATACCAAGTAACTCTGCATAAGTACTGAATTGTTTTATATTAGAATAAATCTCATTCTCTCCTGAAGCTATCTCTCCATTATTAAAATTTAACGTTAGAGAAGGTGTCAAAGTTCTAAAATGTCTAAGTTTATAAATACTATGAGATGCCTAATTACACAAAATCAGGGCTATTGCAGGTACCTAATGTAAAAAGGCAGAAATAGCCAAAAACTACCCAGAATGCCCTTCAAAGACCATGTGATCCACAGCCAAAAACTACCCAGAATGCCCTTCAAAGACCATGTGATCCACAGCCAAAAACTACCCAAAATGCCCTTCAAAGACCATGTGATCCACAGCCAAAAACTACCCAGAATGCCCTTCAAAGGCCATGTGATTATGAAGTCTTTTGATGCTGCTTGTGAAGACGTCAGTGTAAATGTTTGGCGGGAGTGGGGGGTGTTCCCTCCTGCTTTTCTGTGGCGGGGAAGCATCCTGAGCAGCGTCACGCTAGGCGAGCTCAGAGATGCCATTTGTCATTCTCCTGCAGCGACTATTGGGTCCACAGCAAGTCACCTGACACGGAGAGGATTTACTGATGCTGGCACATTCCATGCCTCCTATTTCTCCTGGGCCTGACACAGTGACAGTAAAAATGAAGGGTGACCCTAAAGTCTTTTTTCCGGTGGTCACATGGGCACGATAAAGGTCTCCGGGCCTGTCAGGAAAAGCAGCCGTGAAAGCTTTGTGGGGCCACAATCAATGGGGCATTCTGGGAGATTGTGCCCATGTGGAAATCATTTAGAGCAGCTGTTGTGAAAGGAAAGGAATCTGGAACCTTCCGGATGCACAGTGAAGTATCAGGCGAAAAGTGCCTTCTTAACAGAGCATTGGCTTCTTGCCCCCCCATGTTTTGGTCAAGCTGGCTCTTCATGTATGTCTTTCATGGTGGAACGTGAATTTTAGTAGCTTGCTACACACCTGGCTTCTGAGCAATTCCTGCTTCTTTGTGGTTGCCATGACGACCGATTATCACTGTAGTTCTCTGTGGCCTAGCGTGCACGCGGCGTGGAGAGATGGTTCTTATAGGGAGCGCTCAGGTCCTGCACTGCAAACCAGTTTGTCACTGTGAAGCAGTAGAGATGTGTACTGAGGATCTTCCTTGCTGTGCCCAGCTCGGGGTGTGCCCCCCACGTCACTATCTATACTCTCATATGGCCTTTTCAATCCCCTATAACAAAAGATGCTGTCTGTTCAGCTGCTATTATTATCAACATCATACGTCTTTGAGACAGAACCTTTTGAACTGGCATCAACTGAATCTAATGACATTAGACCTCACATGTGTGCATGAGTGTGTGTGAGTGAAGTTGGGTAATTCAGTAATTCACCAGTAAAAACTTTAAGCACGTCTGTTCTGCTGTGATTAACGGATGTCCTCTGTCTTTTA
Organism: Hyperopisus bebe; assembly: GCA_026777045.1. Lineage (NCBI taxonomy): Eukaryota > Metazoa > Chordata > Actinopteri > Osteoglossiformes > Mormyridae > Hyperopisus > Hyperopisus bebe. The sequence goes on along the minus strand of JAODJW010000081.1, from coordinate 2,214,618 downwards.
CTATATCAGTAAATCTAGAAACTTCTGTGGAAAGCTGAAATCTGGGGTGACTGGGCGAAATCAAATAACCAGTTATGGGAGCAGATGTGGTCCCAAGAGCAAAACACCCTAAGAACAGCCTCTTTCAGCACAGTGGTCCCAGTAATCCCAGTACTGCCGTTAGAATGTTCAGTAGGCTGTCCTTTCGTCCCAATCATAGGCGATTCTAGACTCTATTTAGAGGGGTACAGACACCCTGTTTTTTGTCTCTGATGCCCTTAAAAATTATTCAGATCCCTTCCTGTTTTTCTTCAGATTGTGGCCTGAAATCACCTAAGGGTCAAATCCTAGAGACCTCCCTGGTCTCCTAACACGATTCACCATCCCCTCTTATTGATAGACATTTTCCTAAAATGAGCCGTTTTGGATTCACTAATCGCATCAGGCAAATGAGAGAGACTAAACCGTTAAAACAAGATAGCTGTATCGCATTTCGTGCATATATCCGAATGCCTGCCTCAACCTCCAGATGTCATGCGGACGACATCTTCCATGCACTCCAGGTCATCATTCACAGGATCTGCATGCATATTTCTGCGGTAACCGGCAAAATAAAGACACTGAGCCAACGGGGGGGGGGGCACAGGAACCATTTTACAGTCAGTTTTTAGAGTACTGTTTGGCTCAGTGCATTAGGCTGTTGTGCTTTTCATAAGATAGTCTTCGGTGTAGATCCCATGGTTGGAAAAGTGATTTCACCATTGGGTCCCTGAGCAAGGACCCCAATTCGCTGAACCTGTCTCTCAGGTATTTTTTGTATTGGATAAAAGCATCTGGTAAATATGTCATTTGCTATTCACCTGTTGTTACTTCACAGTATGCATTGCACTGTGAAGTGCTAAAATTCTTATATTGCAAAAAGCCCGCATTGATGCATTGATGCATTGATGCATGTTTTATCACCCTGTAAAACGTAGGTAGCATTTGAGAGAAAGATCCCTGTATGTGTTCAGAGCTGTTTCTGCAGGTCAAATACAACCCCCTCCCCCCCCCCACACGCTCAAGGGGCTGGCAGAGAAGTCAAATACCATCTCCGGTAACATGCAACATGCAAGTCGCATTAATACTGACCGTCAAACAAAAAAAAGTGCTGAGTTAAGGTCTAATCGCTGCTATGGGGAGCTCTTTGGGAGTGTGGGCACGTAATGCGAGATGCGTGGGGTGTTACGCACTGAGCAGCGCTAAGTGCTGACTGAACAGGGTCGCCTTTCACGGGGGGCCGGGGGGGGGGGGCTTTGTCAGACGACGCTCAGTGACCAGGAAGGCGGAGTTTATCCACAGCTCCCACAGTTTCTTTATACAATAAAAATTCTCATATGTAGCAAAGCTGGAAAACATAACTCTTGAAAAACACAGAATTCTAACGTATTTTATTCTTGGATCATTTTATGCACACATTCTAACGATTATTGTACTGTAATTTTAAGATGCTGAAATGTCACTGATGTAAAGAATGCTACGGAACTGACATGTACTTTGCTCAGTGCTTCACTTTGTTATTTTTAGTCGTTTTTAGTTAGTTTTGTGTAACGCTTTAATAGAGTGCTGGTTACTTAAGTGTGCTGGTTACTTCACATGCAAGACCTTTCGCTGCATCAAACCACATCAAATAGTCTACCAGGCAATTAAATCATTAATTTATTACTCTGATGAAGACCTCAAGGGAATCACCCTCAAAGCCAATGAAAATGTTTAATTCCTCTTCATCTCAGGTGTCTGGAGTAGATAACAGTATCTTAAACATGTAATAGTGACCAGTTAACCAGCTATCTGCTAACAGCACCCTTCTAATAGCTACCAGCTAATGTTGACCTCTCCGCCTCTCTTGAGGCAGACGGAAATGGCCTTCTGCTGTCCCACCACTGCTTTAGGAGGCCACTTCCTGCCCTGACCCCGCCCACTGATAAGCACCAGCCAATAGAATGCAGAGCCCTTCCATTATTATTTAAGCCGGGTGCCAAACCAGCCAATATCTGAGCTGCTTTCTGGTGGCACTCTCTCACTGTCTACGTTTCTCGGCCACTGACAGATGAAGCTCTGAGAGGCTAAAGCATGAGTCAGTATCAAGCTTCGGGTCCCAAAAGACGGGGCCTCAATCTCCGTTCACCCTCTTCCCTGATTCTCTGAATCTTGCTGTCTTTCTCGGCAGAGACGAGCATTAGAATCAAAGGCATCTTTTGGGCCGAGGGGTACAGAGGTTATTTTTACAGGTGATAATGAGGGCCCTTCAGATAAAGGCAGATAGCACATTCAGTTTCCATGGATAGCCATTTGTAGTTACTGATAATGCTTCAGTGTGCAGGATGGTGACACAAGTCACAAGATGAAATCCTGTGAGGTTCCGTAAGTGTCAACACTTTTACGCATCTAGTGTCCAAATTTATCCGAGAGCCACAGTATTCAGAGTCCAAGGATTCAAACTGATGTCTAGCAGTCCTGGACTTTGGGGAGAAACACTCTTCATGTTTCTGAACAGTATCTTTTTAAGATAACTTCTGATTTCTGAGTTCCTTTTTCTTCAATTTCGCCATCTGTCTATACAGTACATATATCATACACTCAGCTATTACATGGTAATTTAAATACCTATTTATGATTATCTTTTTTGTCTAAAAACAAAACCTTAGCAGTATCACTAGGTGTACGTATGGAATGAATCATAGTCTAATAGTCATCAGTCATTTCTGTAATATATTCCATCCGTATTCCTTGGTATAGATGCACACAAGCAAACAAAACCCTACCCAGTAAGGATACTAATGAATGTACGGTTTTCATGCAACCAATATCTTTCCCATTCACACTGCTTTCAAGGGACTTACCCATAAAGCATTGTGTTCTCTTCCAGTGACCATCATGGTTGTCAGCATACTTCATCAAAGCTGGATATGCCGTAAAAAGCGCATAGACAGGAAGTTCGATATGGTGCCATCGGCCTTGCTCAGTGCTAAAATGTCATCACTGCAGAGATGGTCTGTGGCTGGGAGTAGGACACCGTGCCTCATGAGTGATTAGGTCATCCTAAATAGAGCACGGCGGATGATGGGCTATCAGATGCTATAATGCATTATTACATTGGCAGTTTTTATTTGCTGAGCTTAATAGAAATAGATTGTGAAATAGGACCCTTTCATGGTTAAAGCTGGGGTTTCCTACGTAAGCAGTGAGAATTAAGTGATCGTGTTTCAAAGGTTATATATACAGTATCAGTCCGTACACTTAATGATAAAGGTTACATATCATTATCAGTACACATAATGAAAATGAAGTTTTTTCAAAATGCTTTACAACACATTTTTTGGAAATGCTTTACATTAACTCTACCTTCATAATGCCTTTATAATGCATTCATAGAGCATTCATAAGCAGCATGTAAGTATACTTTAACATCCTAACATAACTTACCAGCTTTAATTATGAAGGTAGTTCAGGGCAAATGTTATATGAATGCATTTAGAGTAGCTTTACCTTTTTTCTGTGTTAGTGATACATCTCCTATCAACCTCTGATCCACATATCACCAATCAGGCCCATACCAGTGTTTCTCAATCCAGCTGTCAGGGACCCCGAGACAATCCATATTTTTGCTCTCAGGTCACCCCAACCAAGCCATCAAGAATACCAAGTATGTGGGAAGGAGATGCACTGGAAGCAGAGAAGGAGCAGAAACGTGGACTGACCAGGGGTCCCTGGACACTGGGAGGAGGAACATTACATTTTACCAAACAAACCTTTGTTTGAACTTGTTATTTGAGATCTTGTAGCCCCCCAGACAAAACCATCTGGACAAAGTATTATGAATGAATGTGGGAATCAATAAAGTATCTATTATTATTATTATTATTATTATTATTATTATTATTATTATTATTATTATTCTCTTCAACAAAATGCTAAATGCTAATTGCTAAGTGGTGCTGGCACTTTCAAATAACAGCCTTGTGTTACTCTCTGAGATTCATTTTATATCCAGAGTCAGAGATTTGACCCAGCAGCATCATTGTTATCTGATAAAGAGGGCTGCTCTCTAAATATACTGGGTAACCCAGAGCTTTGGAGGAAGAACACCTTGCCGATTTCTGCCCGTCCAGCTCCGTGTGTGGACGTGACAGTAGGACCCGGCCTAAATTTATAGCTCTGCTGACACATGTAGGCTGTGCCTGCAAATATTCCCGACACAGGCGGGATCCCATCGCCCTGAGGCGGAACAGATAATGCGTCCAAAACCAATACGAGGGATAAAAACATCCGGTTTATAATCTCATTATCTTACGGTCATACAGTGTATGCTGTGCCTGCACAGGAAGTGGATGTTCAGGGGCACAGGAACCAGGGGAGTGGGGAGAGATGTGGACCCCTTAATATTTAATGTGGCTTCATTCGTTCCTATGGAGAATTTGAACTTTATGTATAAATTATTAAACCACATCCCTCCGTATGTCATACTACGCCATTGTGGGCAGACGTAGAACAAAGTGTGAGTGGGTAAAGGTGCCATCAGCAATACCAACCCCCAGCCCCCCCCTTTCCGTGCTGGTTAGAGTAATCAGTTGATTTACGGGGTATCGCCCAGTTTGGGAGGGACAGCTTAAGATAGATTGGGAGGGGAATGAACTCTCACAAAACTGAGGGGACTCAGAGGAGGGGACTGGACTCAATTGATTTACTCACTTATGACCCAGGAGAACTAAAATGAATTGATTGAAACAAATTAATCTTTAATTATAATTAAGATTGGCTGAATGGACTGTGTCATTCCCCAGGTGGAAAGCTGCCAGGATGCTCATGCAAGCCCCCCCCTTTAAGATGGCCTGCCTCACTGAACACAAGGGCCCCACATTCCAGCCCGTGGAAAGTGAAGCTCACATCCCAGGCTCGAAAAATCCCTAGAGAACAATCCGGAAAAGCCTCAGCTGTTGAGTGAAACTCCGATGCTTTGTCATGTTTATCGTCTGTTTTGCCAAATGAAACACGCCTCTCTTTTTTTTTTAGGGGGGCAGAGTTTGTTGGACCACACAAGCAGTGCAGAAATGACTCATCCCAAATACTTGCATATGACCCCCATCTGATGCACGTATCACCACGACAGGCTCAAATCTAGGAATAAAATTTACTACCTGCCAAGAAGATCCATCCGTCCAATCACACAGCTGCATGAACGTTGTAGAACCGTGGGCCGAGGAGACACTGTAACCATACGTCATGGCAGCTCCAGACAGGCAGGGGACGCCATGAGCGACAGACAGAGAGCTCCACCTAGTTTGCAGTATCTCGGTGAGGCGTGGCCATAAGTAAGTTATTCAGGAACTTGGAGAGGAATGCAGGCAGGGTGATGCGGGGGGGTAAATAACGGATTGTATTACACTTCATTTTCCCAGCAGCACAAAATAAACTCCCCAACTTGAGTTTCCCATCCCGCAGGTGCCGGCATTGATCAGGTTGAGTCATGACAACATTGTGTTTTCCAAGGCGTGTCACAAACACTCTGCGCATCCATCCATCCAGCGTGTGGACAGTGCGCTTTCAGTCTCGCTAGGGGGAGGCCATTAACCCAGCTGGGGTGGTCCTCCTCTGGATACACCGAATCTCCCCTCTCCGTGATTCCCCTGCTGCCTGCCCATTGGATGTAAAATAAACAGCCCCCGCCAACTCGGCGGAGCTACAGATAAAATCGGTTTCCGTGGCGATGTGATTGCCCTGTCAGGTGCAATTTTTGGTCACGTGACAGAACAAAGGACAGTGTGGACTGCAAGATGGAGATTTATACCATAATGACAGGAAAACAGCATGACTCCTTCTCTCGTTACTCTGAGAGAGAGGAAGTGTAGCATCACTGGATGCAAAATCTTGTTTGCGTTTCCAGTTTTCTAAATATAAATCACATTTATAAAATTATAAATGCGTCGTGCAGGCTGACTGCTGGTCAGCCAGTTAAATCTGAATGTCAGACTCCTGTTTAACAGTGGGACTCGTTAGCTAAGGCTGAATAGTGGATGTTATACATTTTGTATTGTATTTGTATTTAGATGTAGTACCATAGGGGGCCCAAGGGAAACAGTGTTTCAATGCATTGTGTACATGTACATAGGTGTGTTGACAGTTATTTCTTCACCAAAAAGAGTCGAGACCCCCCTGGAGGACAGCAGAGCAGGCCTATGGTTCAGCCCGCTGGGTGTTTTCACAGCATGGTGTCCGATCGACCACGGCACTTCAGACAGGAAGCAGGAAGCCTGTGTGGGTGGGGGTGAAGTCTGCAGGACAGGGCTCCGTGGGGGATTACAGCCTCCAGGTAAGTAAGTATACTGGCTGAAGTTCAGCCAGCAAGTGGGGCGGGGGAGGGAGAGAGAGAGGGGGACGGAGAGAGAGACAGAGGGAGAGAGAGAGAGAGCACTAGTTAGGCGCTAGTTATCTTAGGAAAATCTTTGAATCAGGACATGTAAAACAGCAAAAATAGGGTCAGTAAAGTCTGTTGAATTCCTACTTTATAGTCATTTTAAACCACAAGGATTAAGGTTCCTGTCTGAGCAGGGTAGAGACTGGACAGAGCAGGTGCACCTCATTAACAAAGGTGACACATTTGGGCGGGGCTACCTTTGCATCTCCTGTCACAGTGACCCACCCACTAAAGGGCGATTGGCCTACAATTGCTCGTCAGCTGTCACTTCCTGTGAAGCCCGCTTTCAGCTGTCACTTCCTGTGAAGCCCGCTTTCGCCTTATCGTGGCTAGATATCCTCGGACCACTCCGCCCTTCGACCAGCCCGACAGCATTCAGTACAGCAGGTGCCATGGAGGATGAGGATGCAGCATTTACACTGCAAGGTTACAGGGGATTTAATGTCGAGCAGGGAATTCCAGTTTAATTGGTTTCATGAAATACCCATCTTAGCGAATGGATCACACTGGAACTTGCTTCGGATGAACACAACAAGCAAAGTGGAAGAAGAACTCTGAAGCTCACATCCTGTTTTCCATCCCCTACAACAGAACATCCTGTACTGGTGCCATTACCTCCGGTGTATATAAAAATACACATTTTCTTCAGGTCCTTTTGTGTGCCAATATGAAGCCGTGCCAGACCTCTTTACTGGAGCAGACTCAGACCAGAACAAGTATTATTTTGACTTTCAAAGAATCACTTACAAATGCAAATGAGTTTGTTGAACATCTCCCGTTCTATTTTTTTATTTTGATAAAACAGACGATTAAAATATGTACACGTAGCTGCACAAGTGTATTTTAGCAAGAACACAGTGGACTTTTTAAGAATTAGATTCTTAAAAATAAGTTTATGGAGCGGAAAATATGGTAGCACAAAAAAAGAAAAAACGTGTATTCTAATTTTGTCGTGTGTGAACTAAATACATTTATTTAGTACAATTAAGTTTTGCTTCCTTTAAAAAGTGACTGAACGCTGTTTATTAGGAGCAAAAATCTGTCTCATGTGAGGGGTCTTTATTCCCACATACTCTAAAGTAAGAGAATAATGAACAAAATCAGCCAGTTTGAGCTGGCAAGGGGACAGACCTCACATCTGCACGGTTGTTGGAATGGTCTCTCAAGGATGCACAATGTCACAGGAGCTAGAGAAATCCCAGCTGGAGCGGAGATGGTTTCTCTGGGGGTGTACAGGGTGCTACTGGCTTTACCTGGAGGAATCTGCACGCCATATGGCCCCATGTTTGGATTCTTGATCTGAATCCCAGCCTTTACCATTGTTTTCGAGGCCCCTCTCAGGACCCTGGGCTGAAGAACAGATGGCACTTTGTTGCTGGAGCTGTCAGTCTGAAGGGCACCTTGAAAAGGCCTCACGCAAGCAATGAGGGATTCCAGTGGTCAGCGGAAAGGACGGTGCGATCGGCAGAAGGTAGACGATGTAGGTACGGGCGACCTCATTGTCACTGAGTTTTTTTTTTCTCTCTCTAACGTCTACTTTGTGGGTCTTTAGGAATCTTTTGTTTTCTTCTCCTTACCTGTCACCCTCTAACTGGGGATCGACTTTGGAAAGGCCAGTGGTCTCACTGGGATTTTTTTTCCCCTTTTTCTTTTATTCCATGTGTCATAATCCAGAAATATGTGAGTCGACATGGAAACATCCCTGCTAACGTCAGCCAGAAGTCTCGGCTCATCAGATGAAAACGAGAACCTAGTCAGAGCAAGAACGGGCCGAGTCTGCAGCTGTCACTGTAGTCGCGCTTCTGAATTTTACCCTGGTATGCTGCGGGGAAAAATAACATGCCATGTAACATGCCACAGTGATCACTGACAGAAAGGGGGAGGCCTTGATGTCCAGTTCTGTGTGGACGCCTACAACGCTGCAGCTGACAGATAATATTACAGGGCTTAAGTCTTCTTTAGACTGCAGTCAGAGGTCAGCCAAGTCACCGAGCCGATTTTGACACCATGCCACAAACTTAACGGGAGTCATCGTGCCATTTCAGCGAAATCAGCAGCTGGCGACATCCTGACCCTGCCCCGGGACGTGGCGTCATCGCCGTCTCGTAGGTGCCAGAGAAGGTCAGGTCCCTTTTACGGGGACCTCTCCGGCCAATACCTTGACGACGAGTCGTCTTGACGACAGGCTTACATGATTTTTGCAACGTATGACTTTCTTGAATTGCTATTTTGAGAAATGAAAACTAAATGAAACAAAATGGTAACACTTTACTTGACAGAGCACAAATTGTACAGTACAGGAACTCCTCTACTTACTAACTTTCAACTTACGAACTTTCAGACATACGAACGAAATTGTGTCCTGTTTCCTGTCCGCAACATCAAATTTTGTTCTGCACGCCAATTCCGCCTAGTACAAATTCTGGCCGCTACTCCCACCGCGCAGCATCTTAGCGTGCGTACTCCCAGAATCCCAGTTCTTTATACTTGCATATCGGTAAGACGTGCTCTCCTAAGATCAAAGGTTACTTAATTTTTATTGCGAAATATTCTATGCATCCATTATCCATCATGTCCATCTTCTAAGACTAAGGCTGGAGAAAGTGTTGCAGATGAAACTTTTACTTTTACTCTCCTCCTCCTCTCATCCATCACCTCAAGCCTATTTTACCAGTTTCAAAGGTAAGAAAACCAACATTAAAGTATTATTATTACAATTTATTTTTGTTTTATGTATCATTAGTAATGTGTTTTAGGATAAGAAAACATGTTTTGACTTTATATTGTACTTACTTATGCATGTAGATTTGAGTACCCTTAAAATGATGTCGAATAACGACTTACGCACATTTCAAATTACGAACAGCAGTGTTAATTCAGTAATCCTGAACTACTAAGGAACTACTGAAGGAACAAGTCATGAATAACACATGTGAAATACTTGATCTCATGTTTGTTCATCATTAACGAATCCTGATGCATCTTTTACGTCAAGTAGCAACTATATTTGTTCGTGATTTGTTCATTAAGCACTTTCTTTTCTGACTGTCCATTCTGAATTGACCTTACAGGTCAATGACCTCATCTCATTTACCTCTCTAGGTTCATTAAGGCTATATTTGGAGCAGCACATGAGGGAGAGAGTCCACTTCAGACAGAACAAGGATAAGCCCATCAATCTACTGACCTGCAGCAGCAGTTTGCCTTTGGGTTGCTTGTTAGCAGTGTGGTATCGGACACTGCCACATATTTATGTAGTTGCAAATGTATAATTTACTTGTTCAGAAATGAGAACACAGAAAGTCTTTAAATGTTTGTGTTGAGGAGGACATCAACGTAAATCGTAGGCCGGCATGATTGAATTATTGCTGCTCTAAGGCCTTTTAAATCATACTGCAGGACAAATTTACCCAGAGCTTCAGTCCATTTTGAGCCACTCTGGGTCATGTGACAATGTCTTGGCAATTCTGGCTGATTTTGATTACTCTAAAGTACACGTTTTCTTTATTAGAGTCCATCAGCTTCTGATGACATATTATTACATTCTGAGAACAAGGCCTGGACTCTATAAAGCTCTCATAAGAGCACGGATAAACCCAATTAGATAAATCTCTCTCTCTCTCTCTCTCTCCCTCACTCTCTTAAAATTTCACTATTAATGAGTAAAAAAAAAACAATAACAATATGAATGTAATGTGTGCAATGTATATCCTCACGATGGGTAAACATTATTGCCGTACTTCACCAATGATCCATCCACCTTCCAACTAATCTGTGCTTATGCTGACTCTAAGCCCAGAAAGCACAGAGCCCAAGGCAGCGGCCACACTGAACAGGATGGCACTGCAAAGTGTACACTCACACACCTCAGGCAAAGAGGTACCACTTCCGGGTAATCTATTTGCATGTTTCGGATTGCAGGGGGAGCTATCGTGCCAGCCGGACACCTGTGCCAATACAGGGAGAAGGAAACATTTAAATGCCTCACACACGAGAATACTCTACCTTAGAGGTGTGCGAATAGAGCACTAACTGCAAACTAACCTGTAACTAAGGGTGCTTGTAAATTACCATACCAATAATCTCAACCGTGGGCGTCCTTAGGTCTGATAACTAGGGGCAATCTTAAGCCTAGCCCTGAGTATTGTAGCCCCATGTCTCTCAACTATGTTCAATATCAACAAAAACAGTGCTTCTGCAGATCACGTGACAGAAAGCACACCTGAGAATGACCAGAGAATATTTAGCAGAATGACAAGTGTTGGTCGCAATGCAGAAGGAAAGTAAGAATTCAGAGAAACTAAATTGGCACACCACCCACGACGTTAAGTTATTCTATGCTCAGCGGGAGGGGGCGTTGGCAGCTGGGGAGCCGGTGGCTAGTTTTGGCAATTTATCTTACCAATTCCTGATTTCGGTGATCACTATTTCCCGGCCTCTATACCTCGCCTAAATGCATTTCCGTGTTCCCCCCACACGGCACCGACACAGAAGGGAAGCATCTTGGCATTTCCCCGGGATAAAATGGCTGGGGTCCGACCCAAGTCAGCTTATCTGCTTACGGCTTGGCTGTTGGCGGTACAGATATGCGGTTTAACACAAGAGCAGCGCTGCGGGAGGCCAGCAAGACCTGCGGCATCACCGGGACCCCCTTCCCGCAGACATTCCCCACCCACTGGCCGTAGACGAAAAAATATGGCAATGTGGCTGCCGAGGTTAAGAAAACACACTTGCACATATAGCTTTCACTCACGTACTCCATTCGGTTAATTACTCCACATCATCCCCTATAATTGGGTAGAAATTGTGCAAGTATGGATCCTTAAGCGCGCTCTTTTTACAGCAATCGATCCTATATTTAGTGAAATGATTTTCGAGGAACCTTGGCATGCATTTGTCAATTAGGATGCAGCAGGAAGCGACCGGTAGGGTTTTTCCACTGCGCCTAATTAATATGTTTTGCTGATAAGAGGACCTGACTGATGAGAGACCTAGCTGTAATACCCATTTCCCCTTCCTTCCTCTTCTGCGTTTTCCTTCCACCAGAAAAAAAAATATCACGACGTCAGCCTGACTTCTAGAAACGCTTGACACCAGGTAGGCTAACGTAACAGGAAAGGCATGCCAGATTTTTTTTTAATTAAAAACGCCAAAAATAATTCCCGACCTTTGGGGTTCCATGGTGACAACAACTGTAGTGAAGTCGGCTCCTTCGTGACGCTTCTACAAGCTGAAACTGAATTACCTGCAATTTCCCCCAGTCTGAGAGAGTGATTTGGCTCAACAGCTACAGCCAAGTACAAATTAAAATACTTTTCGGAATATTAGCCATGCCTGTGTCATGATCGCTACATTATCCAAATGCTTTCAAGGAAATGCTTTAGGTACACGTTGAATGCATTAATATTTAGGCACTACTAATGCACGCCATGTAATTCTGCAGGGAAATCATACTCCACCAAGGCCAATTAAGACGGACTAATAACACACGTGAGATCCGTCCTCTGCAGAACTCTGATAAGTATAAATCATATTCTCACGTTATCATGGGCAGAAGCCCCCCCGCTATCTTACGACAGTGAGGATGGGGGTCCCCAGGGGAGTGCCGGGAAGTCCGCGCATTAAAGCGCCCCACTCCCACAGTTTTCCAGGACACTGCGAACTGATTAGATATTACTGACTTCATCGTAATTAACCAGGATCGAAATTCATTGCATAAACTAGTTTTGACTGTTTACAGTCCATCGGCATAATATAATAGGCTACCTGTTTAGGTGTACAGTGTTGATTTGCAGTGTTTGCCGTCTGATCTTGGTTTCAACATTTGGTAGTCTATTTTGTCACATGTTTGTCTACATTTAAAGTATTCATGGAAGAATTATATAGCTGGGCACCAGCCGTCTCTCGGTGCATGACAGTCATCCAAGCACACTCTGGTTTTTTAATTGGTTTATTTCTGTGAGAGTAAATCAAAGGGGAAAGGGAGCGGCGATCCAGTGATTTTGCGAGTGTTGGTTTTTACCCCTCGTCTTATCGGCTACCCAGCGCACCACTATAAAGAAGGAGGCGACGGCGCTCTTTACCTGAAAACATAATACGTAGGACCGCTTTGCTCCAGGGCGTGTTTTAAACAAAAGAAAACAGCATGCAACTAACCACTGGAGTCTGATATTGTGATCCACCTATGTTAATACCAACAAAAGACATTTTTCATGAATGTATGTATTATTTAAAGCACAATACGCTCTATATGGTGGAACTACAGTACGACGAAGATAAAATATGCTGATCTGTGTCAAGTGTGAAATAAATTAAATTCCCTTCAAAGCTGAAATCTACTGAATTCCCCTCGCGAGCAATTTAATAGGCTATCACCGTTTATAGAGATCAGATCGACGCCGGTTAGGACTGGTTTTTCTGAATGTGGAAATCACACTTATTTTAATGCATGCACATTACGAGAGGTGTTCATGTGATCTTTCAGTCGGGGGAGGGGAGGACCCCCCCCCCCCTTACACGGAACTCCCAGTGTTTGCGGTGCTGCTGATCGCCCCTAGTTTCGGGCATTAGGTCTTATAAAGGCTCAGGACTCGCCGCGGCATCACGTGTCCGCTCCCCACGCAGCCTTTACTCCGTGCTCCAGCATCGGCGACTTTCCACGGCTTTCGTCCACACCCTGTACTCCGATCCGACAGGCTCCTTGTACGGAGAAGAGATCGGAGCATGAGGCGCGGGGGGCGATGAACGGCGACCCGTGCGCTCCTTTGGTAAAGCCCGCTCCTATAACTGCGAGGCTGACGGCGTTTCCACCACGCCGATATCAGAGAAGCCGCCTCAGGTGTTTCCTTTTCTTTATGTCTGAGCGCGTTTAATTTCTTTCCTTCAAAAAACACAAAAAAGAGCGAGAGAGAGAGAAGAAAACAAGAAGATGAAGGGTGCTGGATTCATTTTCATTTATGTGAAACATCTTGCCAGTCGGTGTTTTTCTGAAATGACACACAATGCGTTTTCCGCACAGTAGGGCGACCGCGGCGATCTGATGTGATTTGTGGTCGGGACTTTAATCTATTTCGCTATGGTGATCGGCTGTTGTTATGATGTGACGGCTCCGTGCAGAAATTAGACGGGGGGCTGCTCTGAAACGGGCGTGTGGTTTTTTATTAAGTGACAAGCGACCGATCCTGCTATGTTCTCCATCCAGCCAGACTAAGGAGCACCTCCCTTCGTTTGAGACCAGATCCTTAAATGACCCACTGTTGAAGGCACCGCGATCTATTGCCCAGATCATGGCATGTGGCTCATTTCTGATTTCGACGAGCGCGGTGCCAGGGATCAATAGAGAAAATGGGCATCAGATCCAGAAATGTTGGTAACAGTTCGGAAGAACAGCGGGAGAAGAAGGCAGGCTTGTCCGGCGACTTGGACCAGGGAACCGGGGCTGATAAAGATGGAGCCCTTCTGCTGGTTGGTCCCGGCAAAGACGATTTCAAAAGGGGGTCTCAGGGCATCGGACTTTTAGCGAAGACCCCTCTGGGCTACACGAGACCCGTAAAGCGGAATAACATCAGGAAACGTAGGGTGCAGAACCTGATCTACGACGCGCTTGAGAGACCGAGAGGATGGGCGCTGCTCTATCACGCTTTTGTGTAGGTACACCCCCCCATCCATCGCTTAAAACTTGCCAACCTGTGCATGCCTCCCAACTTGACGACCGGCCAGCATTTGTGGGAATTGGGATGCTTACAAACAAACGAGCCGCATTTATGTAATGCTCCTATGTACGTCGTTCCGTCTTTAAATTATCAGTCACAAACACACTGGGATGGAAAACATCTGTAATGTGACGAAGATAACGAATAAGTGCTCCAGTTAGGAAATCGGGCAGTAAAGAATAGCATATCATGATCTGATGTGTATTGATGTGAAATCAGATCAGAGGCAGCAATAACTCTGATTATGCGATTTTATAGTGTGGTGTATCGCTTTCTCCGGTGAAAACTTGCACTTGTTACCGGGCATTCACTGAAAGCTTATCCTAGACGCACTTACGCTTAGCTGGCTTCTTGAGCGCTATATCTGCCTCGCTCGCGCTTCTCTTTGGACAAAAGCGGCTGTCGGACTGATGTAATTTTTAGATGCTACTGCGTGTAGAAATAAGGTTAGACTCAGTAATGACAGTTTCAGTGTGTAGCGGGATTGTTATGGAAGGAAACAAGGATGTTATTGTTAACCAATGCAGAAGAGGTAGCGCATTACTGTAAGTGCTGTCATTATAACTGAGCTCTGCAGGAATATTAGAAGAAAATTATTTGTGTAGTATGACGCATCATTTCTCTGAATAGATTAAGAATCTATCATATACTGACACAGTATCTTCTTTTGAGGAAATTTGGATTGAATCAGTTTTTCCCAATCCTAAGCAAATGACATCTTACTTAAAATAAGCCTATTGATAGTTACCAGCGATAGTTGCTTTAGGAGGGGTGACGAGGAATAGATGTGTCTGAAAACTTACCTATCTTGCAACTTTGAGCTTGAACGTGCATTTATTGGTGTAGATAAGTTTATGAAGTCTTCTGTCAAATGCTGCAGACTAGAAATGAAACCTAGATGCAGTTATGTTAGTGATTAGGATGGCAGTATGTTAGAGGGGGGATTTGTGTGAAGTTTGTTGGACTCTGATGGTTTTCCTGTATGATGTGATCACTATCAAGGTGAAACTGAGCAGAACTGACCTGCGCGCTTTGGTCTGAAGGTCTGTACCGCGTGCTCAGACGTGTATTCAGGTGTGTTTGGTATGATGAGGCCCCTAAGTGCTTAGGTAGACAGATCTAACACACACACTCACACACACACACACACACACACACACACACACACACAGACAAACACACCTCACCACTGCCTCTTCGAATCACAGGGACCCAGGAACTTGGGGTAGACTGGCTGATGGAATCTCCGCCCCTTAAGGCGGGGCTGTGGCTGGTTACTAAGATACTAGTGCCCTCTGCACCCCATCCCCACATCACTTACTGGTGGAGTCCCCGCCCCTTAAGGCGGGGCTGTGGCTGATTACTGGCGCCCTTTGCACCCCATCCCCACATCACTTACTGGTGGAGTCCCCGCCCCTTAAGGCGGGGCTGTGGCTGATTACTGGCGCCCT
>JAODJW010000081.1:2169382-2190724 GCA_026777045.1 Hyperopisus bebe | reverse complement strand
ATGCTGCATTTTGGGATTTTTCCCTGGGGGGGGGGAGGATGAAGGTCTTAGGGAACAAGTGCAACTTTTCTGTCTTTTGCTTACGATGCTTGTTTTGATTTTGTTTTCCCAGTTAGAGTCAATTGGCAGTGAAGGACGGCTCTCTCTGGGGACAACTTTCTAATGATAGGAACTCTGCCCTGTTCTAATATACAAGACAAAGATCATGTGGAAAGATTCATCTCACATCTAAACCCAACAAAACTGAAAATAAGTTCCCAGTTTTGGCTAATTGAGAACACTAAATGTCAGAAAACAATCAAAATGTTAAACTCATTAAAATAAATTGTTAAAATCACCCCTAGTCATGTGTTATTATCTTTATTGTTATTATTTAATCCCTCTAAAATCGCTTCTACAATATTGTGCACAAGATATGTGTGGTACTTTGTTCCACAGGAAAAGTTTCACTTGAGTAATTTAGTCAGCAGGAGATTCCTTCTGTTTGTGAAGTGAAAATGCAAACTGAACCGATTATGTACAGATCTATCTCACACAGCGGGTGTGGTGTGTGAGTCAGCGGGTTAGGATGCCGTGCCCAAGATCAGAAGGTCACCAGTTCAAATCCTGTGGTTGATAGAGTGATGTAATCATGGGGTCCTTGCTTAACTCCAAAACGCTCCAAGGACTGTACGTTGCTTTGGATAAAAGTGTGTGCTAAATGAATAAATGTAAATAATGAAGAAAGGTGTATTGTGGACACTGCTTGCTCTTGTTCAGCATGGCATGATCCTGCATTTTGTCCTGTTTGAACGTATCGCCTTGGATTTTTGGATGCGTTCTCTTTTCACCTTGTGACTTGTACTCAGTGTGAGTGAATGTGTCTGCATGCCCTGTGATGGACTGGCTTTGACACGGACCTAATTAGACAGGCAAAAAAACGGCTCTGAATTAACTCCTCATACATCACGGAGTTTTCAGTCGTGGGCCTGGAGCTTGCTGCAGATTCATCCTGCTGCGTGGTATAGATGCGTGTGTGTGGGCTGCTGTGTGTTTTGTGAGGCTGGTCCCCACCTGAGAGGCTGCCTCAACCTTGGGGAGTCACATGGAGGGGGGGGGGTCTCTGGTGACCCCTGTCATCCCTCAAACTTCGTTCAGAGTGTCTCAAAAAAACATTTGTACCGGCTGTGACTCTCAGGAGATGCATAAGATTACATTACAGTTGTAGAATGTTATTCTGTCTGAGTTTGGTGTTTTTTGCCAGCACCTGGTGAATTCCCAGCTGTCGTTTATAGCAATCGTTAGGTTCACTTATCATCTGTACGTGTCTCCCTTGATATTGCCTGAGCAATCTGGGAAGTTTTCAGGCCCCGATAATGTCACAGCATAGCACAAACTTTGTGCTATGCTGATTCTGTGGTGTTCCTGGAATTCCAAGTGGTTGGTTCCCCTACACCTAGAGAACGAGCCAGAAGAGACCTCGTTCGACAAGGAGGCATTAGACAGCTCAGCATGGCTGGCTCTGTCATACATGTGTTCATGCACAGACACTGGCCAATCAAATTCTGTGTTTATGTCCAAGGGCAGGTTTTGATGGGGAAGCGCATGTGTAAGATCACCCGGCAACCCCGAGTCACCATGGCTGTCGCTACGCCATCCCACGGGCTGCCTATCAGCACACCCTTCCCATCATCCTCTGCCCTGCCCTGTAGCTGTCAGAGTAACTGTCATTCCGTCTGCCGGGAACATGGCCGCCAGCTAGCATTCATAAACCACCACCCCCTTAATTCCCCGAGGTCAACTCCTGGGTTCTTTGTCACGGATAGGGGGGGTAGGTGAGGAGAGAAAACAGTAAGTGACCATCAGCTTTGAATTTCTGTGAGGTTGTTTTCAGAAATATACTAATTTGTCTTGGAATCTAGGTAACTTCAGAATGGTTTCTGCCTCTTTGTAGTCTTCCTAACTGATGCTTGTTTTTTTCTTTGTTTTTCTTAACTGGCACCCAATTCTGGGGTGTAACAACTGCATGCCATGCTGGTTCTGAAACATTTCCGTCGTTGTCCCTCGTCTCTTGTTCAGACTGTTAAATGTGTTTCGAGGGACTGGGCTGTTATACAATCTATCAAACCATATGTAAACAAACAAACAAACAGAGATAATGAGAAAACTAATATTATTTAAGGGGCAGCATCCTCAGGCAGACATCTGCATTCCGACGTGCTTGACGCAGCCGTATTGACTTTCTAAGTGAAGATTCTCCCCCGTATGAGGGGAATTAAACACGCTGCATTATTTATGTGCTATGAACAGACGATATTCTCAAATCACATATCCTCTTTCCCCAACCCCCAATGAATTTGGCCAACACGTTGTCAAGGCGACAGATGAAGCTCGTCATTGAATTTCCGCTGCAAACAGGTATAATTTTAATTCTTATTATTATCATGTGTATTAGACAATGTGCCGTGATTGGCTGTTCCTCTTCCCAGCCACAAAAATCACACTTAACAAGGATAAGAGGACTGCAAACCAGCTTACCGGAGAACATGTAATTGTAGGTGTAGGTTGTAGGTTGCCTAGCTAGTGGAGGAGATGTTCAACAGCTGGAGGGAGAGGAGACCACCCCATCCCTACTGGGATTCACCAGTTCTCCCAGCTCTGACCTTTGACCTCATTAAACGGCACGACTCACTCCTCCCGGTGCTCTCCCGGTATCTCCGCTCATGCCGTGGCCTGTTGCTATAGCGACATCTCCACACAGCGAGCCCACACCGGGACTGCTGGGGTGTTTGTTTCATTCCCCTCTGATTAGTCATTAGTCATCGTGTTATTGTTGTTGTTTTTTTTTTATTATTATTATTTGCGCTCTGAGAGTATGTCGCACCGGTGTCTGTACAGTATCAGACACGGCTGCAGTGGTGTTCAGCATGTGCCATTCAGGCTGTTTGACAACATCCATTCTCTGTGCTCTTTACTGCACAAGTGTAGACCCACATCTGCTGCTGTTGATAGACACGGCTAAAAGATCGCCTGTCATAGCCACCTACGTCCCATAGGAGGCGAGCAAGAGGAGCGCCTTAGGGCTGAGAGCCTCTTGTTAGTGGCTTTCGTTGAGTCATAGTAGACAAGCAGGGAACCTGTGTAGTACATGGTTTTCATAGTGACTAAATCTCTCTTTGGTGGATTTGTAATAAAATGTCGTTTTATAGAAATGCGGAACAGTACAAATGGAAATGGTGATGGACGACCTGGAGATCCTGACCAGGATAAGCAGTTGGAAGATGGATGGGCAGTGGAAGACAAGTAGGATGGGGTTTTTGGATTGGAACCGCGAGGACGCGGCTGCCTGTCCGCCGTTGTTGGGGACTGCCCGAGCCCCCCGTCAGCCTTTTGTTTGGTGATGTTTTCACACCCGCCCCCATCCTGAATTCTTTCAGATGGTAGCTTTTGCTCAGTAAAAAGAATAAAGTAAGACTCCTAATCATATTTTAAGAGTTATGTAAGGCCTGGTTGCTCAAACACGTAGTGGAGATATTTACACTGGCGGTAACCAGAACCCCCCCCACCACTGTCAACACCACCCCTTGCAGTTTTTTCTTTTATTTATGCTGAATTTACCCTTTAGGCTGATACTTAACTCTACCGGCGATGACTGTTACCTAGGCAACAAATAGCAGCCGGGTGCTCTGTTCACCAGCTACCCATAATCTTCACTGAAATGTGAAGCAGGATCATTCAGTCTATCATAGACTGGTGAGGGGGGCAAAAGGGGGAAGTCAAGGAGTATTTTAAAATGTTCCTGTGCTGATCTCCACATGGCAGCCCCGCTTGTTACCGCCTCACGCATGTAAACGACGCACCTGCTTGCAGCTGGACCCAGACAGGCTGTGAAGAGGCATTAATGAGAAACAGCGCAATATGACTCCAGACTGACATTTGCAGGGATTACAAGAATATCTGTATTCAGTGTGTGTGACTTGTTGTGACCCACAATGCATTGCAGCTGTTCATCAGAAACTGAACTTAATATATACGGTGCACCTGACGCAATTTCATTCATTGCGCATTTTCACCTGTGGCTTTTAATATTAGCTGTTAATGTGTCTTTGGTGGGGATTCTATTCGTAATATAACTGTTGTCTTGGACAGGAAACCCATTTCTGTCCACCAAGTGACATGGCTGTCACATACTTTTCCCCTCCGTGGTGGGCCATGTCGTCCCAACACCAGCCACGTGACTGTGTTATGGAGTACTGCCCTTTGCCATTGACTCTCCAATGTGCACTTAGATAAGTATGAAAGCAAACTACTTGGAGTATAATGCATCTAAATAAATAAAAGATGTAGCCTTCAAAAGTGCTGAGTAGACCTTGTATGCTTTTTCCCCCCCATTGTTTTTCTGTAACTACTTGTGCTGTTCAGGCCTGCGGGGGGGGGTTCAGAGCCTATGGACACAAGGCAGGGAACAATCCAGGATGGGGAGCCAACCCATCACAGGACACTCTCACCTAGCATGGACTGTGGGGGGGCGACCCCACGATAACGACATGCAAACTCCACACACTTGGAGCTACGGCAGAGACTCAAACGCTGGTACCAGGGTACCGTGTGAGGTCACAATGCTAACCATTACACCACCGTACCACACGGTTAGGTCATTATTATGATTACTATTAAATATCTGTCAAACCTTGACTACTGGATAAGACTTTTACCATTTCTTTACGCAATGCCAGTGTTAGGGAGTAAGTATGTGGTAATTGGATTCTTATCCTTTTAAGTATTTAAGGACGGAGGTGCGGAAATATAGGAGGCTTAAATTTGAAATGTAGCTCTAAAGTAGGATTTGTTCAAAGTGCGAAAATGTCCTGAAGCAGCAGAAGCTTGTGATTTGCTTTGTTTTTGCAAGAAGCAATTTAGCCAAACCTGAATGCCCCCCCCCCCCGATATGGTATCTACTGTACAGTGGTGACTGTACAATGAACTGAATTGCATAAAAACTCATCTCCCAGTAAACAGAATGGAGCTGACTGGACCAAACAGGTACTGCGCGTTCCTTTATAATAATGAGATCGGTGCTTTATGCTTGTCACCGGTGTAATGGCATCAGGTGGATGTTTCCTAACCCCCGGCTGCCCCCCCCATCAGCAAACCAACCCGGTCCTCTAATGTGCAGCAGATTGTAAAATTACTCTGCACAGGCAAGGACTGAACGGCAGTTATCTCGGGGGAGATGAACTGTATTGACTCGGTTTGGTTTTTCACATTTTAAAAAACTGCTTGGGAAAGTGTATACAAACATGGGGGGGGGGGGGCAACTGTACTGAAATGCTTTAAGTGTCATTAGAAAATCGTTTAATGATCCTTGGAAGGACGCTGCGACTGGCCTCGTGTTTCTTTGGGGTCTGCAATCTTGTGGGTTTTCACGTCGTCTTGCGATCTATCAAGAGTATTTTTCCATTCTAGCTGAAGCATGTCTGCCTACTCGTAACCTTAATGTCCCCTTGCTTCATTTAGGAGAATCGGCACGAATACCCCAGTCGTGGACGGATCCCCGCGCCTAGGAAAATACTGCTCACAGGAGAGGAGATCGTCCTCCGTGTTTACCTTTCAGGCTGAGATGCTGTATAACTCTCCTCCGTGATTCCGCAGCGCTCATCCGTCGGCGTTTCGCCGCGTGTCTCGCCTTTCCGAGCCGGACCGCCTGGCGGGATTCGGCGCGAGGCAGGCGCGCGGTCACGTAACTCCACCTCGGGCAACGCCTTCGCTCGAAGCGCTCGCGCGCCGTTTTCCTTGCCGATCCGGAAAGTGCTAGAAAGAAAAATCGCTTTTAAAACGCGCCTGAAACACATTTCCCGCTGGGTCGCAGATAAACACCCCCCTACATGTCTACGCCTAGCCTACCAGCTCCTTGTGGTTTTTTTTAACCACCTATATCACGGTCTCTCAGCCTCTGTTTGAACACCCCCCCGGCCTCCGCCGTCCCTCCTGCTCCTTCCCCAGTGTTTATGTCATTTCGCTCCTTTTAATATCTGTTGTGTAACGAGTCGGGCGGCGTGCTGACAGGGTGGTCGGGATGCGCTGAGTTTTTGCAGCACAATTAAAGTTGTGCTATTCGAAGTACGCCTGAAAATCGACTTTGAGAAATTCATACTGACATTTTACTTGAGGGGGCACAAATAATAATTCAGTTACTACTGAAGTACAAATAATGAACAAATCATGAAAAAATACAGTCATTATTTGACAAAAAGACGCGTCAAGATCAGGGGTGAAAATTAAAGGGATCGCCCCCCTCCTCAATAATCAAAACCAGCCAGTAGAATCCCCTGGACCCCTTTCAATGGGTGGAGACCTCAACCCCTCAAAGTTTAACCAAAAGTTAGGCCCTTGGTCACGATTCATTAATGATGAACAAATATAAGATCAGTATTTAACTTGTGTCATTCGTGACTTGTTGCTTCAGTAGTTCATAAAGATTTACAAAATTAACAGGTATAGTAACAAACGTAGTAGATTTTCCTGGTGAAATAAGCTACAGTTACGTCTTACCGGTACAGTGGCATTCCTCTGTAGCATATGTTTATGCTAAAATATATGGGGTTTGTTGATGCTTATTAGTAGAGAACAGATTAATCAGTATTGGTTTATTTATCGTGCGTGCCAAATATAGAGCCGTATTTAAATCTCGACCACAGATTTCGGATTTGGTTTCTTTTATCTCCTACTGCTGTCACATGGTGTTTTTTCCTCTTTGACTGACGTTTCTCTGATAATGACTCTGATTTTTTTAAATATCTGATTTTTGGGCCTTATGTCTGAATTAATATGTGAGAAAGAAATAGAATCGAACGGCACAGATTTGAATCCGAACCTGGTGTGTGTGGGCATACAGATGCAAGGATATGATGAGGAGAAGTGTTGGAGATTTCCGTCCCGGCGAATCTCCTGGTGTTATTTGGAGCATTGAAGGGTGGGAAGCTTCCAAGGATGCCTTGGAAGCATCTCAGATGGAACGGTGTTCGAGATCCGAGCTGAATAAACTGCATTGAGTGCTCAGGAAAAAGTGCCGCAACAGAGTGTATGATCTGCAGTAGTGTAGCCGGATTTTTTTGATAGGAACATGGATAGAGAGAGTTGCCCTGCTTTTGTTTATCAAAGCTCATGCAAGCGGGTCCTGTCTGTCCTGTGTTCCCCCCACTCTCGTCCCTTATGCACATGTAACAGCCTGTCCTGAACCTTCTGTCCTCAGAGCCGACGGGAAGTGCCTCTGGTGAGGTTATCTGACCTTATCCAGGACTCTCTGGCTCAGCCTGTTCCCTCCCTCCCTGCTGGAATGACTCCGAAGTGGAACTGAGTAAGACTGTGCATTTTTCGAAGTAAACGTGGATGGAAATCTAGCTGTTGCTATGGGCGTGTAATTGTTTGATGAAGTGGTGCTTCTCTAGATACTGTTAGGGGGGGGGGGGGGGGGGGGGTGTGCAATATCCCCAGCTCCTGTCCATCACCAACTACTGAGTGCTTGATATAGTGCCCCATAAACCTTGAATGGTAACCTGTAGTTCATGGTTACAGGTTAAAATGGGTTTAAATTGTGTCTATTTCATGGTTGAGTATGATACTCGGGGCATGGGGAGAATTGACCTGATGACCCTTCAAGAATGGATTGTTGTTGGGAATACAGGAAGAGGACATCTCCATCACCTGTGCAAGTTCAAGGGCTGTCCAAGAGTCACCTTAAACTGCAGACCCAACTGAACTACTTACAGAAATTGCCTGGTCATAGATTCTGGCGTGATGGCTAGCTTTGTTCTCCACGGGAAATCTCCATCTCATTGAAATCACACTCATCAAATGCCTTGGAGAGCTCTGAAGTCTGCTCAGACGCGTTTCAAGTCAGGCAGGGCTTGTTGAACTTTTTAAAGATTTCGACATCTAATATTCCTATTGATTCCATTACTTGTGATTCCATTTTACACTGCATAGGTGCTATAAAAAAGTACAATAGTGAACAGTGTTGATTTGTTTAACGGAACCAAGATGATTATACGTAATGGGAGTCAGCTTTCAGAAATTCCGACCGCCTGTATCCATGGCAACCCAGATGCCAAGCATATGAGTGTAAACTGAGCTCCAAGGCAGTGATGTGCATTGTGGGAATGATGAGTCCAGTTGTGCTGTGGGCTTGGTGTCAGTCAGTATTTCAAGCTTAGGTCAATTTTGACATTATGAGTCAGGAGTGTACCCTCTCCCTTTATTAAATGCACGCATAATCTGACCCTGCAGCTCCAGTAATCAGAGGCACTTTGCCAGGGGCTAGAAAGCTATCCCTGACTACTCTCTGGGGGGGAGGGGGGGCGGGTGGAGCTTTCACTCCATTCTGCATGCTTACGGGGGAGAGTGGTGAGTCACAGAAGAATTTGGTGATCTGAGATACTTTCCTGTCACGTTACAGCTTTTTCAAACTCCCACCGTCCATCTACCATTAAACGCCTATGTCCATTTACCATTGTAGGCCCTCAAAGGGCAGTAGTCAGGACTGCGCTGATACTGCATTCAGTTTCACTGACACATCGGTCTGGCTTAATGTTTACTCATTTATTGAGCTGGAGCTCTGTAGACTAATTACTTTGCTTAAGGCTGCTTGTTTAAGTTCCCCTGGAACTTGAACGAACGAGTTAACATCCTTGATCGCTGAGCTGCCTCCAATCGTAGTTAGGCCTGAGGTCACGACCACAGGAGTGAAAGTGTTCCTGAGCCTGGTAAGCACTGTGTGATCCTTGCTGTTCTGTCAGAAGTTTGAACACATCACGCAGAAGTTTGACGTGAGGAGCGGAGGGGTCTGGTAAAGGAAGGACACCCTCCCCCTTTATAAAATGCCTGCTCAACATTTCTTACCAGCTTTTTTTATCAGCGTTTATTAATGTCTGAATTTCCATAGCAACCAGGCCTTTAATGCACCTTGGGAATGGGCAGGCTTGTCGATGCTATAATCTGGGGCAGGTCCTGTCTCTCACACCTTTGAGGTGAGCAGGGACCTGTGGGTTTTGTTTCACGTCCAGCACTGTAATTAATCGGATCTGTTGTCCAGCCTGAAAATGATGTCACTGGACCTTGGATATAAATGTGAGCAGGAGAGCAGCCCAGTCAGTAAATCATTCACACCCTGAGCAGCCAGAAGTCACTTTTTCCTCTCCAAACGGTTACTATAATTAACCCACCCACTGCTGGGATGCAGCAAAATCTGCAGACCCTGCAGATCCTATAAAGGCACGACTGGGCTCCCAGATTCAGTGATTGTGATGTTTTTGTTCAAAACCAACCACCCCCCCCCCCACACCCTCCCACCCCCCATGGCTGAAAGTATTTTTGTTTTTGCTTAACATGGATTCAGACTGTTATTCCCACCATTGGCAGAGCGGAGGCGATAGGGAGGCTGACACAAAACAGAGGGTGCGAGGTTCTGTCGTCGGCGCTGTGGGGCGCCCCCTGTTGAATGACGCCCCGCGGTTCACATGGTGAAGTTTAGCTGTGAGTGAAGTTCGGATTAGAGAGAAACATGCAGCTCCTGCTTGTGGCCCAGTTTCTGCTTCTACTGCTGAGGACTGCTCTTTTTCCTGTAGATGCCATTGCTTACGTGAACATCCAGATTTATCAATTAGCGTGGGATGGGGGTAGTTGGGAGTGAAATGTGTATAAAAATTGGGGATGGTAAGATTCACCGATTCGCTGCACCAGTATAAAAGTTCATGATGTGACTGGCCCGTTTTAAAGACTGCAATGGATACAATTCGGGATGAATTCAGGATGCATCGTTTGTAACATCTTTGCATCGGTAAAACTCGATTTATTAATGTAGAATGCTTAGTTAAATCAGTTATTAATTTCGTAATATTTATTTACCATGCTGTCGCCGTGTGATGTCACCAACATACCAAAACACAATGCTGAATGTCACGATGGGAGGGTTCCTGGCCTGCCCTGTCCACTGGAGTTATCGAGCAGGTAGCAGCACACAGGCAGGGTTTCATGAATATTAAATTATTCGTAGAAGCCCTATGCCTTTATAATTTAGAAATGTGAGTGGTAATTTCTGACCAATAATTTTATGTTTAGATTGACTCCCCCTCTGTAAACTGCTTCTCAAGTGCATTCTCTCATCTCCAGTTCTCTTCTGCTGCCAATTGCAATAGTAGTTGCTTCATATGTATCTTTAATGTATTGGATCTTTGGCAATGCATCAAGATGTGTATCACAATGCCTCAGAGATGGAGATGCACATTCCTAGTAAGAACACTTACAATAATTAAAAACTAACACCAAGCCTAATTTGCTAAATATCTGTGTTCATTTTGTTGTACAAGCTTTAAGTTTTTAATCCCAAGGTTGTAGTCTAATTTTGGTCGCCTTATTGTAACCCCTGACCTTTCCTTCACATTACCGGCCCCCTGCAGGCCGGCATGGGAACTGCATGGGTACGGCAGACGCTTGCCAAGGCCCGGAGTCAGGTTTGCGGACAAGGCAGAGGACCTGCTAGCAGCTGGCCTTTGATAGGTCGCCAGCATCCCAGGCCTCGGAATTAAAAATCAGCATGGATCCCCCCGCCTCCCCCCCCCACACGTACGGGTTGGGCTGTGCGTTTGACACACCGAGTAGCAAGTGGAGCAGAACGGCATTTCTGGGGCTTTCTTGGACAAACGTGCAACTTTTTGGACGGATAAGCTTGATGGATCTCATTAATGATCTTTGTGGGTGTCCCGCACATGTGGATGTAAATATACACATTCACCTTTAAAAGCGATACGTGTGGCAATCGATTAATTTAACAGCGCAAATACGTGCGTATTTTATTTGCATTTGTGCCGATATGACAAGAAATTACCATGCATTTTAACCTCTATACCGCAAATGAAGAACAGATTAGCATATAAAGGTTAAAATGCACAATTGTTTCTTGTCATATTGGCGCAAATTCACATAAAATACATACGCATTCACGCTGTTACAACAATCGATTGCCGCATGTATTGCTTTTAAAGGTGAATGCGTACTTGCTTACCAGGTATGTCTATCCCTTGATATAAACTTTCACATGCATATGGGTGTTACATTATGAGGTTTCACAGGCATGCGGATGTTACTGTATAAAGTTTCCTGCACAATGTTCCACACATGTCCACTGTCCAGAATTTAGTATTCAGTGGGGTTATTACAATGCATGCAGTGTCTTTTAATGGAAAACATTTAAGTGTTATGTGTAAGCCAAAGACAAAACCAGTTCTGACGACATCTGTGTGTTTATGCAAGTATTGCCGATTTTAATGCAATATGGTGTCCCATACACAGAGAGATGGTTATTTGCAAGGTTAACCGGAGGCACACGATGGTGCAGACAGGCTACGATGGTGCAGACCCCACGGACTGCCTGCGTGGTGGGGGTCCCTTGGAATGTGCCGTTGCGTGTGGCAGGGGGGCTTCTCTTTGGCAAACATGAAGTCTTATGAAAGGATTAAAAAGGCAGGAAAGACCCTTAACAAAACAAGCAGCTTTTCATTCTCTTGAATGTTGAGAAACATTTGAGTTTCTTTTTTTTAAAAAAAAACTTTGCTCACAGGGGTAGCTTGATGAGGGGGGGTCTTAACAGGAAGTGCCCAAACATGGTTGGTGTCCGTGATCGTGTGGCCTTTTTACTCTAGCCTCATGGCCGTCTGTGCGCTTGGCTCACCTCCTTTCCCCGCCTGCTCTTTTGGGCGAGTGGACTCTGCGGGATGAGGCCTGGGGGGTAAACACAGTCCATTTTTATGTTCAGTGACAGCTGCTCTCAGATTTCCATATGCTGTTCATTTCCCAGTTTTGAAATGGCCGGCCTCTGTCTGTGGATCTTGTGTGCATCATTTCAGACCGTAATGCTGCCACACTTAGTTCACCATTACCCCCTTTTATCCTCCTTTGGCTGTTACTGACCTTGCAGACTTCATTACTAGTTTAAATGGGGAAGCTGAAGGTTTTCATTTATCGGCCGTCCAATAAGTGTTTAACAACCATTTATCCACCTGCCTGATCAGTTACCAAGAGCCGCTTACCCAATTAGGGTTGCCATGCCAACTGTTGGTCTTATTATTTGGTTTAGCGTCTTTCCTGCGCTATATAAAACTACCTGAAAGGGTCAGAGAAGATCAGGCGCCTATGATGTAATTACTCAGGACAGTCTCCAGGGCCTGGAGCTGTGATGACTGCAGGTCTTCCAAAGCTAGGAAAATGAGCGGAGAGGTGCTTTTTTTAATTGGATGGGGGGGGCTTGGCAAGGGCACAGTGATGGGTTTGTTTACCGAAGCAGGGGATTTGAACTTGTACTTTGGAATATGGTGGTGTTTGTGTTTCTGGGAGGGGTGAGATGCTCAAGGCGTAGAGGAATATTCAGGGATACTTCAGCCTGGATGGTGGCATGTCAGGACAGCCGGTGGCACAGCAAAGAACACGGAGCTGTTCTGACCTGAGATCCCATGAGAGGCCTGGCTGTCGTACCCTTGAGCGACAGGCAGCGATGGCTGGATGTCTCCGGGAAAAACAAAAAAGAAAAGGCACTTTGGAGGAAATCAGCTCTGAGACAAAATAATATGGTGATAGCAGAGGGGGGGAGGATGATGACTCATGAGGAGAGCAGCTTAGCTGTGAACCTCCTACAGGAGCAGAGGAGACCTTAGGCTTACTCTCGGAGGGGCTGCCAGATCAGACACCAACCTCCCCTCTGCCTTCCCATCATGCCCTCTGCTCATGTTAATGGATGCTCTTCGGCCGTGCTGGACTCCATTAGCATGTAGTACGCCAATGGTTCAAGAGATCAGCGTCACTGTGGCTCGGGACATTATAGGCGTTAAAACTTCACGATTCGCAACAAATGCGGAATGGCACCGAATACGCAGATCGAGAAGTAAAGGTTCTGAATTTCTTACATTTTGCCGCAAAGGGATATGTCCGGGGTAAGCTAGGATCAAGTCGGTCTTTGTGGAGTGAAGAATGATGGGACCCATTGCCTTGTCAGGAAAGGCACACATGGGGAATGAGTGGTTAGATTTTCCTGGAGTTTTGAAAACCCTGTGCAAGTCAAATGGACAGTGACGCCCGGCTGTGATTTTAACTGCCTCACTCATATAAAAACACCCTTATATTTGGTTCTGAGCTTTGGTTTGTGGGTTTGGCGTCTCAGAGCCGTTCAGAATGTTTGGCCGCCTACGTGTGACTCAGTACGGGGCTTCCTTCTGAATCCCATCTGAGTCGGAGAGGCACCGGGAACTGCACGTCTGGGTTTTCCAGGGGTCTCCCTTTGCCTGCCGGCAGACGGAAGCAGGTGGGCGCCGAGCGGAGATCAGCTAGGGAGAAGCTCTGTTTGGCCTCCTTGGGGGGCTGTTAGGATGGCACCACGGGGCCCTGTTCGAGCGGAAAGCCGCCCATTACCTCGCTGTCTTCTCCTGCCAGTCTCCTGTCAGGGCTCCGGCCTAAAACTTCCACTTCTTTCACTTCTGATATCAGCGTATATGTATCCGACATGTTGGAGGACATTTGTGAGATGGAATTCTATGATTTATCCTCCAAATTGTATGAATAACCCGTTGCTGGGACTTTTGTCATGGTTTTTTTGTTCTGGGGACCAGTCATCTTTGGTGCCCCTGACAGGAAACCTCTCAAACTCACCGGATCTTCCTGGGAAGTAAACCAGCAGCAGCTGTGTTGCATACCCGCTTTGGTGCCAGTTGTTAGCATGATGCTCTGTCTATCCACCTTATTTCCTGATATTCATAAGGGTGCTTGACTGTCTGTGGTAGAGCTCCCCCTAGCTGTGGGGGCAGGAGTGGCTCTCCACTCTAAGAAGTTAAAGTCTTAGTTTTGTTCACTAAAAATGTATTTAATGAATATATTATGATTTATATTATTATTTCTAATATATTTGAATCCATTAATGAACAGTGACCAGCCACCTCACATAAAGAACAGGTAAGGAAATCGCTGTTAGTCAAAACTGAACTGTATAAATTCATATAAATCCATATGGACCCAGTTAACAAACACAGTTATTTTAAGGAGTTACTGTATATACATCCTATGTATTTGCACTACCACATTCACTCTCTCCGCCCCCATAAGCAGATTACATTGTCAGCCTCCAGTACAGCAATGATTTATGTCTCTGTCCCTTTAAGTTGCATGCCAGCTACCCCCCCCCCCCTGGGTTTCAAGGGAATTCGGTGGAGTTTCCCTGAGTATTCCTCCCCTTCACCTCCTGTTGTCAGGGCATCTATTTTCCTAGCTGGCTCCCCCAATCCCACCGCTGTCATATGACATCATTCGTCTTCCTTTCCAGGCCGGCCTGCTGATAAATGCCCTTCTTGTGATGCCAGGCCTCCTGGCACATGCAGACGGTGCAGACGCCGTGTGGGTGGCCGGCGCTCAGGTCAGGCTGAGGTGCTGTGGTTCCAGGACCTGGCCAGGGTTCCATGTCACTCCTGCCCTTAACTGGTAGCTCGTCCTTCCAGATTTGCTGCTGAATATTGTCCCTAGCCTTGGTTGATAGTGTTGCCTTCTGTATGGGTGTAATCACACTAGGTGGTCTGTACTATACCCAAACTCGCTTCCACAAATATACACCATTCGCAACAGATTGGGTGGACTGTAAAGATTGGGTAGTGACAGACACGTAAGAAATATCGCTACAAAGGGATCACTTCAGTCTACGGCAGAACTGCGGTGTTTGCTGGAAATTTGGGCTGATGAGAGTATCCAGGAACAACTGTATGCAGCACACAAAAGCTCTGATGGGACTCTCTTACTATATGTGCAGCACGATTAAATGAAAACCGTTGCATTGCGTACTTGATCTATGAGGGCCATGTGTCATTATGCCCAAAATGACTCCAGATAAGCCACAAAATATGGACACCAATCAAGAACGCCATTGTGCTGAGTGACTGTGCTTTTCTTCCTATGTTTTCACGTACAAAATGTCGCACAGTGTTGGTGGGAGAGTGCTTGGGCCCTGAGCGTTAAGCACAATGTGAACGCAGGCCAGCGGGGGAGTGGAGAGGGGGACAGTCGTTTTCTGGCACGGTACAAGGCAATCGGGTCAAGTGTGAGTTCACCCTACCTGTTATCTGAGTTGCAACATCAGATTAATATTTTTACGCTTATGCCCAAACCTCTTCCTCCTACATCGTAGTGCAGGACCTGGGCCTACTCAGTAACCATACTGCGGCTGAAAAAAGTTACCCTACTGGGCTTTTAACCTGCAACCTTTACGTCCTTAAGACTATGCCCCTTGCTGTTGTCAAGGATAAAAATGTCATTACTGCTCTTCCCATTTATCATCCCTGCTTCACACTGTCTAAATCACACGGTAATGGGAATTGATGACCTTCTGAGATTTTTTTTTCCCCTCCTGTTGGGTTGTGGATACATGTTCTCATGGGGCTTTGTCCTCTGTCTCAGTGGAACTGTGGCTGTCCGTGCTTCGTGATGTGGCGATTACAACTGAGTTGCTCTCCATGCCTAGCAAGCAGTAAATGCAGCTGTGAGTTTGGATAATGGATGCTGGCCAAATAGCTCTTTCCACTCAGATACCAACACCTACACAGGTTACTGTTGCACTCACATGGAGGTAATAAGCTGCTTTCTTTCCAGTTAAAATACTTTTGGCACCTCAGGAATGCCACTTTTGATGGCTCTGTGGAGTTTATTGTTCCATACTTCTTGGCTGAAATAATTCTAATTTCATACAAGATGTTTTTTTCTCAGCTCCAGTAATCACTGTCCAAGAATCCATTTGGGCAAGATGTTTGGGTTTACACTTTGCACCAAATATATCATTGCACAATTTCCCAGAATGCACTTTGAGTTGGTGAATCTCTCCATTGTGGCGTCTGCATTGTCTCTGAACCATAATAATGTTATGTGATTACCAACTGATAAATCCTAAACTAGGGTTAGACTTATCTGGAAACAACTTATGGAGCAGCCAGTGAATCCAAACATAATATAACTCCTGCAATGTATGCACTTAGTGTTATTACCCTTTCGCCAGTTGCTAAAAGCTGTTGAAGTAATGACTGTTTGCGTATCAAAGTTGCAACATCAGATTTATGATTTTGATTGGTTGGAAAAACAGTGTAGTGGGCTCTGATTTCTGATTGGTGGTCAGATAAATGTTAAATATGTTGATTTCTTTAAGCTGGAGTTTGTTTATCTGTATTTTCTCTGGCTTGGTGGCTAAGGACTCGGATTTGCAACTTGTCCTTCATTGATTTAAGTGCTACAAGGTTATGTGCTACGCCGGGACCCAGCAGCATTCTTAATATAAATTGCCTCCGTAAAAATATACGACTCTTTAAATGGCTGGAAATCATAAACCGCTTTCAATAAGTCTCAGCCAATCAAACGGAAATTTACAGTAACTCTGTGAGCGTTTGGAGATGTCTGACTGCTGAATATTTGAAGGCTTCAGTCAGGAGGCTAGCAGAGAGATGAGCTGAATTTTTGTTGTCACGCACTCTGGCAAGTATCAAAATGAAAGTGCTGGTGTTTCCTTTCATCTGCTGCACAGACTGCACCCTACTTTCGAGATGGACGGATGCGTGATTTTGTAAACCATATCCGGTGTACGCATCACAGCATAAACTGATTTTACTGTGAGTTTGTTCAATAGTCACACTGATATGAGAGTTTTTATTACAAGTGGCAGGAAAATGTAACAGATTTTGGCGTTGGGGAAAATTTTAGTGTAATATTTCTGCAGGCTGCAGGGAGGGAATTTGCCATGGCCGGCGACCCCCCAGGCTGACACAAGGTCCAGTCCCACCCTCCGGAAATGGCCGTCTATCTGTCACAGCCAGGTGTTATGTGAGCGTCCCCTTGGCCTGGTCCAGCCGCTCGGGTCCTCAGCAATAAGGATCCTGTGAGCCGGATCACCCTCAGGGAAACGCGCCACATGGCCGTAGTGCCGTAACTGACGCTCCCTCACAATGCAGGTAATGTGCCTCATTCAGGACTCCTCTAGCAACCGCTCATTCCACACGAAGTCAAACCAGCGGTACCCAAGGATTCTCCAAAGATACACAGTACTAGCCTAGCCTTCACCATGATTGAAAATGGCTCTTTGGCCCCAAAGAGCATCTGTGGACCTGCTCTTCAGCATCCATGGATTACCAATACCCTCTTCCCTTCTGGCACGTGCAATTTCAATCAATGGTCCTAGAATTCAACTAGAAAAATCCCCCTACTTAGTAATACAATTTTAAAAATGTATATATAGGCAGGATTATAGCATGGATATTGATCTTTTCATTATGGACAATTAGAGGGTCATCGATCTCAGACCCTTACATCATCTCTCTGAAGAATCTGGCCAATCAGCATCTACTGTTTACAATTCAGCAACCTCAGCATCGAATTTAACTGGACAGTTGTTGGGTGGCAAGAGAGATTTAGTGCTTTCCACGTACGCATATCATCTGCTTGTGAGGACTGGCATCGCTCATGAATCAACCCCGTCGAGCTCTCGGTGAAGACCCATTACTCTCCATCTTGCGGCAGCTGTCTGGCAGCTTTTTGCCCCGTAACCCCCATCCCCCCACCCTGCTTGCCCACAGCGGACTGAGCATGCGTGTAATCCTTTGGTAATTTATACAAAAATAACCATCAGGATTCCTCGAGTGTGTGCCACCAATATGCACGTATCACAAGTGACCTTTTGGAGAGCCAGCCCGTCGCCTGGGTAACAGGGACTGAGCAATCTGAGACGCTTCAGTGTCGCTGTGAAGATCTGTCCGTGTTGGTGCTGTTTGGAGAGAAAAGGAAAAGATGAGTCATTTGTATCAGAATAAAATGGGAACCCCCCCCCCCCAAAAAAAAAAAAAAACATGCACCTTTCTGCCACATCATCCACTTGATTTAAACACAGGTTATGCTGGGAAACCCAAGGCAGTTAAAAGAAAAGACCGTTTTTGAGCTGCTCTTTCGAGATTGACCCCCAAGTTGAGTCTGTCTCTTACGTATATGTATCCAATACGGTCCTTTTGGTCTATATTTCCTTGCTTTAGCTGATGTGTTTGAACTGTATGTTTTATTTCATTGCTAAAGGGGCTTCCCTGCATCATGAGGTGAAGCATCTCCTGTGGCATCCCTCAGAATTAGTGCCGTGGTTTCCATGGTTTCTCTGAAGCACGACAGTGTAGCTGAGTAAGGTTGACATTCATTTTGTTTAATACAATCTGTCAATGTGAAAAAAAGTGGGAAAGTAATTTTGTTTGCCAAAGAAAATGGAAAATTCCGCTGAAAATGACCTCCTCGAGGGAAACGTGACTGAACAAATCTTTGGAAAAGTATGATTAAAGTACAGCTGCAGCTCTACACAATATGCATAAATATAAATAAAATGGGGTACAGTACAGATGAATGAGGGCTAGTTGGAAATGCCCTTGACCTCAGCGAAATGATTTTCTTCATGGCGTTCCCTTTGTTTTGGGTTCTTGCCAAACTAGATCAGCCTGACTAATGTGTTTGTTTGCATGCAGGTTTGGAATATCAGAGGTGCAGTAATATATACTTTACCCTTGGAATTCCTCTTGAATTTCTGCATGCTTTCGAGCTGGTTTGGCAAAGTGAAACCTTCTGGTAGACTATGCCATCTCCCATTCTTGGCGCAGCCACAGAAACTTTGCGATCCACTCTCAAGGCTGCCGTGCCGTCATCTCCCTCACCTCCCTGCATTCTCAGACTCCTCAGCTTTCTCTCTCTTTCTGGAAGTGGGCCCTCCCTTTCAGGGTTTCCTTCTCTGCTTCCTGAAGAAGCTCATTCTCCCTTCCAGACTTTTTCCACCCTTGAGATATCCGTTGCAGCATAGTCACTGTGGGCTTCCGGTTTCTGAAAGGGTCACAGCCTGCCCCTTAATGAGCTTCCTGCTCAAATCAAAACAGCAAATGATCAGTTTTCCCCTCCGGCTGATCCTTTAATCAGCAGTAAGTCTGCTCTGCTGAGCAGTCACTTCCTTTTTAAGTGTTCCTTAAGAAAGGCTTTGTTTTTTATTGCCGTTCCTGTGGATTTGCATAATTTTCTCATACCCATATCCTGTGCCTAATCTTTGTACTCAAGGTAGATTAGAAGCATTCACACCCTCCTGCATGCTGAAATCCTTCAGCCTGTTCGAGTTAACACCAGCTCTTGATGTGTCTGCCATCATTCTGACACTGAAGGCACACTGAGGTCATTAGAGATACAGTGAGGGTACAACAGGACTTTCTCTTCCAGGGATTTCAACCCAAGGAGCGAGTCTGAGACTCGAAGTTTCAGGCTGATTTATTGCATGACGTAATGGGTCACGGATGTTAAAAATTAAAATTGCCACTGCAGATTGTCCTTTCTGT
Organism: Hyperopisus bebe; assembly: GCA_026777045.1. NCBI lineage: Eukaryota > Metazoa > Chordata > Actinopteri > Osteoglossiformes > Mormyridae > Hyperopisus > Hyperopisus bebe. The sequence continues at coordinate 2,171,336 of JAODJW010000081.1, read as the reverse complement.
AATCGAGTTGAACTTTAGCGCTACATTTTGAAGATTGATGATAAAATGTTAATTGCTATTAAGGATCAAATGAATCCTGCGAGACAAATTGTGCGTAGATGAATCGTACGCGGACGCTACCCCAACGCAGAGTTCAGTGGAACCCCCTGTCATGTCAACATGTTTATCTTCTGTCTTCGGTTGCCTGATGTGATAGAATTAGAGGGTCTTTTAATTCAGCAGGTAAGGAGGAGTATGCACTGATACATTGCATTACCACACCCATCAGAGGCAGCCAAGTGGCAGGTGATACCTCAGCACCACACCAGTCTGAATGGACCAGTGTGAGGATTTTCCCAGTGGCTGGAGTGCCAATCCTGCCCCCAACCCCCAAGTTTTTCCCCTGTAAGTTGGAGGGCTGGATGTAGCTTAACGTCATACCCAGGACGAGGCAATTGCAGGTTGAGGGCCTTGCTGAAGGATCCAATGGAGCAGAACTACTCTGGGCATTCATGGGATTTAAACCAGCAACCTTCCAATTGCTGGGACAGATCCCTACCCTCAGAGCCGCCACTCTGTCCAATTCAGCAGGCATACAAATTTAATAAAAAAATTTTCCATTAAAACCATACTAAGCCAGCACATTTATTCATTAGGGCTTCAAAGATGGACACACGTGAATGATAGATTTAAGGACAATTTATGTTGGGTTTTTTTCCCCAAAATTTAGAAATCAACTTGTCTGGCTTCTCTGTGTTAATCAGATAAACCCTGTTTTCTTCTTCCCTGGAAAACTCTGACAGTGTAATTTGCAATGTCACAGTTTGTTTTCAGCTGCTTAGTTTGGTAAACTAAGCTCACTCGTGTTAATCTGTCAAAAAACAGAAAGCATTTTGCGTTCCTTCAGAACTGACTGATGCCCTCATTCTTTAAAACTGATGTAATGCCATAATTTCGTAAGCTTGTTACACTGGTTGCGTTTAACACAATCTGGCACCGGGATGCAGTGCTCAGTCATAATATGTCCTGGATCAGGACTACTGAAAGGGTCAGAGAGCTGAATTGGGTGTGGAGCAGGGTCATGTGATATGAGAAGCTCCGCCCACTTCTGCAACAGGGGCATGACACTGTGAAGATCCCCTCTGACGCTGGGGAGGGATTTATGGGTTATTGAAGGAGCCCTTTCCTGGGTGGCCGTTGTACAGGAGGTCAGTAGGTTATGGGGACTATGGATGCTCGACTCATTTCTGTAATCTGATAGCAAACTTACCCCCGAGGAGAGTAAATAGCTTTAATGTTTTATTTGTGTTTGCTTTCCTGCACGTATACTCCTGCACATTAAATAGAGGCTCTGTACTGTGTTTTAAGACAAAGAGCCAATGGTCTAGTGCTCAACATAAATTCCCTCTATGGAACTCTCATGAAGGTAAAGTACATAATGCATTTGCATATGTGTTAAGAGCAGATGCCGTAGGCATCCAGTGTGATTAAATGTGTTGTTTTTTTTTCTCACTAATGGATGCCTGTAGTCGTGCCTCAGAGTACTCCTGACAGTTTGACGCGAGTACGGTTTCATGTACGCCGTATGTACGCACTTCCCATCTGTGACGGATCGGATGATGAATGGCTCAGCTCCGGAGTGGGTGGGGCAGGACCATGCGCGTTGAAAGCGACACGCCTCCTGTTTGCTTAAACGCATCTCGGCGAGGAAACGTTTCTGTGCTAAAAATAGGCTTGAGGCATCCATGGTTTCCCTGGAAACCGGGTTCCCGTCCTCATGCTGTGTGAGTGGGATGTGGCGTTATTGTGTTGGTGTCTTTTAAGATGCAAAGCTATGATTTGTTTTTCTTTTTTTTCCTCCTTCAAATTCATATTTCTCTCTCTCTCTCTCTCTCTCTCGCTCTCTATCTCTCTGAGGAAGCTTACATGGAAATCGCATTTAAAATGGGTGGATGCATGCACTTATCCTGAAAGG
>JAODJW010000081.1:2152824-2169357 GCA_026777045.1 Hyperopisus bebe | reverse complement strand
GGGAGGGTGGGTGAGTGGGTGGGGGCAGGAGGGGGGGGGGCTAAGCCTGTTTACTGAATCTGGGTCTGGCTGGGGCCTGCGCAATGTTGGTTTTGAACGCTAAGTATTAGAATTACATTCTTGGGAATAACCCTCATTATGTACCAACTTAATGCGGCTTAATTAATTCAGGGCTTTACAGAGCTACGATTTGTAACCTCGAAAAACTGGGACGCAGAAATGAACACTGCCCGTGTGCACCTTCCCTGCCATCGCCCCCACCCCGCCCGGGAGGAACTCCACGGAAAATAAAATATTACGCAGACTGCCAAAGACAGGCTGGCATCATAGGCCTGAGACAGACTGATCCTGCAACCCTGTCCCACTTCAGCCCACACTCAGGCTGTGGAGTAAAACAGGCAGTTTGCACCCTGCGTGTATCTCTCTATAGTGCACTGTCCTCATTTCCGTGCCTTTTAAACTTTTTTTTTAATGCTCTGCGTTTCTGCATTTGTACCCCAGGAAACGTATCTGTAGCGGTCACTGCCAATTTATAATGCCAAAAAAAAAGACGCGGCTAGGAGAATCTGGGGTTTCGCTACATGGGGCGTGGTTCCTAGATGAGGTTAGTCATGAACCCCCCCCCGCCATGGCGCCACCCCTGCCCAGTGCAGACACTTACCAGCATTTGACGCCGGGGTCACCAATAGCATGACTCAGAGATTTTGCTTAATATGCTAACAACTCACTAATAGCTCTCGGAGCAGGGGCCTGTTCACAGCCCCTGCCCCCAGGCTTGCTAAGGGCGCTGAGCTTTCTGGGTGGAGGGTGGGATTTAGGGGCAAAGCTCCCTACTAACCCCGAGGAGGGGGTGTCGCAGCAGGAATTCTTAAGTAATGAATTTACAGGTTTACCAATTTCTGTTGTCGGGTCATGCCTGGTTACAGCTTCCCATTACACCTGTGGTCTCTCAGTAGTGATGCTGATGGCAATGTACTGGCAATGAATATTTTCAACGTATTAAAATTGGAATTAATGTCTTTTGATGTTATTAAGCAAACTCTCACTCAACAAACTGTCTGTTTAATTCATCTGTGCACAAAGACTCTGCGGAAAGGGGCCATGGGTTGGGTTTGCCTGCTAATTTATAATTTATAAGCAATTCATCGTTGCTACCCAGCAGACGCCTGAGATCCTGTTTAATTCCCTCCTGATAGGAGGAGTGACACAGTTAAGTGGCAGCTGGTATTTTGCTGATGATGCTTTCTGGAGATGAGGCAGGGCTTGAAAGCTGAAGATGCTAGCTCAAATACCATGTAGGGACATTTAGGGCACAGACAGGTTAAATACATCATTATAAACTATTAGACACTTAAGGTCTGAGGATGAAGGATCTCCTCTCCAGTTGTGTGTCCCATGTACCTCCTGATGGTGCAGAAGGGATAATGGAAATTAAAGGAACATCATTTGATTTGCTTTTCTTAAAACATGGGGCCATGCTTTCTGGTTGTATGCTAGCAAACAGTCCACAATGGGGCGTGTACGGCTATTACACAGATATGCATGCATTGTATGCCCTGTCAGCTTGGCATTGGTGGCTTGGTTTTATCGAAGCGCTTAATTGATTGGGTGCCCCGTCATGTCAGTCAAAGACGCCGCGTGTGTCATCGACCAACCCTGGTAAAAGGTAGGGCTGTCTTTATGAAAGTGCTCTGGGCGTTTAATTGATCAGGCGGCCAGTCATCAAATCAAACACTCAACATTCCAAAGTAAGCAGGCGGGAAGAGCTGAATGACACTAGTGCACCAAGTCACTTCCTGTCATTAAAGACATGAAAAAATGACACTTTGCCAAACAAGCACTAGTCATTTCACTTTCAAATCACTACGGTATCACACAGCATCTGTGTTGTTAAACATTTTCTTTAATTTTGAGCTAATTAAGTGAATGTCTGGGCTTGAGTGGTTACCTCGGGAAGGTGTAACCCCCCCCTGACTGTGCTCTTTTCCCTAGTTATCCTTCTCTGTCTGAATGGTAATGGTGCCTGATAACTGCAGACCCCCCCCCTCCCCCCCCCATTCACAGTCCCGGCCAGAATAATAGCTATTTCTCCAGAATCCAATTGACATTGAGTGCTGCCTTTCAAGTTCTGCCTTTGCTTTGTAAGGATTATCGACCGTGCCAAATCATCCTGTTTGACGCAAAATTAGTTTTTCCTCCTGTAATACCTAAATAAAGGATGCTATTCCCTAGGCATGTATAGCAAACAGCAGTGCGTTACATGCAGTGCCGTGCTGGGCGGGGCAGATGCGTCAGAGGGAGGTCTTCTAACGCTCTGCATTGTCCGTGAGCCATAGTGTTACACGGGGGCACACATGGGAGAGCTGTTGGTGTGGCCAACAAGGGAGCCCATCCTGTGGTCTCTGTGGATACCAGTGACACCAGTGCAGTGATGGGGACACTGTGCTGTAAAAATGGTGCTGTCCTTTGGATGAGACATAACACTGAGCTCCTGCCTCTATGAGGTCACAAAAAATCCCTGGGCGTCTTTCGAAAGAGTAGGGGTGGTATGCTGATGTCCTGGCTAATATTGCAGACTGTGGCCCTATCAGATCTGGCCTCCTAATCATCCCCTATATCTAACTGGTGAATTCTCTCCTGCCCTTTCATCAACTTTGGCCTTGTCCCCACGTACACGGGTTTTTTTTTTAAACGTAGCCTTTTAAAACGACGTTTTAGGTCACTGAAAAAGGAGCTTTTGCAAAACTCCGTCCAGGGTGAAGATTTTCAGAATCTCCGTTTTCCGCATCGATGTGTAGACAGGGAAAACAGAGTTTTTGGCTTGTAATGTCAGAAGTGTGTTCCATTATCTGCTTCATTTGACGTCAGAGTGTTCGCTGTTCACTGTTTACATGAGGCCAGTTTGCTCTTGACAGCATGTTTTTAGCATTTTCATGTGGACAGAGATCTTTTTAAAAATCAGTGTTTGTGTGGATGGGTTTTTCTAATAACTGAGGAGGAAAAACCCATTTTTAAAAATACCCATGTACGTGTGGACAAGGGCTGAGTTACAGTGTGGTGAGCATATTATTGCTGTCGCATCATCCAAGTGCTCTACTGTAGTGGTGGCGGCTCAAATGGCTCCCCATTGGTTCTGTAAAACGCTTTAGGTGTCTTGAAAGGCACTTTATAAATGTAGCAGTCATTCATTCACATGTAGCCATTTTAATTAAAAATATAATTTAGGATTTTCCCCCTCCCTCTCTAGGTACAGTTTTGTCGACGGAAAGGTACTAGATTATTTTTTAACAGAATTTAGAAACTGTAAAAAAATAATATGTAATAATTATTATTAATATTATTAATTTATATATGTAAACTAATAATTCATAAGTGACTTCTGGTTTAGATATGTTTGGTATTTAGCGAAGCTAACTTATGGTCTTTCATTCCCAGTTGGATTCTGGGATGCTTTTCAGTTATTGCAGCTTATCAAGGGAAAATTTGCCTAGCAATAAACATTCTGGTTAATTATGTAGCATATTCCATCATGACAGTTCAAGATAATAAAAGATATTACGATCCCGGTGGTATTAATTTAGGGCCAGACTGACTGGAATATTAATGTGGGATTGATTAATTTTGTCTTGGCGTCTTTTCTAAGAGGTCCAGGCGAGTACTCCAGTCGGTGGGAGTGACTGTTATACTTCAGCTGAAGGGACATATTGCGGACGTTTAAGCTGGAAGCCGTACTGATATTGCAGTGAGTGAATAGGTAATGACTTTGGGCAAATGAGTTTTATTGCAAGGATATCTTCTCTGAAGGGCTGCTGTGTGTGTGTGCGAGTGGGTACACCTTACCTTATGGGGACACAATGTCCCCACAATGTGATTTTTTTTCCCTTATGGAGACCAGGAAACTCAATTTAATAAAAATCTTCGACTGCAATGAAAAAACTAAAAACTGCAAAAAAAAGCTTGGTTACTTATGGTTATAGTTAGGGCAGGGTAGGGGGGTTGTTATAGTTAGTGTTAGCATTTTCCCCATAGAAATGAATGAGGGGTCCCCAAAAAGATATGATTACTACACGACTTTGTGTGTGTGTGTGTGTGTGTGTGTGTGTGTGGGGGGGGGGGTTGGGGGATCGGACCTTGGTCTCCTGATCACCACACAGTCGCATCTCACCAAAATACTGGGGAATATGGGTGAAAGCATATATAACTTAAAAATAATCCATTTTAATCATATTTTAAATCCTGTTGGTATTTCTGAATATGAAAGGAAATGCCAAGTGTTTCATGGTGTTTAAGGCTTATGGTGTCTCCACATATTCAATCCAGGCCTTTTTTTTTTTTTTAGCTGGTGCAGCCTCTGTATCTTCATTGTGATTGGTTAATTCTAGTTGGCTAATAGTTTCTTCATTACTATTGGCTAATTTCCCTCCTCAGATTGGAGTAGGGAGTTGGTGTTTTCATTGTCAGTTTTATTATGACGCTTTAGGGCTTCTTTGCCTGCCTCTAATGCCTAGGGGATTGTGGGTAATTCTTTCTGACAGCCTACCTGGCTTTTCCACCATCCACTAGTGCTTCATAAATAAAGTCACATGCATTGTTTAAGAAAATCCTTGAATGGGGTTAGAAGCAGTATGTGGACCTGCTGTATTAAGGTGCCTGTTGGCAAAGAGGAAACAGAGGTGGGTAATTCAGGTCCAGAGAGTAAAAATGCAGAGCAGCCAGTTGAGTTGCGTACTTTGTGACTCATTATACTCAACTGGTTAGTTGAAATGAAATATTTTTGCTCCCTGGACCTGAACTACCAGCCTCTGGTGGGAATATTTGGTTATTCATTTCCACATTATTTTCTGTTGATTGATCAATAAAACCGAGATGTTCTGGATTTGGCCTGGCTTTCTGAAATGCAGTTCGAGGATTTCCGCAAGATCAGTGTACTTGTGTAGCGCGGTGAAAAGCAGAGGTGCAATTAATCCAGGAACTACGTCCATCAATTTAAAGGGAGCATTTGGAGAGCAGTAGATTACCGTATCGTGTTACCCCATCAAAAGTATTGATTTTAAGTATCTCGTGCTGTGATATTATACACACCCCTGACTTTTATGTGACTGGAGGCAGCCTCCAGCAGAGAAGTGCTGAACCTCTCCTTTGTATTCCAACACTGTAGTAGATGGGGATCTTTGTGTGGTCTGCTAAGTAAGGCCCCGTTTCAGAAGATAAGAAACTGGCTAAACATTTCTCTGTGTTGTGTGGCCGCCCACATCATTGATAGCCAGCTCTGTTCCTCCGGGGCAGCAACCTTATCTCTTAGGTCCATGTTTTTACATCATAGGTTTTCCAGCTTCACTGTGCTTTTTGATATGTATCAATTTGCACATTCTTAAGGCGTAGGATAGTGTCAACGGCACCAGGTGAGTCCAGTCTGTCATTGGGCTAGATTTCCAGTTGCGTACTCAGCAGATCTTTGTGGGAAAATGGAGAAGGATGATTCCCCATAACCAGGTTCTCCTCAACAATGAAAATTCTTCCCCCTGTTGGTTGAGGTCTCTCAGCGCAATAGAAGATTCCTGCTCTAAGGTGTTTTTACTGCATTAGACCGGAGCTTTGCTCAGGAAGCTTAGCATGTGTTTCCCACACGATGTGATCTGGTCTGCAGGTTGATGTGCTGATATGTTTGGAAGTGAGAAGCTGTGCAAGAGAGACAGTAGGTTGGTTTGGAAAGAGGACCATGGGCCTGCTAGCTTCAATGCTAAATGCTAAGTGAAATGTGACTTTTGTGGAACCTGTGTTGACTGTCATTCCTTCCAGGAAATTGTTAACGTGAAAGGGCAATGGGATATATAAGGTGTTACCTTTCTTTTTTTTTTTTTAGTAGCAGGCTGATCAGAGTGAAGATGCAAATGATGATATCATGCACCACTGATAAATACTGTGAAGGTAATACAGTTATTCCAACCTCAGAAAGGACATAAGCCAGAATATGGCCTTCGCACACCATGCTGTTCACTGTTCCCCAGTCTGTGCTCTTCGGGGCCCAGTGTGGGGGTGGGTGATGTCGGTGCCAAGCTTGGGGACACGTCTGGGCATACGTCATTGCAGCGCTGTGGTAACGTGGGTTGGGGGGGGCGCCCGCCCGCCTGCCTGCCCACCTACCTGATCTCGTCTCGTAAATTGGGTTTGTGAAAGCGCACACGGTAATGCCTAACTAGAGTAACTCCCGATAGATGACAGGCCTTGAACCATACATTACAGGCCTACAAACTGAACCACACACATCATTTGGTAATAGTAGTGCTCACTGAGGGTGCATTAATTATCTAATGGACGGGTATCTTACGTACGGTTTATTATTTCTGCTCTGTTTTTATACTTTTTGTGAAGTACCCAGAATTCCCGACAGTGATTGGGAAGTAGCTCGTGAGCCTGCATTCTAAGAAGCTTCACGGTGTAAGACAAAGGAATATAAAGGCAGCTTCTCTGAGTGGAAAGTCTGTCTCTCGGCGGAGCCTCAAATCAATAACTGTCTCGCGATAAGGGGGCACATGTCAGACTTGATGTTCGTAACTGCGTGTAGCCTGCGAGGAACGGGAGAGCCTGGACGTGGCACTGGAGCTAATGGGCGGGCGTTGGGCTTCAGGAGGCTGAAGCGGGGCGTCGCCTGGAGAGTCACAGGCCCCACCACGTCTGGATGTGTGTCACGTGACACCCCCTGTCCAAAACGGCCAAGCCAAATAGATTTCCAGTTCCGTCCCATTCCCCAGCCCTAATTAAGCCCATTTGGTACCGACAAATAGCTAGGTAGTTTAACTACTTGATTTTTCCTAACAAGTAATTTATTGCTTCGGGGATTTGTTAAGGTGTGGTCTTTTCTGTAATATCGATAAGCCCTTCTGTAGATGGCAGAGCTATTGCAAATGTCTTGTATGTGCGTTTTGTAATACGCCCTAAACATTTATGCTGTTACTATTTGCACACGCAAACACACACACACACACAGGCACACTCTTGGGCAAAAAAAAAAAAAAATGAAAAATGGACTGGACCCAAATTGTACAACATTAAGCTTTGACCCATTTTTTCCCCAGGAGTGTGTATATAAATATAATATATATGTAATGTATTACTTGCAGTGAGTGACGCAAGAGTTGCAACTCGTTAAACCTCTGAAGCTGGATTTGGATCAGAGGCAACGATATAGAGCTTCAGCGTGACATGGACTCTGCCATCACAATGCTCAAGACGGCACATGAGGTGAAATATTTATACCAAACATACAGAGGCACCGTGCGTTTAAATATAAACAGGGGCCCATCCAGCAGTCCCAGAAGGTGTACCAGGTCACTGCTCTCTCACACAGCAAGGGCGATTTAAAGCCAGCCACCCGTGTGTCTCTGGACCACACAAAGAGTTTGGAATACTCGGAGGGAACCTGCAGGAACGTGCAAAGTCAGCACGTGGATTTGAGGCTGCTTGCAGATGCAGCAAAGTCACCCAAAATGTGCAGGCAGAAGGGCAAATTCGTGTACAAAGCAGGTCCATAAGTCTGTCGCCGGTAATCTTTCCAGAACCATATTGTACGAATGTGATTATTTTTCAGTTTTTTTTGTGCCGTCTTTCCTTCCGTTCAGGAAGTCATATTTTCGAACGCAATGCCAGCAGATTTTCTTGACGATATACCAAAGCGGCAGCGTATTGTGGCGGTATTGTGATATCTGCCTGCTGCCTGTTGACTTCTACGGTTCAAACTGTGCTGGGGTTGTCAGGTGGATCACGTTACTTGGCAACACTTTTCTCTGTGTGCGTGGACATATAAATCAAGCCAAAAATAGGCCATGGTATCCTCATCTGCGTTCCAAGCGGTCTTTCGAAAGGGGGATTTTTGCGCTCAGGTTCCATACTGTTCTTGAGTGGAAGATGTCTGACCTTCCTGCAGCCTTGCTTTGGTGGAGGGTGGCAGAAAATGCAAGTAAATGCAGAAAATGTTATTCAAGGAATTAAACATGTTTGAGTGCCCTTTGCTCCCCCTTATTCGATTTCCAAAGTTCATCCCGTCAAGGATTTGTCCCATTGCTTTCCTTGAAAGGCCTGTAATTGCTTAACTAAAATCTTATTTTAACGATTTGCTAAATGGAGTTGTACATCTGGGTGCCTTTACAAATGACAGATCTGTTTGTCTGATTGGAACATTAGATTATACCATTGCATTGCCTTAAATGAGTTGCCTTCAGACATATGACAGGACTAGTAAATGACAACTACCTCTGCATGCTGGTCACTGGGGTCAGGGTTAGGCAGATCTATCTCCACTAGCTGGAGTTGGCCATCGACAATTCTATTCTTCAAATCCCCTGGCCTGCCTTTCGTTCTCCCTGAGCTTCAGAGAGCTAGGGAGACGTATGTGAACTCGAAAAGACCAGAATGAGGCGTTCCCCAGTTACTTTCCACGTTCCTCTGATCTTCTGAGGAGGCCGTGTGAAGAAATGCCATTTGAGCTGGTGGAATTGGAACCAAAGGAAGTGTTCCAGAAGTAGTTGGTGGTGCGGGATATGGTAACAGTCAGAGCTGGGTAATTCAGGTCCAGAGAGTAAAAGTCCAGACCAGAATTTTGTTTCAACCAACCAGTTCAATGCTCTGTGACTGTGACTCTTCATGCTCAACTGGTTGGTTGAAACAAAATCTTGGTCTGGACTTTTACTCTCTGGACCTGAATTACTCAACCCTGGTAGTGGTATATGGCAGACAGCATCTGTCCTGCGGATTCTAGCCATCCAACACTCTCCACAGTAACTCCTGCGCAAACTCTTGTTTCTGTTAGCTGCGTAGGTCTGTCTTCCATTTAACGTGAAAGTGTCTAAGACGGGGTTAGGGTTAGGCTGCCCTGGTAGGCTGTCGGTCGGGCCACCAAAGTGACCGAATCCATGTGGATTGCTTAGATAAACCTTCTCCTCCCCCATATGTAGCTGAGCCCTGAGACTTTCTCATTGGGTTTCTCCATAACAAACCAGTTAACAGCAACACTGGCTCGCTGTGCTAACATCTGCCACTCTGAGGTACCAGTCACACATTAGTTTCTAGTTTCTAGACTCCGCCTAACGAGATTCTCCTAACCCTGGTCCTGAAGACTCCTTTCCCAGGAGGTTATCTTATATTACCACCATGTGAATGACTCTTCATATAATTTATTGAACTGTTCAGTTAAAATGAGCGTTTTGGTCATTACACCGGCATTAATTTCCTAGTTCTGCCTCCTTTGTTCTTGACACCTGCATTAATTAACAGCAATGAACAGGTGGATGAGAAGCTTCTGGTGGTCTGGGTCTTTGCAGGCCGGGGTTATTAATGACTGTAACCAGGGTCTCGGCCTTGTTCGCATGATCACTGAGGCATGAGTAATTGGGTTTATGTCTTGGGTTCATTTTAAGTTTTGAAGAAATATGTGACGAAATGGTGATAGACTATGAACATCTGATAACTTTGGTCTTCATCGGAACAAAATTTGTTGACGTGTTTTTTTTTTTTCTTGCATGAACGCACGGGGGGCTTGGGGATAGGGAATGCTCCAGTGGGTCATATATTCCTCTCCTTCTCTCCCAGCTTTAAAAATAATCACGACATGGACCATTAATCCTGTATTTATAGTAGAGGTGCAGTGATGATTCTTCACAGATCATAGGAGCAGCACGGTTGTTCAAAGCTAATCTTGGACACATTGTCATGGATACTGCGCTCTGTCCGATTCCATCTCCCTGCCCATCTTTGCTTTTACTTACTTCTTATTCTCCATTTTCTTTCCCCGCCCCCCCCCATTATTCCATCAGCACTGTAAATTTACTGTATTCCCCCCCCGAAGGTCCTCCGCTATGCTCACCCGTTGTGCTTCCGGAACCTCCTCAGTGCATTATTCAGCAACAATTTACATGACTGCTTGAAGGGACTGTTACTAGGCAACAATAGAAAAGGAACTAGTGCAAACTGACCTATATATAATGGCTGCAGAGCTGTTTGTGTGTTTATGCTGAACATACCATGAGATAATCAGATTTCATTCTGTTCTGTATGACAAACCTCTGTATAATTAATTTCTCCGCCTCGCGGCTAACCCAGTGCCTCTCCAAATATCACACCAAGCCTGCCCCACCCTTAACCCACTACCCCTACCCTCAAAAGTCCTTTCCATTTGTTGGGAAAATGTCACTGTGTATAGACCAGATCCCCCACCTCCTTATCGCGACTCCAGTTAGTGCTGCAGCTGCACAGGTATTGGTCATGTGATGTTGCTGAAGGGTTTTCTCACTCAAAGGACTTTCTGCTCCTTTTTTATACAGTTTTCTTATTTGTTCATTCCTATTGGGGGGGGGGGGGTTCTACCTAGCAGCAGAAGATTTAGCCTGTGCTAAAAAAATTAGTCCATTGCAAAATCCACAGATTCTATTAAAAGAGGTTTTGGAAGGCTAAACTTATTGTCAAACTGTCCCATTAGGTGCAGATGGGTAAATCGGGTACAGCGGAAATTTCCAGGAAGTTGAATGTGGTGTGTGCTTGAACTGAAAAGTTGAAACATAGCATTTGTAGGCCGACATCCACAGAGATGATTCTCTGACTCATCTTTTCACTGTGGTTAATAAGGAGTACGTGGAAAAAAACAGTATTGATTTGATCATTTAACAAGATCACGTGCCAAAGCAAAACATAAACCAGCTGGCAGTCGTGTAAAATATGAGCAGTGTGCATTTGGCTGCAGTGCATTTGGCTGCAGTGCACAGTGGCGTGAAGACATCATGCAGCTCGCTGCTCCTCATTTCATTATGTCGAGTTCTTGTCTGCGTGTGATCGACGGTAACGTCGTTCCCAGCTCCTGTTTCCTTTCCAGATCTTGTTTAAGGTGCCAGGGCCAGTGATCAGATCTCCCGGCTCCCATTACTGCCGGCTCCAGTTAAAAGTTTATGTGCAGCTCTGGTCTTGCCACGTAGCATTTTCACTGAGGAAATGAGAAGATGCGAGAGATCCAGCAGGCAAGCTTGAAAAGAGTGTCCAGATAGGTGACAAAAAGCATTTACACACATAACCGAGAGTGACAGTGGCCCTGACTCGCGCAGGATGGCTGCCTGTCAGCTGCCTTGAGCACGCAGAACGCTCTTTAAAGTCTTTGCGGGGGCACTGTGGAGAGGTTATGTAAGCATAATGCCTGTTTTGCAGTGTATGCAGTTACTTCAGTATTCCAGTATTCCTCAGTATACTTCAGTATTCAGCGCTCGGTAATTATGAAGTTCTACAAAGCAAGCTTCAGATTTTTCAGGAAAGAAGTACTTGATCATCTGTATTATCGCCTTTGAGAGCTGGAATGTTGTTAGTCGAGTAGATGTACGTGTCACATAGGTGGGTGGCCTTTTTGATAATGGGTTCATGGGCTTTTCACTCCTAATTTCTTCTGATCAATAAAAGCGATGGGTCGTTCTTTTTTATTAACATGTTTGTCTGGCACCTGGAAGTGCATCTTTGTCTCACTGCAGCATCTCCTGTGGTCTGTGGTGATCCTTGGCTTGCTTGGTATTCTGTTAAGGTGCTACAAATCAAAGGGGAGGGCTTATCCCTTAAGTTTGATTTTTCCTTTGTGCTGGTCTCATTCGTGATATGTTAGCCCCGAAGAAAAGGGGGGATTTGGAGTATGTGATCTCTGCTTGTGAGAAATACTGAGAAATTGTCACAGAAGGCTTAGTTGGCTCTGAAAAGTCAGATTTCATTGGGGCGTCTCCCATTTTAAATAAGATTACGTAACCATTTTTTTTTTTTGTGCATTATTTGACCAAATATCTTGTGCATATCATTTTTCTCTCATTTTCTATCATTTTATCTCTTTGAAATCATGATGTTTTGTTTTTTGCTTTAGTCAGAGTTTTAGGGGAAATTATTTTGTCCACACAAAGTATAAAAGAAGATAGCTAGTGTTTTTCTGAGCATCTGTTAGCGGTAAATGTTTGCTTTAGTGCAGGGAAGCGAGGGATGGCAGAAAAAGAACAAGTTTGCTTGTGGTCACTCTTCTGATGTTTCCAAACCCTGCCGGTGTGCAGTTACACAGGACTCAGCAAATTCTGAGCTGCGGTCCACAGTGGAATCATTACTGCGGTCCACAGTGGAATCATTACTACGGTCCACAGTGGAATCATTACTACGACTTTATATTATGCTTAGGAGACGCACTGTACTGCTTCCATTAAGGAATGTGTTTGAGTTATTTGCTGGGCGTTTGCGAAAACTGCAAAACTACCGTATAGCCCAGGATATAAGACAATACCCCACTTTTTGGGAACTAATTTTGGAAAAAAAGTTTTTGGAATACCAAATCTATACAAAGAAAAATGATTTTATTTGACAAGATCATATAATAAGATAACCAGCAACCACAGGCAATGAGATTACAGTAAGAGTATTAAACAGCAAACATTTAAAAAAACAAACACATTATTTCAGGGGGAAGGTGGTAGATATTGAATATTACAAACTCCACAACACTTGAGGGTGCAGAATGTCTTTGATGCAGGAGACCCACATGAAGAGGGTAAAAAAAAAAGTATTTCAGAGAAAGGTAAAGCCGTGTTTATAAATGATATGGTAGCTCTTTTAAAATGAATGTTGATCTTTATTGACAGTCAGTATCAGTTTAATACTAGCAGTGGCACAGACAGGGAAGCCAACAATTTGCATGACACTCAGGGATACACGCTAAACATATGCAGGGTTGCCAACTGTCACGCATCTGGGGTGACACTCGTGCTTTTTGATTCACGCTAACGCAAGAAATCTGTAATATGGCAAATCTGTATTAAACGCTCATTACAAAATATCTTATTTGGCCCCATCTATTCCCCTTTTTGTCTAGACCCTGAATATAAGATGGTGTCACTTTTTCAGAAGTATTTTGAGGGAAAAAAAGATTTCTCTTGTATTTGGACCAACACAGTAATTGAAAATATAATGTTTGTGTGCTCCGATTTTCAGATTGACTTTAAACGATCGCAACAGATTGATGATCCAGACATGCGTTGGACATTTTATTTGTTATGGTTTGTATACTGAGGAAAAGGGGTTAGATGATGGATGGATGGATAGATGGATGGATGGATGGTTCATAGACTATGTTTAGGAAGGAAGATTTCACAGATACTCGCTTTCATTGGATTTTGGTTAAAATAAGCAACAAATTTATACACAAGGGTACATATCACTCAGACTACACTTGCATGAACCAGCAGGACTGAGATCATGTCAAGTGCATTTGAACTTTTACGAACCCAAAACTATTGTTTGCTCTCTCCTCTAAGGGAACAGTGGAGTTTAATTAACCAAACAAAATGTTCTCAAACAATTTTTAAAAACATGCATAATCCCCAGGCTTATATTGGAATATGTTAATTCCCTGTCCGCACACCGGAGGCAACAAAGGTGCCCAAATTTGCCAGCTAGATTAATTCTGCTCCCCACCTGCTGCAACTTTCTTTGTATGTCGATATTTAAATAATTAATTCATTATTACAGCCGCTCCTAATTTAATAATCTTTGTCCGAGCTGGGCATCTGCTATATCCTAGATGCACAGTCATTCTCGTCTGGCTGCCAGTCATTTTTAAAAGTGACCTTTGGCAATCTGGTACTGGATTGTGGCTAGATGCCGATGGGTTCGATCCAACTACAGAGCACCAATGAGGCTTCGGTCCTCTTGCAGATCTGCCCGCCCCCCTTCCTGAGTGACACCACGTTACACCGGCAGCCCGTGCATTGCAGCGTTCTCCAGGTTCTGCGCTTCTGTTTCTTGGCGCCCGTTTTGATCCCGCCACCGGTTGCACTGTCAGCCGTCAGGTTTCAGGCCAGCGGACATGCTGGTCAGCCATGTTTTAATTGGCAGGAGGACCAGGAGGCATGACTTTGGGCTTAAGCTCGCCGGCTTGCTGGGTCTAGCATCTCGTGTCCCCCTTCGTGATTTACAGCCTCCGCCGTTGAGTCACAGAGAATTTCCCATGACGATGATCACATCCAGCGGTAACAAGCTCACGTGGCACCGGCCTCTTCCTAACATCACGAGTACGCCGTCTGACGACGATAATCATCGTTTTATGTGTCATCCGTCTTCATCAATGCTATTGGTACTCATCCATCCATCAATATGAGAGCTCATATTGCCTGTACAGGCAGTTCTCTGTCGGCGGGGAGAGCTTATCTCTTAGGTTTGCATTTGCATTGTAAGCTGAAGACTCTGTGATGTGTGTACACCTGTGTCCAGATACCCATCTGTCTGCTAACTGCTTTTCCTGGTCATGGACATGGGGGGGGGGTGTTATTCTTGGTATCATAGGGATCAAGGCTGGAGTCTACCTTGGATGGGATGCCAGTCCATCGCAGGGCAGATACATGCACAGACTCACACACCATCATAAATTAGGGGCAATTATAGTAGATGCCGAGATGTACTGCATTTTGGACTGTGGGAGGAACCCAGAGTACCCAGAAGACACCACAGCTACATGGGGAGGACATGCTTTCCCTGAAGTCCCAAAGCAGGATGCAGGGCGCAGTACAGTACCTACTGAGCCACACTCCGCAGTGATCCCTTCCATTAAGAGGTCGCAGTGAAATAATCTGAGCATGACAAACTGCCGCCCAGGTTAGTGGATGCCGGTGTCGGAGGATCAGGGTGGGGGACATATGGATATTTAAGCTGGGGATCAGTGCTATATCTGATTGCCACTTTCGTCCCCCATCGGTGGCCGAAGTGGCACCTATTTTTAGCCGTTGCGAAGCAGCGCCAATGAGCATAATGTTTTATTCCTGCAAATGAAGCCGTCCCGTTAATCTGTGGGGTGAATGGGCCATACGAAGACACATTAATCTTCGGTGCCCCATAAAACTGCCCGTTTCCGGGGGAGACAGCCAAGCATCTGGCGGGACTGCCGGAGCGATGGCCAATCGCTTGACTCGCAGCACGGCGTCGCCAAGGAGCGGGGAGCCTGTGGGGATCTTATGCGGGGTCACGCATGGGTACGTGGCGGGAGGGGGTGCTTTAACGGATGACCGGCCCACTCTTCATGTCAGCTGACCTTCCTCTCTTTCTTCCAGTTGCCTGCTTTTGCGGGGAACTTAGGGCGCCACGTGACACTCCGGGAACCTTTTCCAGATGGTCCGAGCTTAACGGCCTGAGTCGGGTTGGGCTGCTTTGTCGCGCCGCGTTGGTCCCATGGCTGACTCTCGGGGGGTGGTAGGATAGGTAGAGGGGATAGAGGACCTGTCAGGGGTGACCTGGTGCTCGAGGGGCATAAAAGGGACCATAATTCATACAGAGGGGTCATTAGCCAATGATTTGTTTTGAATCGGTGAATGACAGGGAAAGGCTTCTCCAAGGGCCAACCAACTTTCAGTTGGGGCCAGTGGCCCCGCCCCTGTATACTCCGCTGTCTGTGATTGAATACAGTGTTGAATCCCAGCTGGCCATACCCTCGTGCCCCTTGCGTGCCCATTGTTCCTCCATGCCCGGCAACGCATGTCGACCGCAGGAAGCATTCAGGCTCCATCGGTGCTCAGCAAACAGGCTTGAGGAGAAGAAAGCCGCTCTGATAGGCAGCTGTAACTCTGAAGTACTATCCAGGACGGAGGTTTAATATTGGGCAGCGTGAGTAAAACCAAGTCCTTCTCTAGACTTCAGATGTGTCAAAAATGCGGGGTGTTCGGTAACATTTCTCTGGCTTATGTAGCTGAGAAGGAGATGCATACAAATAGAGGTGAATGCTGATTCATTCTTCACAAAAAAGATAATGTATGGCTTGATATATTGCTTAATACAGGTTCTTCTTTCAAATTGAACCCTGCTGTAAGAGATTGTGTATTCTTAATCACGTATTCTCACCAATATCTATCGTTTTCACACCTTTTGTACCCCACTGTCCCTCCTTTCCTCTTTTCGGTGTCCCCTTCACTTTGTGACCTTTGACATGAACTGGAGACTCTTGTATGATGCTGATTTGGGGAATTTGGATATGGTCTTCCATCTTGTGTCACAAAATTGTAATTGCTTATAGAAGTATCTATTAGATCAGTAGGCCCCCCCTCCTCTTTAAGGGAAGAGTAAATGTTGTTCTATTTGGCTGAGACCATTGATATTTTGGTAAGTAATCTCCAGTGATTTTGTATTTTTGGGATGATATCTGAATCTTCTCCAGTATTTTGGTAAGCAAACTGGCTGGGTCAGTTTTTTATGTTTGATGAATGTCTTCAAAAAGTTAAAATTGTACGTGGCTCACATTGTCAATTGTATGTCCTTGAGAAAACTTTTCAGTCATCTTTGTTGCAGTCATTTATCTAGCTCAGGATCAGGGGACGGTCCGAAGCCTATCTCAGCATAGACCCACAGGCGGCCCGAAGCCTATCTCAGCACAGGCCCAAAGGCGGCCCCAAGTCTATCTCAGCACAGGCCCACAGGCGGCCCGAAGCCTATCCCAGCACAGGCCCAAAGGCGGCCCGAAGCCTATCTCAGCACAGGCCCAAAGGCGGCCCGAAG
>JAODJW010000081.1:2140681-2152107 GCA_026777045.1 Hyperopisus bebe | reverse complement strand
ATCTCAGCACAGGCCCACAGGCGGCCCGAAGCCTATCTCAGCATAGGCCCACAGGCGGCCCGAAGCCTATCTCAGCATAGGCCCACAGGCGGCCCGAAGCCTATCTCAGCACAGGCCCAAAGGCACCATAGGACATAAGACATGGAAGAACCTAGATGGGATGCCAGCCTTTACGGGGCAGACACAAGCAACACTCACAGGCACTAGAGGCAAATGTTTGCCTACCAGCATTTCTATGAACTACTGGGGTGGGGAGGGTATACGGGGTCCCAGAAGAAAACCACAGCAGCATGTGAAGATCATGCAAACTCTCATACTCTCTGAGCTACGGCTGAGAAAGGTGCTCTGAACTTCAAAAGTGAAACTTAGATGTTTAGCTCCCTCTAGTGGTTATATTACTGTTTGCAGCCTTTTTTACCACTAACGCTTGAGTACTAATGGTAACTTCATCTTACTGCAGGTTACCTTCGGCCAGATGTGACAAAATATGCCACATAAGCTTTCTCTCTGGCATTTAATTAAAGGAATTCCCCAACTAATGAGTGATGAAATGTTACCTTAGCAAATAGAGCTTGTGATGATTGATTGTGGGTTATTCTGTTTGTTTTCCAGATTCTTAATCGTGCTTGGCTGTTTAATATTATCCATATTAACCACGTTCAAGGAACATGAAGCACTGTCCGCCTACTGGCTCGTCATACTGGTAAACAGCTCATTTGTCTCTTTGTCTGACCCTGACTGCCCTTTCGCTTGCCTGGGTCCATTTACGCCAGGGGTCTCCAACTCCGGTCCTGGAGAGCTACTATCCAGTAGGTTTTCTATCCTACTTGGCTTCTGATGAGCCAGACCTGGCCCTGGTATTTACCTGAGAACAGGTGTGGCTCATCAGAAGCCAGGTAGGATAGAAAACCAACTGGATAGTAGCTTTCCAGGACCGGAGTTGGAGACCCCTGATTTACGCCTTTCCGGATCACATATGAATGACAGGGGGGCATCTGTTTCTGCCCACCTGGCCATACTCTCTGGAGGTGTGCCTTCCCGAAATGGGGATTCATGGCGCCGTGAGATGCTGACCCTGCTTTGCATCTTCACCGGTGCTCAGGAGACCTTCACGATCTTCATCTTCGGCGGGGAGTTTGTTCTGAGGATCTGGGCGGCCGGATGCTGTTGCCGATACAAGGGATGGAGGGGCCGTCTGAAGTTTGCCCGCAAACCCCTCTGCGTTTTAGGTAACTATAATTGAGTGGACGGGGGTGGGGGGGGTGGTTGTGTGCACGTCCTGATTTTGCTGAGTTCAATGAGTTCTTATTTATTCTTATCTTTTTATGCTATTTTTGTTTTACTTTCTATTACATATTTCCTTTCAAGGGCAGTTCAGGAAGCAGGTGAAATAAGCATCTCATGCAGAGAAGCACAGCGTATGATCGTGTGTGCGTGACAAATAAAACTTTGAACTTGAACTTAAACGTGACACCTTTCACGGATGCCTTACGATAAAGCCGTCTTGAAACTCTGAAACCAAAGTCATGGAGACGCTAGGAAAGGCTGGGATTCGTAATTACTCGCTTGGCCGGTGCCGTCATTAGGAGGACGTGATTGAGTGAAGACGAGTGTGAGGTGGTTAATTCATGCCCCAGGCCCATAAACTGGAACGAATCGTGTTATTAAAACACATGTGAGTCAGTTTAGAACCGTAGAGGAGAACACTGGCCGACTGCAGGCAGGAGAACCTTTGGGCCTGAGGCCAGCACTCTTGGCACTGTGTGGAAATTCTGCGAAATAAAGAAACTGCCCAGAACCACGTTGGTCACCCTGCTGCTGCCTGACCATGTCTGCGCCCCTGTCCGTGTGTGTGTGTGTGTGTGTGTGTGTGTGCGTGCATGCATGCTCTTCTCATCTCTGGCAGACATCTTCGTGCTGATTGCATCGGTGCCGGTGGTGGTGGTGCGCAACCAGGGCAATGTGCTGGCCACGTCTCTGCGCAGTCTGCGCTTCCTGCAGATATTGCGCATGCTGCGGATGGACCGCAGGGGCGGCACCTGGAAGCTGCTGGGCTCCGCCATCTACGCTCACAGCAAGGTATGGCCCCCGGACCCAGCCCACCCCCCCTAGCCCCGCCTGATCCCAGACCCGGCCCTGCTTCCCCCCACTCCAGTTTCCCGCCGAGTTGCGGTTCCGACGCGGCACTGTGAGGTTCTTCCCCTGCCCAGCACCCAGATCGCTGTGGGGCTCGCTGTGCTTTCATCCAAGTAGGGTGTCTTTGAAAGTACACGCAACTTTCCTGACGCTCTGCCACTGAGATGCTCGGCGCCCTTCGTTGACGATAACCGCACTTGATCGGTCACAGCTGACGCTGGCTCGTAAGGGATCCGGCCCGGATCCACGCGCTGACAGCTCTTCCCCTGCTCCAGGAGCTCATCACAGCCTGGTACATCGGCTTCCTCTCCCTCATCCTGGCCTCCTTCCTGGTCTACTTGGTGGAGAAGGATGACATCACCACGGACACAGTGGACCGAGATGCTCCGACTGCCCAGACCCCCCAGCAGGACTTTGATACCTATGCCGACGCCCTCTGGTGGGGCTTGGTAAGAATGCATGGAGACTTGGAGCCATGGGGTGGTGTTCATGTTCTGGTCCGGTAACCAGTCACACGCTTATGGAGGATTTGATCTTCTGAGCCCCGCTTCTCAGCCTTTGTGTCCCTACCCCACATAACTGGTAAATGGACAGAGATGCAAATCAAGGAAAGAAGTTCTTATTCTTTTTCATGTAGTCTTTCTAAATTGAATTAGGGTGTCTCCTTCCCTTCTGAAAAACTGTGTCTATGTTCCTTGTTGGGGGGGGGGGGTCTACAAGAACAGATGAGATGTTCAGTGGTGGACATGAGTTCTGTTTTGCCATGCCCATTCTTTCAAACTGGAAAAATCCAAGAGAACATATATAGACCTCTGTTATGTGAATATTAGCATACTGTGATTGAGCACAGTGTCAGAACGGCAAGGAGGTTTTCCAAATGAAAGGCTGTTCCAAGGCTGTTCCAAGTTCCAAGTGCCTGGTGATTGGTTCCGAATGAACCAGTCACTGTTACACTGTTACAGTTACAATAGTTACTGTTACGCTGTTACAATTACAATAGTTACTGCTACGCTGCTACAGTTACAATAGTTACTGTTACACTGTTGCAGTTACAATAGTGACTGGTTCCAGATGAAATGCTGTTGACGCAGTGTCTCCATGGTACACAGATCACGCTGACCACCATTGGCTACGGGGACAAAACACCCAAGACGTGGGCTGGCCGGCTCCTAGCCGGCACCTTTGCCCTCATCGGGGTCTCGTTCTTCGCACTTCCTGCCGTGAGTGACTCTGCCCGGCCGTCCTGTGCTTCCGATGCCTGCATGCAGGTGGCGCTGGTCAGGTCAGAATCAGAATGAGAACTCACTTTATTGCCAGTTTGTATGAACACACATGTTTGTGGTCCAGTGCCAAACATATAATTTACATGTAACAATATAATATACGGGAAAAATACTTTTTGGGCTCCACTTGTTTATTGTAGTGCAAGTTGAAATGATATTGCACATATATCATAGGTAATCAGTATGCAGAGCAGTGTTCTCATAATTTAGTTTTTTTTTTTTTAATTTTCATCTTTAAAATGTTTTCAATTTTCCTTTGAAATTCAGCTTAGTTTTAATTAGGTTTCTGTGTGGTTTTGCTCGATCTTATTACTTTTCATTTTGAAGATGTATTTTTATTTTGTTTTTATTTGTTGTGGTTTCATTTTGTAGTTCTAGTAATTTTATTTATAAGATACACCATAAGTTGTTGAGCGATTTTATGCGTCTGATGCTTAGAGAATCCTGCATGAATACACTGTACATTATGTACAAATCTCCTCAAAATGGGATTAACATCCTTCACAAATTAACATCCTCCACATATTAATAATGGTAATTAAAGATTAAATCATTGCTTTAGCTAAGTAGTATTAAAAACAAAGAAGTGTTTGACGGTTGTTTTTAGATTTTTTCCAGTTAGTTTTGAAAGCAGTGTTTATAGTTGTACTTTTTAATTTTATTTTAGGACCTTCTGTTATTCTTATTTGCAAAAATGTTACCTTATAGTTTTAGTTATTGTTTTTGTTAACAGTAATAATCCTGATACCAAGGGGGTGGGAAACAGGAGTGGGTGTGCAGAGGGAGGGTTTGGGCTATGAGACCCAGCTGACTGCAGCATGACGATGCACATACTCTTACATGACAGTATGTGTACTCCTAAATGCCAGTGCACATACTCTTACATGACAGTATGTGTACTCCTAAATGCCAGTGCACATACTCCTACATGACAGTATGTGTACTCCTAAATGCCAATGCACATACTCTTACATGACAGTGTGAGTACTCCTAAATGACAATGCACATACTCCTACCTGACGGTGCCTGTACTCCTACTTGGCAATGTACATACTCTTAAATGTAGTTCCCAGCTTTCATCGATGATCACAGCGAATTATACAGTCAGTATGGAGGGACTGGTTTTAAGGAACTTCTGGCTGATGAGTAGGGTGTATTCTGCAGGGCATCCTGGGATCAGGCTTGGCTCTGAAGGTCCAGGAGCAGCACAGACAGAAGCACTTCGAGAAGAGGAGGCACCCAGCTGCTGGACTCATCCAGGTGAGAGCCGTCCTTGCCTCCCCATCTGGACCCGCTCCCTGTCCTCCAGAACTATGCATTCATAAAGCTGCACCTTAAAACAACCTGGTGTATAAACAGCGTCTTAGGGCAAAGACTGTAAGGATCATTCAGTGACGTGTGCCTAAAAATGAGCTTAGCATGTCAGTGGAGTTTCAGTGTAGCCCACACTGGTTGGTTAGTTGTAAGTTAGTGAGATATTGTGCTTATGATGCTTCGATCAGCATGTCTGCCTCCTCTCTGCAGTCCGCCTGGAGATACTACGCCACCGATCCAGCCCGGGAGGACCTCATCGCCACCTGGAGGTTCTACGAGACCATCATATCCCTGCCGTGCTTCAGGCATGTAAATAAAGCCACGCCCACCCATCTGGTGGCCACGCCCCCTGAGCTGGGTGGGGCACCACCGTCTAACTGCCAAATCCCACATTTCCGTCTTGATATCCGAATATTTCATATTCACGAGTCACGGTAAAACTTTTATTTTCCATCATTTGTTTGCATGCTATTGCTATATTGTTTATGTTATTGCTTTTCTTTTGTTTCTCTTTTATAATTTATGCATCGCTCTACATTTGCAAGATAAATCGATCATCAGAACTCTGATCATATTTTATTTGTGTATTTGTTGCTGTGTGGTGTGTTTATTGTGATTATTTTCGCTGTTGCTTTACACATTGTCCGTGCATCTTTTTTTTTTGCCATCTAGCCTGCATGAGTCGGTTTAGCCAGAAGTTGACACTTTGGCTTCCGTTTAAACCCTGGAGTCCCTCCACAAAAAGCGAGAGCTAATTTTCCAAGGTAACAAAACATGGCATGGCAGGACATGGCATTAAATTTGTTGTAATATGTCTGCTCTGGGGGGGGGAGGGGGGGTGCGGCCGAGCTGTCAAGGCACCCCAACAGCTCCCTGAGATGAGCAGAGGTTCACAGATAATTGTGGGAAAATTATATCAAGCGTGACGGCCCTGACGGGTGACCAGAGTCCCAACCCTGATTCAGATCCTCTTCACGAATGAAATGATTAATGTCAGCAACCTGGGAAACGATTCACACAGTTTTTTTACAGCAGAATCTACACCCCCAGCAAGCCAAAGTGAAGCAAACCCTTTTTTTCTGCTTCCTCCTGCAGGAAGGATCACTTCGAGGCAATGAGCAGGTGGGTCAGATTGCGTCCTCTGTGTTTGGGCTCCTGTGCATTTCAGGTCCCAGGTGTGGGTTTACCGAGCACTGCTTTAACCAGCAGCTCCTGAAGCTCGACAAGTGAATTTACAGTACAGGTGTTGCGGTAACAACACAAAGGTCATGGGTTCAAATCCCTGGGAGAACGCATAAATTGTAACTCCTCTCTGTGGCGCAAGTTGCTTTCGATAAAAGTTCCGCATAAAATGAGTCAATAGAAAGGTGCTGCAGGACTGCTTTAACGAGATAAAATGGTTTAATAAGCCCTGGGTTATCGCTTGATGTTATGAACCAGAACAAAGACTCTTGTTGTCCTTTCAGTCAAGCATTTTCCAGCTGCTTATCCCAGGTCTCAGAGGGGCCTGGAGCCCAACACAGGGCGGGGATACAACCTCGAGGAATGCCAGACCGTCCCAGGGCACATGCACCCAGTCACAAACCACGGGCGATTTAGACGCCAGCGTGCCAGTTCTGCTTATTGGACCTGCATGTCTCCGGGCTGCACACATGCAGGGCTGGGGGTACGTCTCCGTCCCCCAGTCCTGGAGCTGACAACGTAGACGGGCGCTCAGATCAATAGCTACAGGTGTCAGCAACATTAGCTTTTTCTGTACATAGCGTACGTAGCGTAAGATCATTGAAGTCCCATTACGTTAAAGACAGTGTGTCGCGTTCTGTTTTCTCTGAAATGAATTGCACTCTCACTGGAGACAAAAATGAATTGCATTCCTAAAATACGTATCTGTTAATACCCTCCCTTATTATTTAATGCCTGAAATGTCTCTCGCGGTGAACGGCAGCTAATGACCTCCATTAAAAATGTATTAGATCTGAGACAGAGACTCGCACTTCCTGTTGGCTGATGATGAATCCGTTCATGCTCATGAATCTAACGGCTGTCTGGCAGGAACATGCGCTCCCTCCATCGTGTCCTGCTTAATGTTGAATGGTGGCCCGTGTCCTTTTGTGAAATACTTACTTCATACTTGTAAAAGTTTATTTTTTTTAAGTTGCCGTCCAGTGCTGCCCTTGATTCAGTACCTGCCGATATTTACAGGATATCCCACTGGAGAGTGTGAGAGGGAAGAATAGGGTCATGATTGATTTGTGTTAATGGGGATGAAATGATTTAGCGTTCCGATTAATTTTCCCCATGTAAGTGCCTCGTATTTCTGCCAAGAGCGCTGCACTCTACGTCATCGATTTATTTTCTTTTATTTCGCATCTCGTTTGTGTTAACGCAAGGTTGGTTTAATTAGAGAAGCAGCTTGCTTCCAGTCAAAGGTCACTCACACACTCAAAGCTTAGCTTCAGCCTAGTATGCTGTCTTCCTCGGGGCCAGCACTCTGCAGAGAGAGTCTCTTGTCTTTATGACCCCTTGTGGGAAACCAGGGAAGCTCTTCCTTGTTGACCTTCTTTAAGAATGACTTCTGCCTCCTTCCTAATGCCCTCCATCTGGCCCAAATGTCCATGATTTGTTGTTGGGTGCTGGGTGCCCGACTCGGGCTTGAGAAAGACACTGAAATCACATGAACCAAGCAGTTCCGTGGAGCCCTTGAATTTTCAGCGCCCCCTGTTAGCCAGGATGAGTCACTACGCTGGTGTGATTTTATCGTATTTTTCTTGAGGGGGGCCACAGAAACATTAAACGGGGCCCCCGGAGAAAAGTGACGGCAGCGTGTTGTGGCGGTCATGCCTTCGCTCGGAGAAGAAGCCGCTGGGTTTGGAGATCCGAGCCGCCGGCTTTTAACAGAATGCACTTCGGAGGTCTTGTAAACGGAAAGCTTGTTCTTCATAATGTTTGGAGTCAGTGATCTGGTCTGCGTCAGCTGGTGAGGCCGTAAGAAGCTAGCCCACTTGGGAATCGGTCCACGTGAACTCTGCCGCCTTTGAAGGGCTGCTTTGGTAACAGCTTATTTTACATCGCTTATCCGCATGCAACACTGGGATCTAATTTTCCACTCTTTATGTAGCACAAGAGCTAGTCAGTGGGAATTTCATTGCCCCCTCTCTGTGCACTAAAAGCCCCCCATTCTCTGCACTCTCAGCACCTTAATCTCTTGCCTTTATGCTGGGCAGGAGATAGAGGAGTATATTGTGTTCACTGTGGGAGCAAAAGTAGGAGAATGCTCCAGTCTCTTCTTGCCCCCCCCCCCTTCATCCAGAGGCCGAGGGTTTTATTGTACAGCGGCCGTCTCTGCCAAACACTGCCAGCAACTCCAGGTCCAAAAAGGTCCGCTTTCTCCCGGACTCTGAATCCGACCCCGGGGTCTGGGGGTTGAGTTACGGCAAGGGGGGGGGCACTTTAAGTTGGCAGTGAAGCAAATGGCAAAGGGGAGCAAACCCCCGAGTCCGCCATCACTGCGTTCCCGTTTAAAAAAGACATAAATAAGTAAAATCGCTGCTTTTGGAGTGTGCAGCGTCTCACTGGTTTAAAATCGTTTATGATTACTTTATATTATTGGAACCTAGTTTAAATTCACCTTCATTCTTTCAGGGCATTGCAAACTGAACCTTTAGG
Source organism: Hyperopisus bebe (assembly GCA_026777045.1). Taxonomy (NCBI): domain Eukaryota; kingdom Metazoa; phylum Chordata; class Actinopteri; order Osteoglossiformes; family Mormyridae; genus Hyperopisus; species Hyperopisus bebe. The sequence goes on along the minus strand of JAODJW010000081.1, from coordinate 2,143,708 downwards.
GAGACTGCAGTAGAGTGTATGAATTTAGCGAACGCTACAAGTGTGTCACAGCCAACATGAATCCTCAGTGTCAAATCAGATTGTAAGCCATTAGGATTAGTTCTTGGGATCCATTTCCCATTATCCATGACATCACTTGTATCGGGGATATCAGCAGTGCACGTTAAACAACAACCGCCTTTACAGCACATGAAGACAAGGCTCTCTCCCGCTGTGATCAGACACGGATCGTTTATCTGGACCCGACCGTGTTCTCGGTGCGTGTGATCACCGTTTGGATCGGGACTCAGCTTCATGGAGCCGGTGGAAAGGTCCGTGTCCAGACGAGAAGAACAGTTCCCTGTGTCCTCGTTAAAGTAAAACATGATAGCGGAGCGTAATTGAGGGGCCAGGCAGGCTGGCCCGTGTCAGGATGAGAGAAGAATATTTGTGTGTTATATGACAGTGACCTTTTCAGAGGCTGGACAGGCCTGAGTAAGGGAATAAGGAATGACTTAGTTATGAAGATAAAAACTCATTAACTCTGCTAAAGGTTGTGTTGATTAGTTTTCTGTAATCCTCATTTAGGTCATGGATTGGTGTCAAATTGTGCTGTCAGTGTAGTAATATCCTGCAATATATTCACAAAGTGTGACTGACTGCGAGTCTCTCACTGTATAATTTACAGCTCAGGGTCCTTTTTCAAATTGTCTATTTTTTTTTTTTAACGTAAAATGTCCTGATCAGGGATCATCAAATGTGTCCCTGACAAAATGATTTGATTGAGAAAAAAATATGTTACGTTTTTAAGTACCGTGTCCGAGGTAATAAATGTGTGTGTGTGTGTGTGTGTGTGGCCCAGGTATACCTTGCCTTGTGGGGACCAAATGTCCTCACATTGTGATGAATACCTGTTTTTTTTTTTTATACCTTATGGGGACCAGTTTTCCAAAATATTGGTCAGGACTGGCCATGGGATGCCATTTGCTCTTGAGTGGTCGGTCAGCGGCTGTAGATTTTGGATCCAGTCTCACACTGGTCTCTCTGTTCCCTCCCCCAGCCAAAAGTTGAGCTTACTGGAGCGGGTTCGGCAGTCCAACCCACGGGCGGCCGCCGCTGCCGTCGTCAGGGGGAAGCCGCTGGTGTCCCTGAACACTGACGGCATCGAGGAGGGCCCCCCCAAGGAGCCCAAGCCCGCCGGGTTCAGCAACCGGGAGAGGTTCCGTACAGCCTTCCGCATGAAGGCCTACGCCCTGAGACAGAGCTCGGAAGGTAGGGGGCTTAGCCAAGCGCTATGGGGGTGATGTGTGGCCCTGTGGGTTAGGATAGGTGAGCAGAAAGGTGCTGGTTTGAATCCTGCGGCCGGGAGGGTGATCTCACCATTGGGTCCTTGAGCGAGACCCATAACCTCATCTGATCCTCCTTGGGATTAAAGTGTCTGCTAAATTAATTTTATTTCTTTATATTTTATTCTCATATGTGAAGCACTGTGAGCTGCATCTCGTTTAAATAGTGCTGCGTAAATAAAGATGATTATTATAAATATATAAATATAAATAAATGTGACGTAACAAGCCATTTTAGGTCTCTCCTGGCCATAGGTTTGGAAAGTTTTCAAATGAGCCGGAAAGGGCGTAAATTTGGTTTCAGCATTGGGGGGTTGAGGTCTTTAAGTGGAAACATGATTATTGGGTGGGGGGGTGTATCAGCTGGTTTTGATTAGCTGGTTACATCCACCCCATAATTTACGCCCATGGAGCCAGAGAAGCTATAAAAATGATTTTCCGTTGCTAGGCACCTGCTAAATGCTCCCCTCTTAAAATGAACGGTTAATAGATGACAAAGCTTTGGCTTTAGTGAAAAGTAGGGAAGAGCAGCGGGGTACTGGAGGCTGGGAGCACTTTGGCCTCCTGCTCTCCATTAGAGGGGCGCCATGCAGGCAGCCTGAGTTTGTGTCTCTCCTGTCAGACGCCGGAGCTCCACCGGAGGGCGCTTGCGAAGACCGGGGCTTTCCAGCCGATGTTCTCCTGGAGGCCATGATCCCCACGCTCAAACTGGTCATCAGGGCTGTCAGGTGAGATGGGGCCAGCGCAGCCGGGATGGGGAACCCAAGGAGAACACCAACTGGAATGCCACCATGTTACCATGGGAACCGCACCATATTACACCTCATCGTCATTGTAACTTTGAGGACTTTTGGTCAGCGGCCGTTTTAGATAGATATTCCTTATTCAGCTGTAAAATGTAATTGTTTGTAGCTGACAGCTGATACCACAGAACATGTCCTCCATCATTAGTTAGCAAAGCCGGTCTGGTTTCTCCCAATTCTGTCCTGCCACTGAACTCCAAACTTCAGGCCGACGGCTTCTTGCCTCATACCCACTGCCACCCTCCTTCCCAATCCTGTTCTCAGTCAGCCTCCTTCCCATTCCTGTTCTCAGTCAGCCTCCTTCCCGATCCTGTTCTCAGTCAGCCTCCTTCCCGATCCTGTTCTCAGTCAGCCTCCTTCCCGATCCTGTTCTCAGTCAGTCTCGTTCCCGATCCTGTTCTCAGTCAGCCTCCTTCCTGATCTTGTTCTCAGTCAGCCTCCTTCCCGATCCTGTTCTGTCAGCCTCTTTCAAGATCCTGTTCTCAGTCAGTCTCCTTCCCAATCCTGTTCTCAGTCAGCCTCCTTCAAGATCCTGTTCTCAGTCAGCCTCCTTCCCATTCCTGTTCTCAGCCCGGTCGCGTTTACCGGTCTGTCCCCGCAGGATCATGAAGTTCCTGCTGAGCAAGAAGCGCTTTAAGGAAACGCTACGGCCATACGACGTGAAGGATGTGATCGAGCAGTACTCGGCTGGACATCTGGACATGCTCTGCAGGATCAAGTACCTGCAAGGAAGGTGAGGCCAGAGCAGCTGCAAGAGCTAATGCTAATCTGCTAATATGAAGGGTAGAGCTAATGCTAATTTGCTAATATGAAGGCCAGAGATAGGGCTGTAGTCAAGACCACCTTTGTCGAGTCCAAGACAAGTCCAAGACCAGGACTAGTCGAGTCCAAGTCAAGAC
>JAODJW010000081.1:2117378-2140530 GCA_026777045.1 Hyperopisus bebe | reverse complement strand
GCTGCAAGAGCTAATGCTAATCTGCTAATATGAAGGGTAGAGCTAATGCTAATTTGCTAATATGAAGGCCAGAGATAATGCTAATCTGCTAATATGAAGGATTTAGGGGAGCCGGAGCTGGGGGAATATTATCATAGGATTAAACAAATGGTATTTATGGTATTTATCTTTGTAACAGTAGTATATATGCAAATTACAGTAATGCAATGAAAAGTAACAAGAATCTCCTCCATTCTCTTAATAGTTACTGGTATCTCCTTGGATGGCTATAATAACACCTCTTCAGTTCCCCAACCTCTCGTCAGGGGCACCCCAGCCATTCCATGTTATTTGCAAAATTTCGCCACCACCTCACTTAATTAGTTAAATAATACGCTGAGGTGTTGATTAGCCAAACACGCTATGCTAGCAGTGGAATGCAGGAACCACATGGTGTGTCGGATGGTCACTGCAAATACTGACGTGACTTAAGGAGAGGTTTTGAAATTGCTACAGTGACACAGTTTGACGGATTTGGTGGAGTTTTACAGCAACATGAAGTTCATTTAAACATCATTTTCTTTGGCAGCGTGATGAATGAAATGTCTCTTTTTATCGGATATTCCTGGTTGCATTTGAACGTTTCGAGAGTTTTTCGTCTCAGTACCGGTTACTCAGTGTGAGTAAAGCTGCCTTGTGTGTCCCGTGACGTCACACAGGTTGGACATGATTCTCGCCCCCGGTCCCCCGCTGACCCCTAAGCATAAGAAGACCCAGAAGCCGCCGTTTACGTATCCTGCCCAGCAGTCTCCCAGGTCCGTCTCCCAGCCACCTTTCCGTTTCTCCACCCGTTTTTACACTGTCGCTGTTGTATCATGTCTGCTTTTTGGCTTGACTACGACTCGCACTCTTGCTGCCCCTCAGACACGAGCCCTACCTATCCAAAGCCTCTGCGCCTGAGGCCGAAGACCAAAGCATGATGGGACGTTTTCTCCGAGTCGAGAGACAGGTAACCGTGGCTGGTCCGGGGCGGGCACGAGAGGCGGGCATGGGTATAGCATGGTCTGACCCTCCTGCCGCCATGTTCTTGTCTCCCTACAGGTGGAGGACATGGAGAAGAAGCTGGACTTCCTGGTGGACATGCACATGCAGCACATGGAGCACTTGCAGGTGGACGCCGGCGGCACGGCCCAGCTGACCATGGGAGACCCGCGTGGCGGCAAACCCGGCGGCAAGGAGGACAGCAGGTACGCGGAGATCCGCCGCGTCCTGCTGGACTATACCGACGGCTGCCCACACATGCCCTACCAGGTACCCATCAGCAAGGTGACCCCCTACTACAGCTTCAGGCAGGACCATGGCATGCCGCTGGGTCCGGTCGCGCCCACCTACACGGAGCGCCCCACCGTGCTGCCCATCAGCTCGCTCCTGGAGACCCAAGGCCACTTCGGAGGCGAGGGGCCCAGCCCTTGCCCCGGTCAGGGCTGGGCCTTGGGACGGGACGTGGACACGCCCCTCTCGCTGCCATCCGTCAACCACGAAGAGCTGGAGCGCTCACCAAGCGGCTTCAGTATCTCGCAGGAAAGGGAGGACGTCTCGTTCAGCACGGGGGCGGGTCCTGAGGCCCCCGGTTGGGTGAAAGAGAAGCGTTACCTGGCCGAAGGTGAGACTGACACGGACACCGACCCCTTCACCCCCAGTGGGCCCCTCCCCCTGTCCTCCACCGGCGAGGGCTTCCCTGACTCTGTGTGGAACACGCCCTCCTAACCCCGTGTAATTGCCGGTGAAAATGGGGCGGAGCTATTGCCTTCTGGTAAGAAAGATACATTTAAATGGGGGGAAAACCGGCCCCCATATGTATAATATACAGACTTTGTACAGAGCAGCCATTGCAAAGTTAAGCAAAAGGACAAAAAAAAAAAAAAATCACCCAAAGCTTTATTTATCGCTGCAAAGCAAACAGCGCTGCATGTGACGCATGCACATTTAGTGGTAGACACTGCAAAGTTCAGGTAACGGGGAGTAATAAAAATAACAATAAAAATAATCATTAAAAAAACGAACTCAATGAATACTTTACATGCTATGCCGTTTTTAAGAACTTATTTTTGGAAAGATACCACATAATTTCATTTTTTTTAACTTATAATTTAAATGCATGGTTTGCATGAATTTGCAGCGTTTCTGAAAGGGTCGAGCTGGATGCCTCTGACGACATTTCTCAGCTTTATCGTGCAGTACGTTGTGTGGCTACATATGTTTGGGCAAGAAAAAAGAATGCGAAAATGAAATGTCTATTTGGTTTCCTATTTTCGTCGCATGCTGTGGCGAACTTCCCAGCCTTCTGCATTTGGTTCCGTTTATTTGTGGTACACATGAAGGGCCGGATTTATCAAGCTTTTGCACAAGTATGAAATTTCCACCTGTTTTTCCACAAAGTAACTGAAGGTTAATGGATCAATTTTAAACCCCCCATATTGATTGTAGCCTTATATTTTTAAATGCACAAGTTTATTTATTTTATTATTTTATTATTTTTATTATTATTATTATTACCCAAAGGAAAAACAGGTTCAAATTTTTAACTAGTGAAAAACTTTGATAAAAACATTATCCAAGCTGGAACGAGAGGCGTTGCAACATCCTCTGAACAGAAGAAACTTGAAATCCTTCATTCACACACATATAACAAATTTTAAGTTTGAGCATTTCCACCGCGTTGAAACTTGAGATTCCGCGTACATAAATATCCATTGCTGAAGACCACACCATGTCAGTACTCCAGCCCTTAACCTCAAACCCCAGTATAAACCAAACACCTATATATTAACACTTATTATCCTTAACACTGGTTATTACTGGTTTTTACAGCATCACATAGAAATGGCGCATGTTAGATGTTCATCATTTTTTGTTATACAGCAAGTACGTAAATACTATTCTTATGAAAATGTGATTTTTTTAATCTTACGGAAAAAAAACCTAGTCTAAAATAGGCCTACATTATAGCATTTAACTTAAGCATTGGGCAATTAGACCTTTTAAATATGCGTAAGTTCAGTGTTTGGCAAAACAAGATATACCTGGCAGACATAACATTTAAGGGATTAAGATCTGTTTATGTTGAAATCACATCCATCTTTACGGCTGTGTTGAGTTTCACGCCCTTCTGAGAGACAAACAAATACATCCTGCATCCATATTTCTGAATTTGCGTGTCACTTTGTCATAAAAATACATAGGAATTAAAGCTGACTAGTACAGGAACTGCAAAGACTGTAACACGTTAACCTGGTGAAGGGAAACAGCCGACGGCGTCGCCCTTTTAATGGTGCCTTTTATAGCACGTGTCCCATTCGCGTTCGGCGGCCGCGATACGTACTGTGCTATACTTCTGTCGCTCCAGCCCCTCATTAATACGAATGGGAAGACTTTGTATGACCAAAGGCTTTTTCTTTGTAAACTTCCACGCTACCATTACTACACTTACAATTACGAATTATGAAATGCAGGATAAATTCCATTATTATTATTAATAATGGAATAATAATAATAATAATAATAATAATAATAATAATAGCGTATTTAAGTTGCCACACTTTTACTTAAGACTTTTTATCAGTAAACTTAGAGTTTTGAAAGGCATAGACTGCCCCCCCCCCGTATCATTGGTTCTGCTGGTGCACTGCTTTATCGAGATAGAGATACCAAATGAGACTGCTGAGTGTTGACGTCTCATGTTCTGTCTACATCATTTATACTCTAGTGAGTACTTAAAAGTGAGTACTTCCCTGATACAGTACCAGGAGGAAATTAATCGTTTATCGGCAATACACAAGCATGCAGGAAAGGCATTCTCTTCAGTAACTGTTACTGAAATCCCCATATGTTGTTTTACGAGGACAATAGCCAAATAAGCAAATTCATGTTATATTTCTTAATTTCAGAGACGTTCCTACAGTCACTGTTACAATTGTTATGAGTTTCAGTCTTATTTTTAAATAAGGAAAGGTCTTCCAAACGGCTGCTTGAAGCATAATCGTTTCTAGGTGGAAGGTCTACGGCCATTTTATAGGACGGTTTTTATTGCATGTCGGGTTACAAAGAAAAAACAGTCATAAAGAACCAACCGTTCATAACACAGCTGATCTTTAATTAAAGCTTTGGATATGTTGGGATAGCAACTAATTTTCAGTACAGCTGTGCAATTAACACTATTGTATAAGGGAAGAGGAACATAAGCTTACTGTCGCCTTGCATAGTTCATATATTTTTACATCAGAAAATGATTGGAAGTGACTATGATTGTTTTGTTACAATGTGTGGCTACAGAGAATATTTTACTTTTAATTACAGAATAAATTGTTTCTTCAATGACCTTCCGCAAATTTTACGTTTTTTTGGATGATATTGAAAGGTTGAATGTATGACTTAGGCTTTGCGTTTCAGCTCATAGGAAGCACAATGTTAGACGATCACGAAAGACATTTATGCTACCTTTAAACAACTGAGAATGGGATGTTTTTTTGTACAAGTGTAGGCCATTCTTTTAGCTCCTCACTGAACTACAGCTGCCAGTGGGGGCTCGAGGGTGATTTTCTTCCTCACCAGGACCGTCATGTGTGCCATATAAGGATCATGCTTCAGTTCGACAGCACTTAACACAAGGTAATTCCATCTGGTAGGCTGACTTTCACTGAATAATGACGCTAAGCTCATCATAGTTAACAGCTACACAGTAACCTAAGATAAGTAAAAGTTGTGATTTTCATCTTTCATCTTAATGATCTAATTGTAATACTCATGACCACTATATGTAGCCCTTTAAAGTCATCGTTCGATTGTTAACTGTTTCTCCAATTTTGTGGGCAGTGAAACTAAAATTTACCCCCTGTCACCTCTATATATGGTTATGTGTCACTTTTTAAAAAGAAAACTGATGTATCGGAATGAATGTGCAGTTAAAGTGAGTTGTAAATGAAAGTTAAAATGGCCGCAGAGTTCCTGGTTCCTGAGGCCCTGCAGAGTTCCTGGTTCCTGAGGCCCTGCAGCCCGGTTTGCTTAAAGTCACACTTCCTCCGACTTCCTCTTCCCTTCCTATTACCCGGGTGTGTGGCTATAGCGTAGATCCTTAACAAAACTAAGCCGCAACAGGGGCTTATTATGAATGCAATTCGTTTTAGAATACCTGTCTTTAGTGTCAGTTTCCTGAAAAGGTGCACTTTATATGAGTTTAACAAAACATTTTGAACTTCGACTCGAATAATTTTGCGCTCCTTTAGTCATTCCAGATAAACGCACCCTTTAATCTTTCTTCAAAATAGAGTTAATTTTTCAGACGTTTTTCTTTTCGAGGCTACCCTCGGACAGTGGTTTAGGGATATTTAACGTTCTTCTTATTTGAATAATGAAGGTTTAGTGATTGTACTAAATAGCGATAGCGTGACACAGCCTCGTGACGCTCCATGCTCACACGTACACGCGCTGCATAGACTGTAATTATGGGCATATGACTGACCAGACATTTTTTGTGCCTTGCCCTCGTATGAGTTTTAAGTACAGCGAACAAATGTGTCTGTTAAAGCTTCTCTTTGCTTTGTCTACGTCATTACGATTTTTTTTTTTTCCAAACAAAGGGAACAAACTTTTATACAAGTGACCTTCAGAGCTATGTATAATTTTCCTCATTGCAATTTTTAAATGGTACTTGTAATTTATATTCAAGATCTAACCAGTTTAAAATATTTTCATTTAATAATATGCAAATGGTATTCTTACTTGATTTTTTTTATGTTTGTCTTTACTATTGCACCACTTACTAATAAAATAAAGAGATGCTAAAATGGAAATCCGTTCATAGGCTGGTATTTTCCTGTCTTCATTGTTTATGTTAGGTGTAAATTGTTTGCATGTATAATACTTGCATGTATACTGGCACATTATGGCCTGAAGGGCCCAGTGCCCCCCTCCACAGAATCATAACCCAGCTTTGGGAGGCTGAAGGTTAACTTGCGATTCTTCCTTTTACTGTACATGCACATCATCATCTGCATGTTTTATGTTCATTCCCTGCCTTCCTGCTACATGGAGAACAGTCACACATGGAGGTGAGTGTGATTGGCTCAAGGGTTGCTTGGCGATGAGAGGACCAATGGCATGCCAGCCTGCTCACTTTCTCAGTGCGTATATTTAATCTGTTTATATAAAATATGGGAGAGGAGCAATGAGGTAGAGTATCCCAATAGGACCATGGATCTCTGCCAAGCATGGGCCTCAGAAAAGGTCCTGATACCCCCCCACGCATTCTCACCCATGTGACTGGGATGGTGATTTTCTTGTAATTATGTCCACTGACTCGTTCAGTAATTTATCTATATTGTATTTGCTGGTAGGCAAACTCACTTCACCTTGGAGCTGGTAAACCCTGAGGAACCAGGCAAGGGAATAATATAATTACGTGCCAATCTAGGGTTACTGCGTTTTGGCTGCATTTCCGACGTCAGCTTATGAGATCTGGGGTTTTCAGTCGCTGCACAGTTATTTGTGTTTCGTATGACACTGAAATTCTGGAACACTGAGACAGACACTGCATCGCTTTATGGGATAAACGGTGGAGGATAAAATATGGCCAGAAATGTCAGTATACACACAGTGCGTCCATCGGTGAGCCCCAGTATGCTAATTTGCAAACTGATCCTGGGAGAATCTGAAACTTGTCGTTAACAGGTTCTGGGGGTCATGCCAATATTTACCACCATAGATGTCGCTTCCAGAAACGTCCCTTAAGTAATTTATTCCCTCAAAACACACAACGCTGTTTTGGGGTCGATTTATGTTCAGCTTTCAGTCGTCGTTAACAACAGTTCAGCTCAAAGACTTAGGACTGAAGGTGATATTTCATTTGTCTTATTTAAATGCGACCCAGTTAGAAGAAACTTTCCATGTCCTCTGAAAAATGTTAGCAGCAAGGAGTTTCAAAGTGGGACTAAATGATCCAGGTACGATGACAGGGGGCGCAGTGTGGCCTGCTGAGTGATCTCTAGCCGGTACGGTAAGGTCAGCCAGCCTCACCTCTGTGGCTGAAATCCCGGGACAGGAGAACCAGCCGCCCCCTTAGACCTCGACTGTAAGGCGAGATACTGAAAAAATAGCAGAGCAACAACACGATGCCGCATGTCAGCCCTGGCATCTCTGGATCCCCGGACTCAATCTTTGTTTGCTTGACATGCAGAGGTTGCATACTGGCCTGGGATTTAATTACTTGAGCATTTATGAATAATGCCGGTATATTGCAGCATCAGGGTGGAATGCCTGTATTATTACTTCCTTTGTTCACAGTGATGTGTGTGCCCTGCGACAGACTGGCATCCCACTCGGGGGGTATCCTGCCTCACGTCCTGTCCTTCCTGGGACAGGCTGCAGGCTCACCCTGACCCTGAAGCTCATGGCTGTACAGGTTTTGTGTCCGTCACCTGAAATATCCCCCCGCAGAAAGTGCAAATCAGCAGGAAGTCGGAGGCATTTCATGTTTTTCTGATGATTATCCACAGTTGGGCATCTGGGTGTAAATTAAATCTGCTGTGAGAGGCGGGGAACAGACCCCAGGCGCAGGGGGGAGGTCTCTGCTGGTATGACCCACCTGTTGGTGGTGTAGAAATGTGGACTTCCGCTCTGCTAGAGGGGCAAGACTTTAATTTTTGTCTAGAAATTTCTCCCAGAGATGCACAGACTTCAAAGGAGTGTCAATCTCAATCTTTCTTAACTTCAACCAACTGCCGTCAGTTTGACCTTGAGGGAGGAGGCGGGAGAGAAAAAAAAGAAAAAGGTGTTCTTATATTGCAGACGTGCAGACATGCATGCAGTACATCTTGCGATTTCTTTTTACGTCTCAATGAGTCTGAATGCTGCTCTGAAGAACAGTGCTGCTTTTTACATGCAAATGGCTAATATTGCATGTGAGTATTCAGGTTGTCCAGCTTGGTCTCAGTTTTCCATAGCGGAGCGTTTCCCAGGCCCCTGGTGGTACCCAGAATGCTCAGCCTTATTTCCTCCTGCCAATTAAGGCTGTGCACCAGCGAATCAGGGTGCTACCAACGCAACATTAAAAAGGCCATTCAGTTGCTCTCAGAGAGCAATTACAGCTGCAGTTTCAAATAACATGCCCGCCTGTTATTACGGCCATTTAGAGCGTGAGCCTGACCAGGGGGCTCAGCCCCTCCACCAAGCTTCGCCCCATCTGCGGCGTCGGGCCGGAACTCGTTTTCCTGATAAATCTTCCCCACCTGTCACTTGGGATCGGCCGAACGGACATAAGACAGCGATCTCCTAAGATCAACCCCCCCCCCCCCAGAACAAATGGAAGTGGACTAATCTCACCCCGAAGACGGTAACCCCCATCACAGGTTGAACAAATCTAGGACCAAGAATATATATACAAAAGGTACGTTTAGACTCAACATTAATGGTGAAGGGAGGTGCGGGGAATTTAAAATGGGAAAAAAGGTTACAGAAGACTAATACTCATCACGTGATTTGTGCAGTGAAAGACGTAAGACTTCTGAATTTTAAACATCCTTTTATGCTGCACTGTGTTTTAGTTTAGTAGAACACAAAAATTGTCATTGTTTTGGAATTATGCAAACATTATGTTCATTTAGGTTTGTGTTTCTTATCCTTTTTGTGTCCAAAGATGTGTTTAGAAGTGTTTGTAATTAATTTGGCTCGGACTATGTTTATTTGGTTATGGATGTTAATAATATGCATGAAGGGTAACTGGTTTTAAGGCCAGTGGTAACTGGTTTTACTGTTTAACATCTTACCATAATCATGAATGTCTTGCGTGATAGAAATCAATAGACATAAAAGAAGGTGATTGCAGAGTCATGATCGAGGAGTAGCTCTGGGGGTATGAGACTGAAGGCGACGCTGTGTGTGCACACGCCGGTGAAGGGGTGTCTGGTCGTGTCGCAGGTCTCCCCCTTACCATGGCTGTCTCCGGGGGGGCTGGCAGACACGGGGGGCTGTGCATCAGCCTGTGCGTGGCCCTCATCCCCCTGGCCGTCCTTTACGGTAAAGGTAGGGGCTGCGGCCTACAGGGGGCGAGAATCCCGTCCCGCCGTCTCCCACAATCCCGCCAAAGACAAGCTAACCGTCCTGCAAGCCCTCCACTGCTGACAATGACAACGATGATTATTGTTTTTTAATTATACAGAAGTTGAATTCTCGTGTATTGTTTAAGCATCAGAAGGTCTATACAGGCAGTTCTCAGACCTCCTAACCCACAAGTGTATTTATTGCCTAAAAAGTCGATGGTTCATTTCGTTTTATCTGTAACACTTTACTTATGTTGGTTACAGTATTGATTTCATGTTTGAGATCTGACTGGAATTCCCTCCCGTTTTTCCACATTTCCCCCAGTAAATAATCTGTTCCAGAAAATTTTATGTAAATCACATTTACGCCCCCCCATACTATTCAAGACCCCTTATGTCAAAAAAATCCCTAAGCGAAAAATATACTTATAATACATGCTAAAGAGCACATTAAATAACAAAGACAAAGCTGAAATATATTTTCAGTATTTGCTGCCTTTTTTGCGTTCGAGTTTCCATAAACTTTGTGTTTTGGATATTTTTTTGCATCGGTCCGGATTCACTTATTGGTTTTACGTGAATCGAGAGGTGCCTGTATATTAAAGTAGTACTTCCAAAATCCAGTCATTCATTTACATCACACATGTCTGCTCTTGCCGCCCAGGGTCTCTGAGTGTCCTTGCCTGACTGCACACTGTGTATGTACTGTGTACTGTGTGTCATTAACTTACGGAACCAGTGCAGTGACCGTGCACTTTTATTTGCAGCTCTGAAAAGCAACTTTGAGAGACATTTGGAGAAGAGAGACATTCTTGTGTCAACAGGTAGTTCAAGAAAATGGTCGGTCTTTGTTTAAAACTATCTTAAGGGAAATGAGCGCATCAGTGAAATTAGGCCATTATTATACAGTGCAATATTATAGTCTGTTGTGCTAAAGTACTGTAGTTAATTCAAAGAAGGACAAAGCAAGGTAATTATGTATCCAGATTTAGAAAATGATTTAAATCTCATAATAAACTCTTGAAATATTTACCAGTATTAATCAATATCAATTTATTTCACAGGGGGAATAACTGCATAATGTTTTAATGAAAGCCAAATTAATCATTTTCATTTCCTGTTTGTGGGGGTGGACATTCTCTGTAATGTAACCCAGTTTGCACTGTTATGAGTTTTGTTATGACTGATCATAATATTAACATCATTGCGGTGTGTTTTTGCCCAGAAATTCCTGCTGGAAATACTGACCTTGCCGCCATTGACCTGACTCTCTTGGTGAATAAGTTAATAAACTCGACACAAACCGGTATGTTGCAATATGAGTGACTTTTATTTTGTAATTCACTCACAGTTTTTGTACAGTTTCATGCTGCGGAACACTTGACAGATTTGTATTGCACAGATGCACCCTCAGTGGTCAGTTTATTTGGTATATTAGTTAATACCAGGTTGGTTCCAATTTAACCTCCAGAACCACTTTAAGGGGTGATGAGTTGTGTTGTCGGAAAATCCATTCAAGACACCGCTGTTGTACTGAGCTCTGGCTTTCACCCACAGACATGCCACAGACTGGATGTTTTTCGTGAATTGCAGCATTATCTATAAACTAGGTGCTGTAGTAAAAATCCCAGCAGGGTAGCCGTTTCTGATGAACTTAAAGCACCACATCTGACACCAACAGTCTCACCACGGTCAAAATCGCTTAGGTGAGGTGCCCTGGCCCTTCCAGTGCACAGCCGCACCGAGAGTGAACCTCTTGACCTTGTCTGCGTACTGCAGGTATTCCGCTTCAGCCACACGATTCGCTGGAGCGGGCTGTTCACCAAGCAAGCGTAGCTAATAAAGTGGCCGCCGATCACTGTACAGCTTTTAATCGATGACAAGTAGTATTTACATTGAAATTCCATAAAGTCGGGTAATGCCGTCACGCGTAGCTCGACAATGCTTCACCCTTTTGTGCTGCTCAGTTTTGGTTTTACACAGTTAAGAAGCAGTTACTCTTTAAAAAGGCTTCGAATTTAACCCCTCTTGGAAGTGGAATGGATTTTGCTTTAGCATTTTGTAGCATTAGCGTGTCCAGCCATCAATCTTCCATTACACCGGCGTGTCCTGATCCTGGAGGCCGTCTCAGGGAATGCAGGCCCTTCGCTTGAAACAAAAACATACCGGTGCGATTATAAACCTGCTGAGCCACGGTGCGTTTCCTGCTCTCGCCCCCCTGTCCTGTTTTCGCAGGATCCCAACACATTTTCACTCTGCTGAGCATCACGTCTCATAGTTCCTTGGCCTTCAACAAGCTCACCGTTCTCGTCTACAACAGTACGTCCCGGATGCGCGCCGGCATTCACCCGCCCCATCGGATCATTTATCCAGAAATATACAGCTTGTATCGTCTGATTGAAAGTACTCAGTTCTGTGTGGTGAACACTGGTTTCCAACAGTTTCCAATTTCAGCAACATCCAGACCAGCCTCTTTCCAATGAGATACTGCTACTGTTTGACTAATAGGTCTAACGACTTGACAGGTAAGCAGATACAAAGGGTAAATGCTGAAAATGCATTCTTTATTTTTTGTGGTGTAATCTGTCCCCAAATGCCATTATTCATCTTGCTTGTTTTGTGGTAAGAGGATACAGAACAATATATATAATCCCAGACCACATTTTGATAAATATCAGGATAGTTTGGAGAGTTTATGGCTTGGGTAGTATGTCACCGTACATGAGATTGCTGGCATACCCTAAAAAGGTAACGTAGGGCAACTGACATCTGGACGTTTTTGGTCTCTGCATAGACTTCACTGCCATATTATTGGACATCATGGGGAATTCCTCCAGCTACCTTCACGAGATCTTCAAATCCAGCTCCATATTGTCAGGTGAGTGGATTTCATGAAAGCTACTGAAATTCAGCATCGGCATCCTCTGTGAAAGGCGTGTTTGGTCTTCAGCCTCGTGTTCCATCAGAAATCGGGATAAACCTCATTTATATGAGATGCAGGTCACTAAGATGATCTGCAATGTGTCTGATGGTAGATGTGTCTACACAGTGAGTCAGAACAAGGACTCGGACTGCATATACATCTGTGTGATGGCTGGGAAGACTGGTGAGTGACCTGGTCCTTACTTCTGCCTTATTGAGTTTGGAGAAGGATGGAACATCCAATGAAGGAAGCCCACATGGTATCGATCCTGTGGTGGATCTTTAATCCTGAATATGTATTTTATTACTTTTGAGCCATTTAAAGGTATCTATTTGGTTTAATGTGCATTATGCCTTAGGTCCCCATATTGTTGATGACCATTTTTATAATTCAAAAACCATCTCCTTTAACAACCACCCCCCCCCCCATCCAAATGATGCTACATCACAGCATCCTGAAGCACATTTCTTTAGCTCCTGTGTTATGGTCTCTCAAACCATCTTAACATTATAATATATATGTGGCTGAGCCCCTGAATTCAGACACGGCTGTCTGATTGTGTTACGCTTGTGGTGTGATGGAGCGATCGATGCCCCCCCACACCCCCCAATCTTACCAGTTTGCTCCTCTCCAGAGAGGGATCTGTCTCAGCTCTGGGAGGTGGAATCCGTCAAGCCTCTCTTCAATCAGACTATTACTGCTGACATCCACAGAGGTAATTTTAGCCCCTCTGCTTCTATGTTACATTGTGGAGAGCAAAGCAGCTCTGTGAGGGCAGAGCAGGTAAGATGTCACTGAATACCTTGCCCTCCATTTCTCTGTGAAAGAACCACAACAATGGTAGCAGTAGGCTTCCCTGCCCACTATACATTAGTGTTGGGGTCAGGTCAAGAGGTATCACAGGCTGGCTGGTTCTCTCTCTCTCTCTCTCTCTCTCTCTTCTTTTATTCCTTCCTCTCCAAGGCAACATCACAGTCCCTCATCTAGCTATGGGTAAGAACCTTCTGTGTTCATCTGCTCCCCTGATCTCACACTGGAACAAACTCCCATCATTTCTGTCAAAAGAAGAAAGCAGATGAGGTTTGACCAGGGATGCGTCTCTTCAGAAGATCGTAGGTGGCTCGCTGGTTAGCAGAACACGGTGCTTCAGCGTCTCCTAAATAAGGGAAGTGCTTATGTAAAATTCAGTGTAGTGACTGTTTGTGGCCACCAGAGGGCCCTAATCAAACGCCTGATTTGAGTGGTGGTAAATACCGCCGCTAGATAGAACCCTACGTAGGCAGCCCGTTATAGTTAAATTACAATAATTATAGGTTCTAAGACTGAGGATTTCCTTTATTCCTTGTAATTTTGTTATTCAGTATATAATACTGCATATAATACTGTATTGGGATAAAGGCATTTATATGCCTACAGTGCATTCTCATCATTTTCTGAAGTGCAGGGTAATAAGTGCAAGTTTTACTGGGTAATAATATAAAATATAAAATTATACAATAAAAATCATGCCTTTTGTATTTTGGTCCTGCAGACATGCTGTAAGTCTTTTTTTCTTGAGAGTAACGGATTGATTCTTGAATAATTCGAGCAGCATTATATGTCAGCGTCATGATGTCATCTCACCCCCAAAAGAGTGGCACCATTCGCTGTCCGGCTCCAGCACCGACAGCTCGGCCCAGCCCAGCGGCAAACAGAACGGCCCCGCTAACGTCACCGCACCCGGTAAGCCTCCCCGCCTCGTCCGGCTCACCCTGCTGCACCCAAGGACCCACTTTTACACACGTAATGAGCAGAGGGGTCTGTTCAGGCAGGCTCACCTCTGCCATCTGACCTTCGACCGTGACGAGTGAGTTTCTCTTCAGTTTGCGCTGTGTCCTCTCCTCTCATTCTCAGCCCGGGTTGAAGTCACCCCCAGCCCCACTTCCAGGACGGTGTCCCCGGCCAGTTTCGCTGAGAGACCACGCAGGGTTGCAGGTGCCTTTGTATTTTTTTGCTGTTAACGGGAACAATCCCGAGGCTGCGTCTCTCATCCAGGTGACTCCTGGTTCTCTTCCAAAGACGCACTGTCCGCCCGGCCCCCGGCTAACCCTGACTCCAGTAGCCTTTTTAAACTCCGGGGTAGTCCGTCGATCGGGGAACTGGGCCCTGGAGAAGGCAGACCAATAATTCTGGATTTTTTTTTATATGTACCGTCTGTAGTTTTTGATTCGCCGCTGGGTCAAAGTTCTTCTTTGTCTCCAGTCAAAGGAAAAAGCAAAATGATGCCGCGTGATAGTAACCATGGAAACGCAGTTTTCCATTCCGAGCAGTTATTTCAAAGCATAGGTCAGTAAAGGGTAAAAGCAAATTAAGTCTATCTATTTTTATTATTTATAGGTATTCTTTATAAGAGGTTATTTTTATTTGAGGCACTAAGATAAATGACCATGGTCAGTACGTGGTGTGTGTGTGTGTGTGTTGTTATTACTGATGAGAATGTGTTTAAAGACTGTGAAATAAATAAACTTTGAATTGCGAGGATTATTAGGCCAAGGGCGAAACCTCTTAAAGGACCAGTAATAAAGGGACGTCCTCCGCGCGCTGCATGCAGTTTCCATCACACACAGTACAGAGCATGGATTAGAGGCAAAGAATAAATGCATAATGGGTGCGATTTGTGACCAGATGAAACCCAGCGGTCATAAAATAAGAACCCATTACGCCTGTATTTTCAGTGCATAATTGCTAGACTGCAGTCAAACGGCACTAACAACTGAGAAAATTCATACAGAACAAATCCTCCCCTCACGTTTTCGCATTGTTTATACTGCGGTGACTTACTGCTGCTCAAGAAAACGATCCTTCTTCTTCTTTATTCACTATAAGACTTACAGACGACCTTCGGTAAATGGATAACAACGCTACCAAAAGATCGCGTTTTCAAGCAAAAAAAATCTGAAAATACTGAACCTGACCACCAGAGGGCAGCATCTTCCCGCAGAAACCTCCTGGGTTATATGACCTGGTGGGAGAAATATGAATCATTGGGCTTTTGCGGATTAAAGCATGTTCTGATTTGCCCATTAAAAGGCGATAAGCGTGGCTGTTTTGCATTTTAAATGTCTTTGAGCTGTTCTTTTCACAAGGTGTCCCGGAAACTTATTAATCGTAGGTATTTCACATCCGTGATTGCACTGACACTGCGCACTATGCAGCCGCTTTCACTACCCGGAATCGCGTTTACCAGGTGTTTGATGATTATAACAAAAACGATCACGAAAGGTTGCCTGGTGCGAAAGACACTCGGAAACAAATTAAACCCGCATTATATATGATAAGAAACCATTAAGGCACATTTGTGAATAATAGACTTATAATGGACAGTAAAATCTTTTTTCCACACAAAGGAGATCCAACACTTTGCACAGCTACAGAAATAAAGAAGCCAATCTGTTTGCACTCAGAGGCCAAATTTTCCCGGTAATAGTCGCGATAATTTTGGTAAAATGGGCTGTGAGCATTTCTCTGTATTTACAACGAAGGTTCTCGAAGGTGCTCGGGGTTTGCAATAAATGAAAATGAACAAGTACACAGAGTCACAGACCTACTGTCTGCCGTCTTAAAGGTCTCGGAGGTCCAAAAGGTACCGATCGTAAGGCGCATTGCAGGTCAGAGCAGAATGTGGGGAAGGCGGTCAGCGCCGGCTCAGTCTCTGTCTCCCGGCAGGCTGTCCGTGGAAAAAACCGGACATCTCCCAGGCTGGGACAGTGAGAAGGAACGTGGAGCCCACGGCCAGCGCTGCCGCCACCCCCATCAGCGCTCAGAAACTGCAGTCCTGCCTGCTCGAACTCTGCAAGTTCTTCTCGCGGTGCCGGTGCCGCGACTCCGACCGCGGCGGAGCGGCTCGGTAAGGCGGCGCGTTGCCATGACAACCTTATAAGTTCATAACGAGTATCTCATATTCTACGTCTCATATTTATGTATCTAAATTGGGCATATATTGTGTAAATGACTCTCCATGAATGTGGGCAATAATGATGATTATCCTTTAATGGGAATGAAATTGCTTCTGGTGAAATTCAGGTACTGTGCTGAAAACCAGCGCTGGTATGCGATGTACACGATGGAGGTGTGCAAGAGGGTTAAGCGAGTATCCTACTCAAAAAGTAAGTGTTAAGTAACCTGGCAAATTAATTTTATGGCTGTTTCACCAGCATAACAATACAAGTTAAACTACACACAGAAGCACGCAAAAGCGAAAAATCCATATTCCCTGAGCTTCAGTAAGACTCTCTCTGAATATAAACACTGAGATTAGCGTTGGCTATTCTAACTGGGAGAGATTTCCTCTCTGGTCGTTCCTCTTCAAATCTTTTTGTCTTTTAACAGCGAGTGTTCAGCTACCGGCTTTTTGCACGAACGTGTTTTGGTGGGTCAGACTGCTGGAATCTCACGTTTACCCTGCACCGTAATGATAGACTTCACATTAATACATTACAGAATCTCATTTCTACTGTACAACAAAATCATGAAATCAACATTAATATAGTACAGAATCTCATTTTTGTCCGGAACTAAAATGATTTTACATTAAGTACCGCATCTCACCTCGGCACTGAGGGACGTTCCCACTGATACTAAACTCATGTTTTTGCACTGACTGTCATCCATTCTCCAGGCAGACTTAAGGATACATAATGGTATAATGGTTATGCTTTTAATTTTTGTATTACTAAATCCATTAACCTTTTAATAAAGTACATTAAGTTAACTTGATATTTTTAGCGTAACTGTTTACATAGCATAAGGCATAATAGGGCACAGCCATCTTCACGTTCTTCGTACTCATAATAAAATGCAGAATTAAAAATCTAATTTCCACCTGCGCTTACAACAGCCTGCATGTCTGCGCGTTATGAAAGCGGAACAATTAGCCACGAATTACGTGATCTTGCGGTCGGCCGCGTCACGTGCTGCGGCTGCCAATGAGAAGCGGCGCTGAGTGAAACGGCATCCGCAGTATGCACGAGGAAGCGTGTAATTAAAGAGGCACCGGGGGGCGGGGGGTCGCTACAGGTGCTTTAAAAGCAGTGATTTTTATCCTCAAAGAGAAGATCAAAGCTAAAGGATAACCTGACACTGTTATGATTTTTTAGATTTTCCTTTTCTTTCCCTAATTTAACGGCTTCACTTTTCATTCTAAAGGCCCAAATACAATATAGATAGATAGACCCCATACCCTAAACCTGCTGTACTTCATACAACATTGTAGATATTAGTTCTCTTCAGCTCATCAGTTGAATCATTAATTAATTGAGTTCATGAACCTGTCAGTGTTTTCACTGCAGTAATTTTTGTTTTTTAATTTCTTTGGGTTCTACAATTATAAATGTCCTTGTTTCTGTGTGCATGTGTGGGCATGTGTTTTTGTAATTATTACATCTTGGGGACCAGATTTTTTATATATGTGCGAGTCTGTGCGTGAGTGTGTGTATGTGTGCGTGTGTGTGTGTGTGTGTGTGTGTGTGTGCGTGCGTGCGTGTGCGTGTGTGCGTGCGTATGTGTGCATGTGTGTGTGTGCGTGTGTGTGTGTGTGTGCGTGCGTGTGTATGTGTGCGTGTGTGTGTGTGTGTGTGTCCTTTTCCTCCTTCTTGCTCATCACCAGGTTCCTTGCTTCCGTCACGCAGATCTGAAGCAGAGGTGTCTGGCGAGGATGTGTGCAAAGCCGTGAGGAGAAGCTTCCACTCAGGGCTCCTGAGGAAACCGGCTCTGCTCTTGCCGTCTGCCTGAATGCTCGCGGCTGCTGTAGCTGGCACTGGACTGCAGGGGGCAGGGTGTCATCTCAAGCCTCACGCTTATTTAAATGGACACCACATGTACATACAGAACACACACCAACACATAGTACAACACTTAGTAAATATACCACAACAGCAATAATAATAATAATGATAATATACATTATAATGGATTATCAGTAGGTGGGTGTGTAATGCATACAACAATGCATGCTGTAAACATTTCTATAATTATAAAACATTTTTTACAGAGGTCACTCTTGTTTTCCTTTAACTGTGAATTAGTCTGTTTGGAAATGGAGATGCAAAAGAAGTTATTTAAACATATTGTACATAGGCCTTGGACTGCTGTAAATAGCTTTCAGAAGAATCAATAATTAAACTGGCTGTTTGGCGGTATTTGTGTCACGCTGTGTAACGGATGACTAACCCAGACCGAGGTTGGGTAACGCATGTTCGGAAAGGGCTGGCTGTGTGAACGGGGTATTGATGTGCCTGGACTGAGGCCTGCCTGATAATTGCTTTAATGATAGGCCTGCTGCTGATGATGTCACTTGGGGGACAGGCTTGGCTCTGTCTCAGCAAGCCAGGCTCTGCATAGGGGGACTTTGTTGCCCTTTCGAGGGGGTTGCCCTTTCGAGGCTTCCGTGACCCGGATGCCTCAGGTCAGGACCTGTTCAGCCCTGAGGTCTAGGTGCTGTGTGGTTCCTTTTTTACCCCCGGGATCGGTTATGGGGGGCTCCGGCAGTGGTGTGAGGGGAACCCTTGTTTCACGGTGACCACCCGTGCATGCAGGCCTGGTCTGCCTCTGGGATCTGTGCCCCCCAGCCCCCCCAGAACGTGTATCGGCTCATTGTTGACCCATAATCAAGGCAACCTATGTGGGACCTTTTAAAAAGCCCCCTAGATCAGAGCCCATTTGAATGGAAGATCACCCATGAGGACACACACATCCCCAAACACTAGAGGTGAGTCTGGCTTCACCTGCCGTCTCTTAACCGGCTTCTGCATCAAGCTTCGGTCTTACATTCATGACGCTTCTATAGAGAAAATGTTGGTGCTACCTAATCGTTTTGTATATGTCTAATAATGCATATTTAGCCTTTATTGGAGTTTCAGGTCTCTAGATAAGTGTCTCACAACTTGGTCCACGATCCATGTCTTTGCTCCCTGCCAGACAGTCGACATTTTTGCTCCTGCTGGGAGGGAGCAAAAATGTGGACTGCCTGCGGGTCCCCGAGGACCAGACTGGCAAACGCTGCTCTAGATGGTATTTATGCAGTAGGATAATACTGTCTTTGCTGCACTTCAGATTGTCACATTTGACTGTTATTGTCACAGACCATTAATGACTTGAAGCAGCTGAAATCAGAACATCTACTCAAATAATTAAAATTGTTCTATTTATGGGGGCATTAGTGCACAATTTCTGAAGTTGCAGGAGCAGATGTACAGGTATAGTTCTGACGAGCTGATCGGGCCAATCTCAGAGAACGTGAAGAGAAGCCTGCTAATGATCTCCTCATCCGAAGCTCCACAGCAGCTTAGGTGGAGAAGCCGTGGATGGGCCCGATTTAGCAACACGGTGATCTCCCGCGTGCTAACGCCGCGCCGCAGTGCATTATGGGAAAAGGGCTCTGAACTCCAAGGCGGGGGCTGTGCAGGACCTTCTGATCCCTGGAACGCTGCCTGGCAGACGGCAGGGCCTCATTAGAAGCAGCGCGGAAGGAAGCGGATGCGGCGTTTCGGTAGCTAACGGGAGCTTTAATGAGCGGAAGGGGGTTCGAGGTGAGGGAAGGTGTCAGTGGAGGAGTCTGGGGGTGTCTGGGGGGAATCTCTGCGTCGCTAAAGACACTCAACTCAAGGCGGGACGTTTTCCTCCACTGCACATTACATACAAATCTGAAGTTTGTACAAACATATTCGGCTTCCAGCAAGAAAATGTCCACCAACAGTCTTAGAAACAAGGACAGGATATGAAGTTATGGTTTGGCCATTAAAATGTTCCTCTACATTTCAGTATAGTGTTGGTGCTTATTCCCTAAAACCATCTGGGCTGTCAGTGTTTAGCAAAACCTTTTGGACAAACATGGAAACCACTAGAAAAGGGATATTCAAATCCTGGTCCTTAAGGTCCGTGCCCTGCTGGTTTTCCAGCCTTTCTTTACCTGTCAGCCAAGTGTGAAGCCTCTGACCAATCGGAATCAGTAATTATTAAACTAACTACCAGGGAGAACTGAAAACAAGGCCTGGATTTGGGATCGAGATTCAAATTTGAAGAGCCCTGGACTATACAAACCTGATTTAGATGGAGGATTTTCTTTCCGTGTCTCTGCAGAGCTGGAGAACATGCTTCTCCCGTTGCTGCTGACGCTGTTGTCCGCTCCGGACGGTAAGTGCCAACCTGGTGCAAGTCAGCTGTTACCGTCTCCAGTAAACAGCAGCCGGGGTTTCTGGCCGAGTGACAACTTTGCAGGACGCTGTTAAGAATGTGTAATTTCTCAGTTGTTGATCTTGCGTCTCGCGCCTGCAGCCCTTTCCCAGAATTCCCTGTTCTGCCCAGAGCCGGCCGACCCCACAGCTGCTCAGCTTCTGATTGGTGAGGATGGTGCCGTTTGTGGAAAAAATACAAACAGTCACTGGTCCAGTTAATGCATAGAAATGATGTATCACTCATACAGAGCAGCTGAAAGAATGTGAAGATGCTGCACTTTGGTGTTGACTTACATCACATGGAAATTGTCAAATGTCGTCTGGCTTCCTTTCTGTCATTGTTCCTTTCTGTCTTCCTTGTTTTGTGTATTTTTATGCATAATTGATTTAGTAACGCAGTACTACACTGGTGTTAAGCGCCTTTCATGATTGGCACTATACAGAAATGTATCGAACTGAAGCAGCATTTAGGCAGGTTTTAATAATATTTAATAATATTTTAAAATTACATTACAGAGATAAAAAGAGTGAAGTATGAGGTGTGTGAGAGTGACCATGCTTTCCCCCATGGAGCCCGTTTTACCTGCTGTTTTTGCCACCCGTCAGTGGGAGTGATCTCGCGTTTCCTGTCGCCACTCGATGTCACTTCCTGCCCCCTGCAGACTGCCTGGGGACACGCTTCACCTGGCTCCAGGAGCTGCAGGACAGCTTCCCGTCCCTCTTCCGCTTTGCCCTTTGCCTGCGCTGTACGACGGGTCTGTGTCCCCGAGACCTGGAGGATTACGGCTGCTCCTGCCGATACCAGGGGGGGCAGGGGACCGTCGACGACATGGACGGGTGAGGCCGGACTCTCCCCAAGTGCTGCCGTGTTCGGTCCAAACCCCTGGGTCGCTGGAGACGATAAAGCTCCTCGCCTCCTCGGGCTGCAGGTGCTGCTTCCGCCACAGGGGGTGCTACAGAGCCGTGAGCGAGCGCGGCTGCCGATCGCAACCGGACACGACGTCTTACGGCGTCACCTGCGGCCAGAGCGACGTGACTTGTGGTAAGGGGATGCAGATCCGTCGCTCAGCCCAACAGGCTTAGCCAACGAGCGAGATTTGCACACTTACGGCACATTTAATGGCACCATTTAAGCTCAGGATGAAGGACAAAGTACTTTAAGTAAATGCACGCCGAATTAAACATAGACGATTGACGTACTCAAGCATTATCCGGCCTTGCAGACATGAGCGATCCATGCGCCCGGGACTGGTGCCTGTGTGACAAGGCGGCCATCGAGTGCGTGGGACGGTCCCCCTACCACCCCTCCTGGCGGAACCTCGACTCTGCATCGTGCTTCTTGGGCTCCGCGACCGGTAACTGCAGCGTACCCCGTTTCACAAACTACAACTCCCAGAATCCACCACTGGCTTTTAAAACCTGCAACTAAAATGTTTGTGGAATATACTTTTTGTAAATGATTCGAACAATAGCCGACTTTTTTCTCCTATCCTATGATATGGTCCCTATGGATTTTATTGACTTGAAGGGTCACGTGATTCCTCCAGTGTGCTCTTCATAGACACCACGGTGGAAAGCGCCAGTAAATCACTGCAGGCCCAAAACACTTTGGTTCTGGAAGCAAACGGCAGAAGGTGGTTATATATTCCTCGTGCCCGGTGGGAGGGGAGGCTGCAGCGGTGGAAGGTCTCCTTGCCATGTGTCCTTTAGTGTGTCACCCTCCATCTTCCAGATCTGCCTGACAACAGCAGCCTGAACAGGGCAGGCAGGTGGGGCGATGCGGAGGGTCACGTTCGGAATGGAGCCGCCCGTGTGTGTCAGAGGGATGGGGATGGATGGGACGGGACGGGCTGGGAAGTTAGGGACGGGACGGGCTGGGAAGTTAGAGACGGGCAATCGCCGCTTCAGCTTCAGTATGGAGTTCTGTTCATTCACCCCCTTCAGCCTGATCTGCACATTTTATTTCCCCCTAAAGTGGTTTCCAAAAACGGATGATCCGCTCCCAGGTACTGCATTACTGCTCGTAAAAAAAAAGGGCTAATTTATAGCTGAGGATCCTTCTTTTTCATAATGGGTTTTGCTGGTATAATTTTAGTGATGAATGAAAATGCCAAACCTCGCGCCGACCCAGCCGTAAATAAGCATCATTTCCGGATGATTATGCCGCTTAATGTCTGCTGGGGCGTCGCCTCAGGTTAGCCAAGCTAGTGCCTGGATAAAAACGAATGACCTTTAAATAATCCACGATGGCGGCCTGGTTACTGCAGCAAGATCAACTCAGGAGCCTTCGTCACAAAAGGACGAATTAACATGCAAGGTCATTGTTTCCTGCCACCGTACCAGGTTCTGGGCCGCCGACAAACGGTTCCCTGCAGAACCCGCAGGAGGAAGGTTCTCCCGCGGTTCTGCCAGCCGCTGTCACCGCGGATTTCCTCGCCGATGGTGAGAGCAGCTGGCCAATCTGCTTCATTACCCCAAAAGAGAACAACAACCAATGCTTGCGTACAATATATACGCAGGGCAACATCGAAATATATATCCTACGCATGTTTCTCTTGAAATGATTGGTTACATATAAAAATGTAGATGGTGTAACTTTTGCTTAGTATTTGCATGACAAATTCAGTAGCATATGCATATTAATTATAATTACTTGTAAGAAGGGACCACATATACTATTATTATTAACAAGAACAACAGTAACAATAATGATGTGATCTATTTTAGGCCCCCTCTTACCAGAAAATGAAACACTGGCCAACAGCACATTGAACCCTGAGCCTGACCTCAACCAGACCCTGGTGTTTGGCGACCTCTCCGCAGAATCCCTATATGAAGGTAAAAGGTCTAACATCGCCGACCTCTCCGCAAAATCCCTATATGAAGGCAAAAGGCCTAACATCGCCGACCTCTCCGCAGAATCCCTATATGAAGGCAAAAGGCCTAAC
>JAODJW010000081.1:2090364-2111699 GCA_026777045.1 Hyperopisus bebe | reverse complement strand
GCAGCCCCCCCCCCCCCCGCCCCCACACTGGCTGGCCGAGCAGAGCTCCAGTGAAGCTTTTAGAAACTCTGTTTTTGACTGAAAGCAGTCAACTCACCGACGACATCACCCTCCTGTGGAAAAGCCCATTCAAGTTATCCAATCACAACCTCCCATCCACCTGCTCCAATTCCACCAATGAGAGAGCTACTGTGAAAAGCCCATTTGTTACATTACCTACAGATATCTTTTTTTATTCTCATTTTGAAATGGGTAAATTTAAACAGAGCCACACAATACATAAAGGGTTTAAAGAGCACCAGGGTGATAAGATAGTAATCATATTAATTTATTAAACAGATCCTTTTACACAAAGTGAGAAACATTCCCAGTCTATTTCCTGAAAGACGACACAAGCAGAGCTCTTTAGGTTTTAATATAAAACTTTAATTGGACCATCTGTACTCTTACAATAAACTGCACTTGATGCACAAAGTACTACTGACACAGAGTGTTCGATTCAGAGCATAATCTGCTATAGACAGTCTGAAAGAGGCTAAGTGTGCAACACGTACAAAAAGACCTTCTGAGAAAAGCCTCTCGAGGCGGCCAGGGAAAACGGCGCCACCTGCTGCTTTGGGGAAGGCGGGGCATTCGCAAGAAGCAGGAGCAGTACCGATCCTAATAAGAGCGAACCTAAAGCTCGGATCACACGTTATAAACAAAGACTAAAGTATAACCCACGGTGTTGCGATGACACCAAGCGCCGTTTATAATAGATAATGATGTGCAAAGTCCCCATTGCGCGATGTGCGTGAAACTCACAGCTCAGTAATGTGATAAGGGGATGCGGATATAAAAAAATACGGTATATATAGATATAAATACATCCAACAGCTACACAGCCAGCAAAGCCCCTGTAAAGCTTGCATTCAGTCATACAGCCACCCCAGAGGTCAACAAGAGGTTTATTTCCAGCAAATAACGGTAAAATAACAGGGGCCGTCCTTCTGAAAGAGCCAGAATCAGCCGCTATTTACGCCAGGTAAACGCCGCACTTCTGTCCCGAGGCGCTCTCAGAGGTCTCTCCGTTATCTGATCAGCGAGCATGAAAGGGGAGACAAAACAGGGGAGATAATATGAGGAAGATTTGGCCCAGAGAACATGAGAGAGCAGAGGAGCGGTTCACAAAGAGCACCCTGTGTGCGTGACCGCTCAAGAGACGGCGATTAGAGGGAAACCCAAAACCAGCTCAGTGGGTCCCATTAAAGATCCCAACGCCAAGGAGAAGCAGTCAGACCATAGAGCTGCATCCATTTGTCGGTTTAGTGCAACACCTCACTGACTGAATTCATATACGACCTGCACCCCCTCCACAGTGTACAGCAAACGCATAGCAAAAGGGCAAACGCGTGAACGGAAACCGAAGTATTCCCCAAGTGGCACGGTGCATTTCAGCAAAGAACATAAACATTGTGATGCAGGGTCTGCCAGCCACATCAGCCAATGGCCCGCAGGCAGCAAAGTCCGTCTATATACAAACGACAGCAAAATTGATCGTCATTTCCTCAACCCACTTTCATCTACTTCTAATTCCTAAATACCGGATTCAGATCATGAGAAAGCTGCTTTACTGGTCTTCCTGCATTCCGGAATATATGCAGGGAAGCGCGTACAATCAGCAAGTCTGCTGTAAAAATCACAAAGATAAAATATACTAAATACTCTTCAGGATACACATCTACATTTCTATATATGCTGTTTATTGCTCAAAAAGTGTAAAAGCAGATTCTTTTCAGACAATCAAATCGACAGGACATCGAACAGCTTTGGCAGGTGACTGAAGAGACGGGCCTCCCAACACACGAGTGATTCTTCAAAGGGATTCCTCCGGAAGCCTCAGCGGGCAGATTTTTTGATTTTGCGCACACGTGCGCTCCGCAACGGCGCCCTACGCTAACATCTCATCCAGGTGGCAGTCCCGGCATGCGGCCCAGAACGATTATGCAGGAGAGGCGGGTAAAGGGAACGTCCGAGAGCTGCACTACAGTTTTTGCATCAGGCCCACAAAATTTAAGCGTTTAACGCACAGTGCGACTTAGAATGTTTTTTCCGAATAAAAAGCTTTGAGACGACCAGCCCGGTGGCGCCTCGCCAGAGCCCATGCAAAATATGATCTTATACTTTTACCTGACTACAGAATTACATTATAAGACAAGTCAACAGCTGTGGCATTACAGAATTTAAAGTTTATATTGATAAAATGGTAGAGTATACTACGTTTCCATTGCTGTCGTTTTTATGAGTTGAGAAATGCTGGTATGCTACATAGATTTAATCACAGAGTCCGACAACTGCACTCTACGTAGTAAAATGAAACTGCACTTAAGTTTTCGTGTAAAATGCCTCTTGCAAGTCACAGAACAAGGTCTCTTTTCCAGCGGAACCACGACCCCACGGATACATGCAGACTAACAGTCTTTGGGAAAGACTGGCTTTCACCCGGAATGTGACCACCACTGATCAACCACCTCTAACGGCACGTCCACATTTTCCCGCCAAAAAAAAGCACCACTTATCCTCGTGTCGACATGGATACCGAGTAACATCACACACAGAGTCACGCGGTTACCACTGCCGACGGGCAAGCTCTTGGCGGCAAAGGTTGGCTGAAGACGGTCTAGCTTGCCTCTTACCCTCATCCTTTACCATAGGTGTCGCTCAAGACTCAGTCTACTTTTAGTCTTCAAAGTCTGCCTTCGAAGGAAGCTAAACACGCAGGATAGGATCCTCTGAAGACTCACCTAAGACACCAGCATGGAGGCCCGTTTAGGAGAAGAGTGTCTTGCACCATCAGCATGCAGACAACCTAAATATCACACCATACACAGAATATAATCCTCATAACTGTCAAATAGTTCAAGATATACATTTATATCAACCCTGAAATTAACTCTGAATCAGTATACTGACTGATCACCTGATCTGCGTATAAAGATTTTACAAAAACCATTCAACATCCCAGAATCCTCAGCTGACAGCGTGATGGGCCGACCTCACCGTTGAGGCGACCGTCCCCGCCACAGAGCACCACAGAGACCCTAAATACCACGATTGCATCAAAGTTGCATAAATCCAGCAGCCTTAGGGCTCAAATACATTGTACAAGTTGATCATTTTTCTCCAGAAGGTCAAGATATGTGAACTGACTCAACACGAAGGCTTTCATTATGCCTCTTAAAATAAGACACCCCCCCCCACACCTACCACAGTCAGCTAAAACTTTCAGGTGTCAAATATCTCAAACATCTGATGTCAGATTTTCTGATGCGGCGGGGCAGATTGTTATCTACCGACCGGTAAAATAACCTTTCATATCTCCAGCAATCGTGCAAGTTCCCCCCCCCCCCAAAAAAAAACAACAAATAAATAAAAAATGGATAAGAACATGTTTTTTTTTTAAAAGCAAGTTCCCCAGAAGGTGGTTCACAGAAGATGAGCTCCTGAAATGATGGCGGTGATGCCAGCAGAGTGCGCAAAAGCAGCGGAATTAATACACACACAGATCGGGGAACTTCATTTCGTACACGGGGACGGACTGGTACTGGGCGTGCCCAGCGGTGATCGTCACGGCACCAGACGGGCTGGGTGGGGGCCTGCGGAGGAATAAGGAAACGCTCAATGCGTCACTATGTCCGTCACCACGGCAGTCACGGCAAAGCAGAACTACAGCAGTCCTAGAACTGTGGGTATTGGTGGTTCTAAGACAAGTTCTGCATACGTTATTCCATAAGTACTATTAACGGATTTCTTTTTCTGAGAAATATACCGAGAAAATAAAAGAATACACTGCAGATAAGACGACCAATCGCATTTCAGCGACGATTGGGACAGATGGCTTATGAAATTAATTTAGGTTATGCTGAGTAGCTAGAGCATCGTGCTTGATACAGCTTTCAAAAATAAACTCGAAGATTCCTGCTATACTGACGACAAACAGCTAGGAGGCTAATAAGCCAAATAGAATATGAAACCAAAAATAATTACGTTTCAGTCTGAAAGATCCCCCTAACAGAGAAAATAAATTACTCATGCAACATAATTGTATTAAGTTAGTTTGAAATTTTTGTTTATCAATACATGAATATTCCCAAAAATGTGCAGTAATAAGCCCAAAAGGGAGAGAGAGGGTCTTAAAGGGGCGGACTGACTCATTGAGTTTCCAGAATTATATGCTAGTTAGCAGGACTGCGCAATAAACAAAAATACTGAAGATATAAGACATTAAATGCAAGACTCTTACCGGATTGTCAGCTCGAAAATTTGTGCCAATCTGTCGTGCAACATATTGGCCTGCAAAATACAACAATTTGTCCATATTTACTTTTAAAACCTGTACACTGACATCGACAATCCACTACAGCCCACTGTGAAATATCATGCAAACACACATAGAAAAACATAACGAATCGGATACCTGGTACATCTATCCATTCACTCATTAAAATGTACAATTCTGAACAAAATAACAGGGTTGATAAATAGCTTAGAAATGCTTCTGCCCCACCGATTTGTCATCCAAAGTACTTTACGGGGAATGGAGAACTCATTCATCAAACATTATCAGGGAGCATTTGAACTTCAGAAATGTCTCAAGTTTTAGAAAATATTAGTCAGAGACAAAGATGTGGCCCTATCTGAAGACGAGGCCATCTGCAGCAGTACAGGCAGCCATGGTAGACAATGGCACTCATGGAAGCCATGGTAGACAACGCCCCTGCCCTGGCTTCCACTCACCTCAACGGCAACAGGATCATATGTAACCAGAAGCTATCACCTTACGGCAACTGATTTATCCTGTATAAGATCCTAATTTCCCTGCCTTGTGGCCGTAGCCTCCAGGATATGCTCCAAACCTCCTGAGACTGTGACTAAGACAAAGGGCTACAAAAAGTGGATAGATGGAAGATCCTTATTCAGCATAAAATTGACTAGCCTGATTTTATCAAAGTATCCATTCATTTCCTTCCCACACAGATCAATTCACTGACTATTTCCATTCATTAACATTGTACACATAAGCTTAAAAACTCTGAAGTACATTTATGGCTGAAGTTGCCTTGGTTTTGCTCATCGCTGGCGGCTCACCTTGGACTCGCAGTGGGCCGCGATCTCCTCGAACGGAGCCTTCTGGAACTTCTCGATCACTTGCCTCCTCTTCTCCTTCTCCTGCTCCTCCATGCCCGTCGTATCTGCGGAGAACATCCATCAGTGATCCCGCTCACCCCACGGCATGCGCCGGATGAGCTCTTCAGACCAGCCCCCCCCTCCAAACTGCCCCAAAGGCAGTCGACTGACTTTCAGCTGTGACTGTGAGGACATCGTAATTAAGACGTGCAATCTAGTTAGCGATCTGTAAGATGTCAGAAAATTAAGCGATCCGAGGGTAGTAAGTTACAGGTGAGTAACGAGTCATATAAAGAGAGGAAAGTCGTCTGCAAAACACTTACTTTTCACAAACTTGTGAAAACGTTAGTTATGTAATCGCGACGGCCGTCTCCCTAGAAACCCACGTAACAGCACGGCGAGCCCGAGACGGCTCGAGAAGGGCGTGCGGTGACACATCGCTGACTAATCAGAGAATAGTCTGCGGACGCCCGCCTGTCCCCGCTGACTCACCGATAGCCTTTTTCAGAGTCTCGAAGGTGATCTCTTCAGCCAGCTGGGACTGTAACGAAAACAAGACGAAGACGGGCCTCGTGACAATACGAACGACGACGGCGGCTTTAAAACGTTGTCCAGACACGACAGATTTCAGGAGAAAAAGGCCAGGAGCAAAACAGCCTTTCCGACAGGGGGACGAGCATGACCCCAAGAGTGTGTGATACTGGTTTTTGGGGACATCCTCTTAGATCGCCCGCAAAAAGGCTCTCAGAGAAGCTGCCTGGGGTCGAACATGGAAATATTAATGAACCCAGGCGGGAGCTCATTACAACAGGGGACCTTCTGGTAGCATTTCAACCGGAGCCATTAACGTGATGCTTTCTGAATAAACATCCCGTCCAAACCAGGAAATGTCATCACCCTAAAAATAATACTGAAATAAATAACACTCAGGGATAGGCTTTCCCATAAAAGACCTTGATTTATCCGGTTTGAGGGCGTAATTCTTCACAAAAGGACACAATCAGAGGCCTTTTTATTAGTAAACCAAGCATGTGGGCTAATGGCGGGAAAGCGTTTCCACTGAAGTCTCAACCAACTGTCATATTAATACTCGATGACAATTTATTTTTCTAGAAATATCCCTGATGCCATTTTCTACAAATTGCACCCCAAGGCCATAATCATTCGCAACATATAAGGTACAAGGCCGACACGATTCAGCGTGGGGTGAATTATAATCGCAACGCAACGTCTGTCCCTACAAAAGCGTTGCTCTGGAAGGACAGGTGCTGTCTGGGTGGACGGGGGTCATGCAGCTTCATAATCCAGCACGAGGTGACGGTGCAAAAGCTCAGGTTAATGATGCATGTTGATTATTTTTCCCCCTAATATATAATTAAGGATCTGGCACGTTAGCTGAGGATAGGGAGACTTTTGCAGATGCACACAGCAAATTAGCGTGAAACCATTCTTGATCTTTCAGAACAAATTGCACATGACAAAATTCACGGACACTTCCCTGGCAGAAGGCAAATATTGAAAGGTAATCTGGAAATGCAAGATGGGGAGACAACGACCTTGTCTGGTAAGCTGCTGGAGACGAGGTCCACCTGGAGAGACATCGTGTCTACAAAGCTCTTCCTTCTGGAGAGGCGGTCTTCATCTAGGGAAGGAGGACATCGCTGAGAAGGATCTAAAAAGCTTCAGCAAGTGGTATAAAAGGTCTAACATCAACAGAACTTTGGGCTGCACACTGGGCAGTGACTGGTAGAAGGCAGGGCATAATTACAGCTGGGATCTGCTTTTACAAGAGAAGAGTAAAATGTTCCAGAGTAACTGTGTTTTAATTGCACACTCTGCCTTTTTGGTGTGTGGCAGGGAGGCTGCTGCCCCACATCACTGCTGGCTTTACGAGCAGCGGGAACAGGACGGATGACCCAGGGCCAGGCTTGCGGGGGGGGGGGCATGAAAGCACCACCCTCCACAGACTGCCGACACACAAAGGGCTGTAAATTCCCCACTTACTGAGGCTAAATATGGGGCAAACTGGAAACACACATTTTAGACCAAACTTACAAACCTTTTGAGGCTAATTCACTTGATAAGGAAAAGGGTTTTACACTTATTTAGTCGACAATTTTGCTCAAAGTGACTGATAATTATTTCCTGTGTAAAGCAGCAAATTTTATTCCAGCAATTTCAATTAAATATCTTTCATGCGAGCATCACAGCAAAGGCCCTTTACCAAAAATGAAATTAGTACCAAATTTACTTTCTTAGCTACTACATATCACCTCTGAAAAGTCTGACGTATTCCTCATACACAGCTGGATCCAACACCTAACTACAAAAATCAACATAAATGACATGTAGTTCTACGTCCTGTGATTATATTGTACTGCACAATTAAGCACAACTAAAATAAAAGTGACTGGACAGCCTGACCTAGCTCTTACTCACCACAGCCGTCATCAACATGCGAGAAAAGTGTGAGATGGAAAAAAGAAAAAAAAAAAGATGGGTAAATACAGCACGTCTGTTGAAAGTCTAACTTTTGGATGGGAAAATAAATCAGCTGTGTTCTGTGCGCTGCAAGTGTGAAAATAAAGGTCAGCTGAACCCTAAAATGTCTGAGTAACAGCTAGATAATGAATTCTGAAACCCAATTAAGAGTCTGCAACTCATACACTGGCAGGAGTCATGAGGGAGCAGCTGCTTTGATCTGATTGGTCGATTGGAACACTTTTTTATTATGACGTTTAATGTATTTTGCTAGTTCTAAAACTCGCATGTCTTTATATAAACAAACACGGGAATATTCTGGAAAGACGAATCAAGTCTTCAAAACCATTTCTGACTTTTACTGTTGGAGTACCGATGAAGAACCAAGCAGCACACGAATGCCAGAGCAGACCATCTGATGAGTGACACCCAGCTCGAGGCAATACTGCAGGAAATGTAGGTTTTTTTTCCCCACCAGAATCTTCTACAGTCGATGTAAAAGGTCAGTAAACACACCCAGTTCACCACATATTTATTGTTTATTCCATCTTAAACTACTTTCTTATTTTTGGTCATTTTAACCTTCCTCCACGCATTCTTCCAGGGCCAAAGGCTGGCCTCCCCGCACGCCGGTCTGGGGACGAGCCCTTACCCGTCACCTGTGGCACATATGCCACCGACAGCCTGTCCACGCCGTAACTCGGGCCGGCCAACAGCTCGGCGATCTCGTGGGTCTGAAAGTACAAGTTCTGGTCATCCATGTCGAGGGAACCTGGCAGCCTGTGGGATACAGAAAGGGCCCGGGGGGGTTCGGGGGGGGATTAGCACCGTGAGCCATATCACTGGGTCTCACTCAGGGAAAAGAATAAACACAACTACAAACCAAAGTGTGGTAGTGCTGTAAGCTAACCTCACGCAACGTAGCTTTTAGGGGATTTTAAGCATTGACAATGATAAAATGCTAGCTTCTGTTCACCAGCATAGCATAACGACAATGATAAAATGCTAGCTTCTGTTCACCAGCGTAGCACAACGACAATGATAAAATGCTAGCTTCTGTTCACCAGCGTAGCACAGCGACAATGATAAAATGCTAGTTTCTGTTCACCAGCGTAGCACAAAAGGCAGCTGCAGGATGCTTCTCCCTGCCACGGTGCTGCAACCTTCTTCGGCTTTCTGCTCAGACACTTCTCAGGGCTTACAGCCCCGGAATGCGTTCGGAAAAGTGACTTGCGGAAACGCACTGCTTTGCGATCGCAACTGGAGCCTCCTCAGCACTTTTTACCATTTCAGCCTAGATCGCACGGAAGGAACAGACAGCGAACCTACGGGCATTTCTCTCTGAAGACGTGCTCAGGTAGAAGGTAGGGAGCCTCCAGGTTCCTCATCTCAAGGACCTGAAAGACAGGAGCATGAAGTTAGAAAGCAGGGACTGTCTCTTATGGTACATACCTTCACCTGTAAGTGAACACAGAAATTAGCCCTTGGCTAATGGTGGAAGGGGGGTCCCTGGCCATGGCCGGTCCTCCACCAAACGAAAGCTCCCCATCGCACCTTGCCCACGTACTGACAGAACGGCGGGTTGGCGATCATCTGGCTGAGGAAGTTCAAGTAGGCCGCCACCAGAGCCATGATGCTGCAGCGGATGAACATGGGCATGTTCTCCTCGTTGGCCAGGGCCATGTCCTGCAAAACGGGGGGAGCATAATGAGTGAGCCATGTGACTGGAAGGATCCATGTTCAAACAGAGGGGGTGAACCCATGTGACCATACACAAAATATTTTGCATGTGATAGTCTTATACGAACATCCTACGTTTTGTTTAGACTGAACTCAGCTCTAATCTGAAAGGTACACTTGATGCGTGATTATTTTATTAAACTGCAGTCATTAATAGTCATGACACCTGTAGTTACTAAAAATTTGACAGTGACAATTTTGGGCACGGGGGCCCACTTCCTATCCCTCCGTTACTATGACAAAGGCAAGGGGGGAGCGCAAAGGTGACCCAGGGCAGCACTGCCCCCTCAATTAGGAACGTCCAACGCTTAACAAGAGCATCTACAGTCACTCCCGCTTCGCTCATCTGCTGCTCCTTCCTGCTTGATTACATCACTTGATTACATCACTTGATTACATCACTTGATTACATCACTTGGAGGTAAAGGGAAGCTGCCACACCACCTGATTGACAGGTCACTCTCAGCAATGATTTAGGCAGATTTCGGCTGTAGGGAGGTCCCAGGAACCAATGGAGAGCCCCTCTCCCTTTACGTGTCATCGTAACAAAAACCTGGCCTCACCGCGTGTCTTAATATCGCAAAGGAAGTCCTCAAGATAACAGAAATGCTTATTCAGAAGTTCCCATATAAAATGTGTAGTCTTTGGGGTCAGTGAAGATCACATGGACTCTCCTTTGGGGGGAGGGGGGTCCATAATTTGCTAAGCCTTGATGGCACTTAATGAAACACAAGGTGCTGGGGGACCCAACGATTACAATTAACACTCACCAGAGCCTCATCAAGTTCTCTGTTCCTCCATTAAAGAAATTAAATACCCAATTCTGCAGCATAATTAAAACAATAGCTGCTGCCCCCTTGGGGTCATATAATGCAAGCTTTGCCATTATAGCCTCCCTGAGCATAAGCTTTGAAACCTGTGGCACAATTAACACAACAGTGTTTCAGGTTTTCAACAATATTGAGGGCCAGCCATTCTGTATTACACAGCCAAGATCTGCAGCATCCTCATTGGTTAGTCTAATCAGCTGAGGCAAGGAAAGAGGGCGTGGCCACACCCCCAGGACTGAGGCGAGTGACTCATGCTCACTTTAATTAAACTCATTTAATCGATTCTTGACCACACAAGACCGAATCTATCAGATTTTAAAAATCCATTACAACCCAAACGACACAGCTAAATCTCGCACGGAAGTCATGAGGTCATCTGTGTTCTGTTCAAACACGCAGCTACTGAAGCATCAAAAAAATCAGTATTAATAACAATGGAGCGTCCATGTCAAAGCAACATTCAAACAGCAGCCAGGATGCGCGGCGTAAAGTCCGGGCAGAGATGATTATGAAAATAACAGCGCTAGAACCTCGAGGTGGAGCAACGCTGCTGAGCGTCGGTGGGCGGAAATGAATGGATGGGTAGGGGGGCTCTACTGCCCCCTGCAGGAGCTACTGGACAGGATGCAGCCTCCATAAAGGTAGAGAACTGCAAGCCTCTATCTGAAAAAGGAGCTTTCTGACAAGCCGAGTTCGATGAGACATCACGCCTGGATCCTTTTCCAGTATTGGTGCATCCTCCTGGGCGGCCCCACATCATTTCCACCACCTTTTAAGTCGACTTGTCCACGGCTCGTAAACATTTCCGGGAAGATAAACCATCACACCCCCAGGATGACATCACTTGGCCCCAATCTGCAGTCTTAGTAACAGAGCGTGGTAAAAAAAAAATACTTCACTCTTTTCCAAGGGGAAGTGTGCTGGTTGCTCTTCTAGGGCATGACATTTAAGAGCTTACCGAGTTGTGGAGCGGGGGGGGGGGGGGCGAGATGAGCCCCCGTACGGCTCTGCCGGTACCTGCAGTGCGATGGCCAGCCGGATGAGGTCGATGACCACCTCCTCGTTGGCCAGCTCGATGGTGATGAGGGCCAGGGCCGTGAAGAGCAGCTCGAAGTTCTTGTGGACGTTGTCCTCCTCCTTGCAGCCTAGGTAGATGTGTCTGTATAGCTGCTGACCGTGCTGGTGGTGAAGAGATGGGGACAGTCAGAATGTCAGGAAAATAAAAGAATAGTCTAAGACAGGGGTCTCAAACTCCATCCTGGGGGGCCGGAGTCCTATGTAGCTTAGTTCCTTCCCCCTTCTATCACAAATGACTCAGCTCAAGAGCTGTGTGGTACTTAGCACAAGGAGTTGAATCAGGCGTGTTAAATGAGGGTGAACCAAAGACTGTGTAGGGCTCCGGCCCCCCAGGACTGGAGTATGACCCCCCTGGTTTAAGATAAATACAGGCTGAGCTGTAACACAATGTTTTACAATGTTTTAGCCAAGTTAGCGCTGGCTAACGGCAGGATTCCACGCCGCTAGGCGGCACACAGGACAGCTAGGCTGGTCATGAGCAGAGAGTGAGTAATCCCACTATCGCACCTTCTGTCCTTTCCGAAATTTACCGGGGGGGAGGGGGCTGGGGCTGTAACCGCAAGCCAATACACGGACGGCGTGACAGATCGCCGGGAATTACATGCTGAAAAATGAATACTAATTCATCCAGAATGCTTTCGAATTAATTTCAAAAGCAAGAAACGGGACAAATAAAATATGCTGTTAACCAACGCGTGAATAAATGTTGACACGCGCGATTAAATGAGGTAAACATAACATATGGCCGCGCTCCTGACGTCTGGTTATTCATAAAACGGGCTGTGTCCCTAAACACAGAGTAACACATCTGCGGACGGAGACAATCCTGCAGCGTGTCGGACCCATGGCGAGGCAGATTCCCTCAATCGGAGATGGAAGGCAGAGAGAGAGAGAGAGAGAGAGAGAGAGAGACAGACTGCCATTATTCCCTACTAGTTCAGCATGTCCATATAGCTCAGTATCAGACTAAGAAGATGTACGATGGATAGTGTGATGTGCCAGACTGTCCTGTCCTCATTCCCCGGCACATTCCCATGGTAGCCGTTTCCGTCCGCTTCTCACGAAAAGCTCCAGCCGAAACGTGAAACCATCTGCTGCCGCAGACGCCCTATTTTCAGCTGTGATGGGCACCAGCGGAATGACGCACTGGGACTGGCGGCCGTGAAAGTGCCACACCGCTTCGCCGCGAGCCACCGATGGCAGCACGACGGATGCAGCGACGGCCATCTCTGCCAGACGTGTGCACGCATCCTCAGTACCGGCAGCCGCTCCGCTTCACCAATAGAGGGCAGCAGCGAGCCATCGATCTGAATAGCCTGCTCAAGGCTGACATTACATCTGTGCTACACTGGATATGCAGTATCAGGATATGCTCCCTGTTTTTGTATCCATTTAACGTCAGCCATCAATTTATGGCTGATATTTAGATTAAATTATATTCATTAATAGCCTGGTTCCAATTATACCACTGGCATCAGATTGATGTTCCTTCAGTAACAGAGATGTAACTGCACAAGTACAAAAATCTGGTGCAGGTATGAATGAGCCATTTTCATAGTGTTTAAAATAACTCCTACTCATTTTTCGGAGCCAAAGTACAGGACCCAGTAAGTCAGGGTTCCCTGGAACGGAACGAAGGGAATCTTCGCATCTAAAGGAGACGCACAAGCAAGGCATAGCGTCTGCCACCGCTCTCCGAGCACAGATGTTCTCATGCGTCGATGCAGTGGGCTAACAGGATCAAGCAGACATCGTGCGGAATTCGGGGGGGGGGGGGGCATAGGAGAGTGGGGAATGCGGGGGCAGCCTTGCAGTGCACTCTCTCACTGTGAGGCGGGGGTAAAGCCATCGAGGGGACAGGTGGTAAATCCAACCAGCCTCACCACCCCCTGAAACGGGCACCGCCAGAGCCCAGCAGTAATAACCCAGGACCGGATGACTGTTAGGCCTGCACCTTGGATGCGGCTCAGCTAGTCCGGTTACATCCGAGTCTCGTTCCGAGCTCCTAATGAAAACCGACGCTCAGGTCACTCGTAATTCTTCCCCGAGTTGGCTAACATATAAGTACCACGCCTTTAGAAAGGTACGCTGAAAACGTTTCCAGCGTTGGGAGGGGACGAAAACAAAAAGCAATAAAAACACCATAGCCCTGGTGATGTACCTCTGTAAGCATAGTAGTGCCCACGTGAAAAGCTCCACACGTAAACGTACATCTACGCAAAACAGCCGCCAGAACCCCGAGGCCATCTGACCGAGACTAACGGCCAGTCCCATCCACCACGGTACCGGTGCGATTACCATCGATCAGAGAGACTGAGGCCCTTTGCTCTGCAGAACAGCGCTAACCGCAACGGGAGCGGCCTTAGAAAAGCTAAAAAGGACCGGGACCGCATCGATCGCCGTGGCGACGGGGGCTGGCTTTCCCCACGCCATCCCAACCCCACGGCCACGCACCTCTCAGCTTCAGCCCACAGATCGATGCCATTCATCTTCTTGCCCTCTCCGATTATAATTAGCGGGATTAAGGACGGGTAACGCATTCCGCAGGAAAAGGAAGCGCAAAATCGTTAGGATAATGACTGTGGAAAGCAGGAATCTGCGTTCGCGCACAGCGAGCGAGATCCAAGGTTTCGGAAGAGTGCATGGAACGGGATGCGTGGGGCGATGGAAAGGAATGGAAGGGAAAGGGGACGTCATTGAATCTGGCTTACAGATTTCTGGGAAAAGAAATCGCGGCAAATATCTGCGCTAGAGGAACGGCTGCGAATGAAGTGGTTACGTTCCTCAGACCGTGAGGGAAACTGCTGACTGAAGTTTGTTTTGCTCGAGACGGGATGCCATACAATGGCAGCTGCCACATCCGGCCCCGTTGGGGGGGGGGGGGGGGGGGGGGGGGGGGGGGGGATGAGTCTACGGCCCCCGCTAACGGCTGATGCAGAAACACCACCAGAATTCAAAAATCAAGCTGCAAACGAGACCTGGAAGAACCCCGTAAGTATACAGCTCACACATCCATCCCACAGGGGGCGCTGATGAGACCAAGCCCAGGCACGCAGCTCACAGCTCTGTCTACGGCTGGATATTACTGGCTGTTGACATTCCTAAATTATGGCTTGAGAGGAACTGATGAAATCTGGGACTCAAGCTCATATATCTTGGGTTTTACTGCCAGTGTTACACATGTAATATAAATAAAATACACAAAACACACATACAAGAACAGCTACTACCTTCTTCATAAAGCTGACATCTTGTTTGGATATCTTCTCCCTCTTGAACTTCAAGGCCGCAACGTCAGGAATAATCCTGCAGCCAAAGAAAAGGTTTTTAATTAGCTTTGGGGCAGTACAGGCAATGGCGTCCCACAGGCAAAAGCGCAGACAGACACCTTTAATGCACGTGCAGATTTATTACAAACTTCCCATAAATTTAGTACCATTTCACACTTAAGTTTTGCAGCTTTTGAGTGTTACCTTCCCCACCTGCCAGTCTATTCCTGAGAACATGTTTGTTTATGGTCGCCAAAAAACCGCGTATCCAGACCAATCCCAATTTGATCGTTAGCAGCCTTTAACGAGGGGCGGAGCCCAGGCGTGTGATTGGACGGGAGGAGCTGTCAGTTGGGCATTACCTGATGCCCCGCAGCTTGGCCCGGTTGTCGTGGCGATCGATGATGTTGTGAAGGATTTCCAGCACCAGCTGCCTGAGCTCACTGTCCTCCATCAGGGAGATGGAGAAGAGCGGGTCCAAGAAGGGTGGGGGCAGGGCAGCAGACATGGTCTTCGCCTTGAAGCCAGACGTCACCTGGGGCACCGTGGAGAAGGTGAGGTGTTACGGCATGGCGGGGGCAGACCCCCCCAGCAGCCATGACCCAAATCTCACGCCTCAGAAATCCATTCATCCATCTTTTCTGACAATGTCAAAGTCAACCTTTCAGCAGTAAGTCACCTCAACATGTCAGGCGTCTGTCAGGTGCTATTTAAAAAGCTCTCCAGATGTTCTCCGGACTCCCATAAGCACAGATCCAAGTCCACACCACGACGTGTTCTGTGCCATCAAAGGTTGCCCTTTCACACCAAAGCCCGCCTTGCGCGAACTGTACACTCCTTACGACGCTCCCAGATAACTCAACATCGACATGCACCGGGAGACGTTCTGAGAAAAGGATTATGGTGTAAGGACAAAACTGTGACCTGAGAAGACCGAGAGATGAAAAGATACAGCTCCAGAATGAGCGGATTTCTGAGAGCTGCAGGGCCAGAAGAAAAGCCACTCAAATCTTAACTATTTCAACACCCACGTATTAACAAGTGCAGATTTCGGACAGGGATGTCAAAACGAATACAGGACCTCCACGTCACACCATTCCGTTCAGCACCCGTGCTGCTAACCATACGTAAAGGTTGCTAAGCAAATAAGCCGCGCGCCACCATCGCTATGGACTGCCGAGCCGCGGGAAACGGAAGATGCCGGAAGCATCACGCCTTCCCAGACGCCATCGGGGCTTGTGGCCACGTTGCATTAAGACAATCCTCTTAGAGCAGCGCCTTGTAATCTCAGACCTTCCGATCAGCTCGGATGACCTTCTGACGGCTTCGATTTATCGGGCAGAGCCTGTGAGCAAACATGACCCCCCTCCCCCCCCCCACTCTAACCCGCACCATGGTGGGCAAGATAGAGGGGTTCATCTCATGGCCACAGCTGCAGCGAGTTATAAATAGTTTAACCTTTTTCAACACTCCCGGATGCAAGCGGGGGCGACACGTCCCCCGCGCACCACTTCCTGGCGTAGGACGCGAGGCCTCCTCTCTGCCTGACAATCCGCTCCTGAGATTTTTACCCATCATACCTTTAGGTTGACAGGAAACTAGTCATTAGATGAAGACTTGGGGGGGGGGGGGGGGGGGGGGGCTAGCTCCCAGGCCAGGTCATGTCATGCCATTACTGGACTGGGGGTTGTCTATGGAGACATCTACAGGCTGGTCAATTTAAACAGCTGCATGTCCAGAGTAAATATTTCCCTGAACGGTTATGGAGAACCAACACAAATCCTTCAAGTCAAGGGCAGGATCTTAAGATGTCAGCCAAGCCACTGACGGGTCACCCTCTTCTCCAAGAACGCAGTCCAAGGTCACCTGACGTCCTCTGGGAAATGAAGCTTAGACGCACGCCGGACTGTCATTTCAGTCACTGAGCACCGGGGGCTCGCGAACAGGGGCTCATTAGGGCGTGTTCAGGCCGGAGCAACTTGCCATGATCAGCGAGCTGAGCAGCATCGTCTGAATCCGCTTCATGCCCAGTTGCCTGTGGAAACACAAACACTCGATTCAATTGCTCCCAGCTATATCTGGGAAACATCAAACAGCAATAAAATACTTAAAAGAAAATGCTTCACGGTTACAGAACGTCTAAGAATGCCCTTTAAGAATTTTAGTACTTAAGACTTGCCTGACGCTCAGGTTTTTGCAGACCCCATAAGCGACGCCAGCCTGACTATATTTTTAACTGGATTTGAATCTGATGCTTCGAAGAGTTATAGACATATAATGCATTTAGTTACTTATAATCCCTCGTTACAAAATGAACCAAAATGACCAGATTACAGTCAGCCCTTGTGCATTCGCGCTTTGAGATTCGCAAATTCACAGATTCACGAAAATTTCATCAGAGCTGTAACTCCTCATGTATGCTATGCAGTCATTTTCATATTTCGTACAGCACAGCTAGTTCGTAATCATCATTCTTAAATCAATATTCATATTGTTTTTATTAAATATTTTTAATGTGTGTCTATTTTTGTTCTCTATTTTTCATGGCTAGCGCACATAGTATTTTTACAACTTATTTCTGTATGTCGTTACATGATTTTTAATTGATCGATTACGTACAGTACACGTCTACGTATTTTATTGAATTGTACCTTGGTTACGTATATGACTTCTGTCAATAAGTTTACAGTCCCGTTCGTTTACTCATTTTACCGTGGTCTATGAATTAGTAGGGGTAACATTAGTATACTGTACTGTGAATGTGCTATAGTGTGACAAATATCCGTTAGGCGATACTGAACTATTTTTACATTAAACATTTGTTTTTTAAAGGTAAATGTCCGACGTCTGACTGTACTCCCATATCTGAACCGAAATAAATCTTCTAACCTTACATTTTGAGATGAGAATCTAATGGCTGTCTTCTGGAAATAGGACAGGGGCAGTTTTGATTTGGGATTAGCGGGAAGAGATTAGTGGGACGATAACGGGGGGGTGCCTTAACTACGGCGTGACCTAGTGCCTCATTTTAAATTGATGCGTCCCCAACGTAGATCTTTCTGAAGAGGACACCAAGGAAGGAAGCCTTCCTCAATGATGCCGTGTTATAAGCCTAGCCCTCTCTAGAAGCCCCAAAGTTCAGGGCGCTGTGACGTCTGCAGAGAGACGCCGGCCAGCGTGACGCACCCGATCTTGGCGGTGTCCAGGCTGGGTGCCTCGTCGACGGGCACTTTGCCCATGATGAACATCATCACTTCTGCCCGCTGGTAGTCCGGAAGGTTACCCCCAAAGAAGCCTGGAAAATGGAGCAAAGATCCCCTCAAAGTCCCTTTTAGGTCCGGAAATAAAGGACACGCTCAGAAAAACCCTCCACGTATGCTGGAGACATAAATTACTATAATTAAAGTTAACAGGGATAAAACCCATTACCATTAACCTGCAGCCACAGAGGATTAATGCGGATAAATTGATAGGTTAAGCAGCTCAGACTGTGCGGTTTTTGCATAAAAAAAAAAATAGCAAAAATTTGCTTATGCTTCAGGGAAAATAGTGCAAAAGTCTGCCACACTGACCAAACTAACAAAGATCACA
This sequence comes from Hyperopisus bebe, assembly GCA_026777045.1. Taxonomy (NCBI): domain Eukaryota; kingdom Metazoa; phylum Chordata; class Actinopteri; order Osteoglossiformes; family Mormyridae; genus Hyperopisus; species Hyperopisus bebe. The sequence continues at coordinate 2,093,545 of JAODJW010000081.1, read as the reverse complement.
TAATATATGCATCAGACAATTGGACAAGTTTTAACATCTACAGCTACATTAAAGATATCAAACAGGTAAAGGCAGTACCATCTACAGGTATATATTACCATTCAAAATTGATTTTGGTATATTACTGAATGGTATACTACTATAGGTATATTACCAAGGAAGTAAAGGGAGAATCCTATACCATTATTGTGATATAAACAATAATGATATATTACCAAATGGTTTATTACAACAAGTATATTACCAAAGAGGTAAAGAGAGAATCCTATACCATTACCTGGATTGTACCATCAATGGGTATATTAAAGGTAGTACCATCCTATATTGGACTGGTAATCTGAATGAAATAAATGATAACCAGTACACATTAAGGTAATGGGTAATAGTTTGCGTGTCAGCAAGCGCGAGTCCCAAATGGGTAATGGAGCCTGGGGTCCGACTGACAGACCAATGGTCTGGATGATGGCGTTCTGGACGATCCTCTCCTCGCTCTCCTTGGTGCGCGACACCACGCTGGCTGAGGAGCTGCGTCTGGAGTCGGCGCCCATCTCGAAGTCCACACTCATGCGCAGGTGCTTCAGCAGCGTGTTGAACACCTCCAGCACCGTGGGTCCTGCGGGGGAGGAAGCATGTGGCCGCCTCAGATGGGAACGCTGGGCACCTTCCCTCCCCGTGCCAACAGTGAGATCACACTGCGCCAGTGTGATTTTAACCAGAGACCCGTTACTTCACGAAGGTTCCCCTTTGGGGGACAAGCCTGTTAGCAGAGAACTTCTTAGACCGCAGATCGGAAGATTGGCACCTGACCAGGAGAGGTTAGAGGATGGAAAATTTATTAATAGCGTTTATAAAAAATTCAATGTGTTAAACGTGTTCAAAAATTGTTTGGAATGGAATTATAACCAGGAATAAATTACATGCATGTATTTTACAGATTCAAGCTGTAATTCTATAAATAGAAACCAATTATCTACTGCATTTGCATTTTACCAGCATCTGTAGTGTTATCACTACCACTGCAATGTTATTACTAACACTGTACTGTTTTTTTTTGATGCAGTGAACTATGCTTCACTGGGTAATGACTGTGAATCCACGCAATCTGGCAGGGCCAACTGTACGAGGGAACCCCATGTAAACCTGAACACAGAACACTGTGTGATTATATAGACTAACAGCAGAAACAGCCATGATGCCGTTGCGTGTCAGTCTGACAAACCTGACATTAAGGACTCAGGTGTCACTGAAAAAACTTAAGATGCAGTAAGCAGATAATACATGCTCACTTTCCCCATTTTTTCTAGCTGGCAACCCTGGTTCCCTCTCCAGCTAGTACCCATTCGAGACTTGGTGGTATTGGAATTGAAAATGTAAGAAATTAATTTTCAAACTATGATCAATATAAAAAATAATGCCTTAACAGTCAATTTAAATAAATCTTAAAAGCTAAATAAAATATAGGCTACATAAATATCATATGCACACAACACAGCGTGGAGAGGGGTGGACCATCTACAAAGACTTACAAAGAGGTAACCGTAAAGTACAAAGCTAACTCATTAGATCAAGACGTGAAGCACCAACTACCACCACTGGACGACACCTGGAGACGTCACAAGCTGCTATCTGAATGGGGTCTCGGTCTGGGTCCAGCACCCTGCAGAACATACCTAACCAGACAGCCGGTGGGGAGGCGACAGGGTAAATCCAGGTGTAGACGCTCTGAGGACTTACAGTGGCTGTCAGATGGGGAGGATGAACATGGCCATTGACGTCGATAAGGACCTGCATTGAGTCCGGCGAGGCATGGCAGTAGCTATCGCCAATGGGCCCCAAAAATGACGCACTGGTGCACGAGGGGCCCCCAAACCACGTGCCCTAGCACAGTGACCGGTAATGTTTGCATTCACCTTAACGACAGTGGCCCTTGTCTAAATACCGGTGGGATACTAAGCAGGAACATACAAGAGGAGGGAGTAACGTGGCTGGAATTTGAAAGAAAAAAAAAACTGAAAAAAATTCTAGACTACCATCTTTTTCTAGGGGCTAATGAGGTTCGTTCAGGTTTGTTCTTTCTATCTCTCCATCATTCGTCCCACCCAGATCATCTCATCTATCCATCTCATTCATCCTATTCATCCCATCCCTCTCTCTCATCCAGGTGATGCCCCTGGTCTTCAAAACAGTGATAAGATGTTGCCACAGGAGTGAACATCCAAAAATGATGACAAGTCCTAGCGGTGCCTCCCCGGCGGGAACGGAGCCGGCCACTCACCGACAGATCCCTTGGCGGCGATGGCCACGGTCTCCAGGAGCACCTGCACGATGCCAGCCCGCACCCGAGGCGTGTCCTTGTTATGGGTGTCCAGGTGTCCGAGTACCTGCTGGATCACGTGGTGGGAATGCTGGGCCTGAGAGCCGGGAAAAGCAGAGGCGGCGGCGGTGATGTAGCCGAGCGTGACGGGGAAACCGCAAACAGGACGGAAACACGGAGAGGACACAAAGGACTGACTCCATATGGGAGTTAGCGAATGCTAGGTTTGGCGCAGACTAACTCGCATTTAAGCTGCGTCTCTACCTAGCGACTCGAAGAGAAATTCTGGTCATTTGAAAGATCTGGAATTTCATACAACTCAGGTACATCCCACCATCGATAGTTGCTTTGGCCTGAGGTTTCATCTGGTTTGGTCCATGGACGTTGAGCCAGGCTACCTGCCAAGGTAGAGTGACACTGTGCACCGTGATGGGCTGGCATCTTTACCAGTTTCTCCTCCCTTGTGCCCTATACCTTTTGGTAAAGGCTCCACCTTCTGTACTTGGTATCTGATAAGCGATGGGAGGATGGACAGACGAATGTGGCGCTGGGTAACTGGTCTACTAACGTCCCGGATCAGAAATACAGACAAAGAGGCGTAAGCTTAAAAAGCATCTTTCAGGCTGGTGAAACTCTTTCCCTTCCATCAGCAGAATGGATCGCTGTGCCATTTTAAGCACACGGAGTTTTATTTTACAAAACCCAGTGAAGCGCAATTTGTCAGCGGCGTCCTGAATACCGAGAGGGTGGGGGATCTCCAGCAGCATCTCCAAGCCTCTGAGCTTGGAAATCCTGTTATCTGAGATTCTCAGCATGCACATCTTAGTGGAGCGCATCTGCTGAATATGTAAGGGGTGGGTCAGGGGA
>JAODJW010000081.1:2054766-2071340 GCA_026777045.1 Hyperopisus bebe | reverse complement strand
ATTAGTTAAGTTCTCCCCAAGCGAGCTTGATGGGCCGAATGGCCTCCTCTCGTTTGTATAGTTCTTATGTTCTTATGCAATCATTTCTCAGACCTGTCCTCGAGGACGCCCAGATGACCATGTTTCTGCTCTACTGGGAACTGGGAAGGAGCAAAAACATGGACCCTCTAGGGACCCCAGGGGATCAAACTGATAAACACTGTGTTGCGTATCAAAACCAGAGGCTGAACTGGAGGAGGAAAACAATAAAATAACCCCAGGAGGAGACACGTTATTCTGATAGTCCCCGAGAAGTTTCCGGGGCCTTAAATTTAATTAAACATCTTGGTAAAACTCCTTTTGGTGAGGCCTCTTAGCTGTAATTGCTTGGTTACCTATCGACCGTTATCTGTGATTAAGGCACTGAGAAGGCATCTCGGCGTGACGGCATCCCAGAATCCACTGCCATCCGTCGTCGTTTTGATCAATGCTACTGGCCAGCAGGGATACAGTTGACAGTCACTAACAAATCCCCTTCTTTGCGAATAAATCACCGCCCACGGCTGTATTGTAGGTTTTCCCCAGTGACTTGTCAGACGACAAGAATTTTCAGGGTATAAATCACTGAGATAGATCTACAGAGCGGTTCTCAACCTCGAAGACAGTGGCGCATTTATTACTTGTTTAATTAAAAAAAATTGCACGAGAAAGTGCCGGGCCTGCGGCGATAGCAGAGGGGGGTCGTCAGCCATTGCCTGGGCACATGGAAACATCAAGGCCAGCTTCGCCTGTAATTTATACCCTAAAATACTAACACCCAGCCAACAGCAAATCCTAGCTGGAAATGCTACAGTAAGACTTCCCCGCAAGAAAACTGAACAGAAAAGACTGATATAAGAACTTAAACATTAATATTAGTAAAAGCGACATTAGTAATAAGGATAAGAACAATAAATACAAATATAAAAACAACAACAATATGAATTACAATAACGATACCCTTTTACTACAGAACCAGACCAACATGGTGACCCACCTCGTCCGGGTCTCTGGGTCCTCGTGAGTGGAATGACACATGGCACTGAACTGGGACACGAAGAAGTCATACCGCCGGTGGTAGGAAGGCGTGTCCTCCTCAATGTTGGCAAACTTGACAAACTTGGGTTTAAGAAAGAAAGACAAAAAAAGGACAGTTTTAGGGGGTTGCTGGGCTTTCGGGAAACACGTCGATCTGCTTGCTGACATGCACCGAGCATCCTATGATTAGATAACAGGTGGCCCCGACGCCTGCATGCAATTCATCTTTGGAATGGGAATACCTCACCAAGGAAACAAACCTCAACGTGCACAGAGGCAGAGGTGAAGGGAGAGGATGTTTATAATCAAGTTTAGTGTTACGTGCTCAAAACATTTTCTCGGGAATTTTAGAATTTAGTGATCATGGTTGACACCACAGCACACAGTGCACAATAACTGCATTTAACTCGTGTGACATCATGACATAGCAGGGGGCAGCTAATTCAGTGCCCGGGGAGCAGTGCTTGGGGGCGGTACCTTGCTCAGGGTACCTCAGTGATGCCTTGCTGGTCAGGGATTCAAACCTGCAATCTTTCAATTTCAAGTGCGTTTCCCTAACCATTAAACCACCACTGCCCTGTCAACACATTCCGATGGGAGACAGAAAAGTCCTTCATCCCCCACACAAAGCATCTGCTAGGGGCAGCAATCTAACCAGAACATCGTCAGGAAAGGAGAGAGACAAGCTTCCTAACTGGGAGACCTTGAGTCAGGATGCCAGGCACTAAGCTGGATGCAGTGTCAAAGATCCAGTGACAGTGATTTATATTTCCAGTAGTGAGGTTATAAAAGCTACCGCTTCTTTGCTTTAGCAGCCCAGTCTGATGGACTGGTCTTTCTTTTTTAGAACACCACTAGGCCTGACTGACTTAGAAACACTTTACCCATCTGTCTAAACAAACAATTTTCAAAAATAAAATCGCGGTCTACTGCAAAGGCCCTCTTTGATGGACCCATGGGACTCTGACCACTGGCTTATGAGCTTCCATTTCTATGGACTGAGAATCTACTCCATGATAGGGGCGCAAAAGACCCCCCCAACCCCCCTCGCACCCATGTTGACGAGGCATTGAAGGGATGATAAGGGCACAGGATGTGAGACAAGGGCAGCAATGAGGCCGAACAAAACACCAGCAGGAAAGATCCTCTTCACAGAGGCGGATGCTTTGTTAAAAAACTGAAATAAAATGTTGAACAACATAGGAGTGTCTAATTGTGATTAGTCATGGGAAGCGGGTAAAGCACGTCTACTGATTACAGCTCTTCAGTGCGGGGCATTGGGCGCCCACATCAAGGAGACATGTGTCACACAACCATCCACTGGTACCACATTTGTCGTTGTGTACCCTATAATTCAGCAGCATAGTCCTAGTCAGCACTGACAGCAGCACCACAGGCCTGAAGTGTGCCCAGTCAGTCAGTCAGTCATCGAGGTCTGTTTTCCAAAAAGCTCTGCAAAAAAGCTACCACGTCACTACAAATTCTACTCCAGACAAAACTTTCAAAAGCTCAGCGGAGTCAAAAACCCATGGGGCCCTTTTGCAAACTGCTGGGGAACAAAGTGCCTAATGCCCTGAGGATCTTCGAGTCAAGGACCAATCAAGGCAGTGGAAGGTTAAGGGCAAGGAGGGAAAACGGCCACCTCGGAATGGGCAATCAGACCTGTAGGAGAAAAGTCATCCTCAGGCAACTTCATGTGACCCTTCATAGAGGCTAACAAGAAGGAACGGTATCTTATCCTCTGAGCAGGACTAATGAGGGAACAGGCTGCTAACAGCACTCATTAACCATGCCAAGTGGGCCATCTCTGATTAGCGGAATGACGCTATCAAAGATCAATCTGCGGGCCAGATTTAACAATGAATTAAAAAGCAGGTCATGGGCCCGTATTTTGAAACCTCCTCTGAGTGGTGAATGAGCTGACAAAAATCCCTCATCCTTTACGACAGAAAATGGCTGATCATCCAATGCAATCATCACCATTATTTCAGTAGGAAGGTCTTTAGCTCTGGTGCTGCTACCTTTGAAGATAGATTAAGCTTAAATGCTTGCCAGCAATATAGACCAAGATATCAACATCTGGATTTTTAACCAATATTAACTGATACTGATATGTTAACCAACATATCCCGCATCTTTAAGACTAGCTTTACTATTTACTTAGCTGGCCAGTTAGCTACCTCGGAGTCTTGACCATAGCTAGCAAAAAGAGCAACTTTTGTGCAATAAAAGAGCCGATTCCCAAAAGCATCATAGCACAAAGGTCAGTGAGCGTCCTCCACACCAGAACAGGGGCGAGTTTCCAGAAGGCACTGTAGCTCAAAGATCATCAGGCACGGCTTCCTTTATGAATATTAATGAGATCTTCAACCATCCTACATCTCACCACCTTATTCAGTTCATCATGATGCTTAGATGCATCTTTACACCCCTACCAGTTATCCAAATTTCCAAATTTAGATGCTAACCAATAGCAGTTTTTATAAAAGAGAGACAGAACTCTGTACCTTTTCCACAAGCTAGAGATGTAGTGGGATTTATCTTACCAGAAGTCTATGTTACACAGAAAGATGAGGATATCAAAACCCTGTCCTTGGGATGAACTGACCTTGATTTAAGTGTTCAATTTGGAAGTACTGCATAAATACTAGCAGATAATTCATGTTTTGGCTGTGTGGTGCCATGCAGACAAAGCAAAGAGGTGAATGGAGATCCGTCAGAGTGCATCCATCCTTTGATTTCTGTAAGAGAGCTGGGCATCAGGGAACATCTCAGCTTTTGGCTCTGAAAGCGCCCCTCAGATGTGAGGAACCCCACTTTGAAATGCGGGTTTCCTCAAATTCATATCATCCATCTCTCGCCTGACCTTTCAACTCTTGCTTTCCATTCAAACCTTTCCCTGCTGATTGGCTGATGGACTTGTGTTACCAGTACCACACCAAGGAATGCCACTGGTGGGTTTCCTCTTTCCTGAGCACGCATAAGTTTTCATGAACACTGCATAGTAGAGTACCCTCTCTATTTTAGCTATGCTATTCACAACATAGTAAAGGGCCTTGAGGAAATGAAGTAAAACATATCAAATATTGCAACGACCAAAAGAACATCAACATTTTCTCAAATTTTAGACTCTTTAAAACAGTCCTCTCTTGCTTCAACGACCACACTGCAGACTCTTGGCATTCTTTCAACAAGCATACAGATGAAACCATCTGGAAACCTTCTCCAACAGACCTGAAGGAGTTTATTGGCTACTTTGCTCTCTCTCTTCAATCCAGTTCACCCCAAATCAGCTCTATAGGGTTTAGGTCAGGAGATTTCCTCTTTCCATTTCTCTTCTTGTTCCCAAGAACATACTAAATAACCTTGAGATCTGCTGAGATCTGCTTAGGGTTATTATCCTACTGAAAAATGATTTTCAGTATTATTTTTTACTTGTACTGTACATATACCGCAAACCATTCACCAGATCAAAGGGCAGAGTTTTGAACGAAGATCGTTAAGGGTGAGGTTCATAACCTGTAAGATACACAGGGAGGAAACGCCAGCTGTTTGGGAAGTGGCTCCCCACCATTCCAAACAATAGCTGCACACAGAGCCACTCATCTCTACCACTTACTGTCACTTATCCTGGTCAGGGTAACGGAGGGCTGGGGGGGCAGGAGCCTATCCCAGGCAGTACAGGGCAGAAGACTGGGGTACAAGATGCCAGTTAGTCAGCTAACAGCATCCTACAAAATACTAGGCCCAAAACAAGAACATTTGGCTCAACATTACAAGCCCTCAGCAAGCGACCGGAAATGGTGAAAACACGCTTTTTAGGTACAGATGTGGTAGCTGGTCTACCGATGCATCATGGGAAATGTCACTCTAGGGTTTAAAAATAAATAAATAAAATAAAAATACACCTTAGACCCAACAAGACCAGCCAGCTTCCTGAACAGCCTAGGTTCCATATTTAGAGGGATATTAAATTAATATGACACTCACCTTAGGGCGCCCTGCCCCCACCTGCCCGCCACTGCTGCCACCTCCAAATACCAAATATAAATAATGGATGTTCGCTGGCATCCAAACAGCCCCTCCCACTCCCTCTTCCGCTGCCTTGCTGGACTATGGTGACAGCTCCAAGGCCACGGGAGAGAAGGATCAGACCATGGAAAGCTCAGCTATCGTCTCAGTTTTGGTACCAGCCGAAAGCAGGGAGAGGGACCACGCCAAATAATCCCAGGTGGGTCATCCTGTGTCTCCGAAGCTCTCGAGTCACGTGTTATGACACTGACGTCGGGGTACTGCGCGCACGACACTAGGCCGTGGAAGACTTTAAACTTCGAAGAACGTTGGGAATAAAATCATTAGCAGTTTTATACTCATGGACGCATCACTTCCGGGAGGTCCATATAAGGCGATTATAGCTGATGAGATGAGTTTGAACAGAAAGCACCTCATTTCCCAACTTGTTTTAAGACAAGCCGACAAGCAAATGCAATTAACCTCCATCAAAATCTAAACGGAGACGCCCAAAAATCGTTACGCGACAGGAAGCGCTGCTTGGATGCATTGCAAGCTGCGTAAATCAGCCGTAGGTTAAACACATAGCCTGTCTGTGAGGGGAACCCCGCCGCGGAACCAGCCTCCGAAAACCGACCCCAAGTGTCTCGCCTAAGGCGTAAAATGCCACGGGCATCACCGCTCTGCTCTGCGGGCCAGAGAGGATCCCCGAGAGAGCCCAGCCAAGGAACTTAAAAATAACCATCGTGTGAGGCCCTGTCAGTGACAGTAAGACTTGCGATAAGGGAATCATCCTCAGGACTACATTCCCAGTAGCTACATCACTATGGGCCTCGAATATATAGTTTTAACAATGCTTGTGAGCAGTAATTCCCACATGCCCAAAACTCATCCGTTCAGCTCATCTCAAATAAAATATTAATACCTTTCAGACACACTAAAAATAAAACATATTTCAAATGCATGTAAAGATTTTAAAAATAAGACCTTTGCATCTTACAAAGCAAGCCTTTTAATGCATAGAACAGGGTAGCCATGTCATCATTTCCCCGCTTCCGATTGGCTAGTCATAAGTTAAATGTCTCCCAGACCACCTGGAGCCGGTTCCATGCAGCCGTGTGAATTCTCCCGGTTCCGGAGCGGCATCCTGCATCCGGCTGAGCACTCCAGGTTCTGAAGCAGCCCGATCCCAGGCTTCCAGAACGGTCCGTAATGCCCAACATCTCACACGATTCTCCAAATCAGCAACGTCCTTGTCGGAGGCAGTGTGACCTAGATGATTATGATCTGCCCCTTTCTCTGGTTCTGCCTCTTTCCGTATCAGAATCTCTTCCCCCCCCATCCTTTACTCTCTCCTCTAACGTTGCATTTGCCCTAAACTCATCAGCTCATATCACAGTCAGACTAAAAATCCAGTCGTGGCAAATCTGCTATTAGATGCAGATTTGATTTTTTTTTTTTGTCCTTTTGGAGTTCAAGGAGTTTTTCTTCCCCCCCAAACGGTTTCAGAGAAATACTTTGCAAAGGGAACAGACAGCCGGAACAAAAAAAAAAAAGTTAATCTGAGAAAAATGGAGGAAGGGGAAATAAAAAACCTTCCCGACTCTAGGGCAGGCTGCAATCACTCCTCCAAGAAAACAAAACATAGCAGAGGCATGGCATTAATGAAAACCATATTAGAAAGGAAAAAAAATTACAAGCAGAGCCTTCTGACAGATTAGTAAATCATTCAGTCTTACAGGTAAAGCAAATTCATAACAGAAAACCAGAAATTTATAGGGAAGATGGGCAGAGAAGAGTGACGTGTAATTAAAGTGTAATTAATGTAATTAAATACATGTAATTTTAATTACGTGTAATTAAAATTAAATTAAATTAGCGTGAAGGATGGAGAAAAGATCTAATATATGTTCAAGGAGAACGGAGCTCTGGGGGGAAAAAGATAGAGTCAACAGAAGGCAGCCGGGACAATAGGACAATAGGGCTGCTTACCGAGTTGGTCCCAAGGACCTGCAGGTCTGGCTCCTGGGATTCCAGCAGCTTGGCCACCATGTGCAGAAAGCTCTCCACGAAGGGCTTGATGCTCTGCGAGTGGCACGCCATTAGCAGCTGGTCCAGGGCCTCCATGGCGATGACGACATAACTGCACGCCAGAGACAAGGCTCAGGACCCAACTCTGCATTTCACCCACCCGGATCAACAACCCGTCAAATTAATGGCACAGGGGCTGGCCATGAACATCAGCGCCCCCTGCAGGATGGAATTATACAACTGCAGCCATTTGCCTGCCTGATGCACATCAGTTTCTGGAACATTTGTATGTTTATGCCTCATAAACACATCACGTTTGATTGATTCTGTTGTAGAGCACAAACTCTGGAAGGTGGGGAAGGATTCTATATTTAGATCCTGCAGTATATTAATTGCCGTCCTGAAGGCACTGCTGAGCACATGAATAGGGAACAGAGACGCTCAGAGGGAGGGGGAGCCGTGGACGGCTCCCTACAGTGTAAAGGTCTACAGAACCATCTACCCATGCAGTTCCGACCCAACCTCGGTGTTTAGAAACCCAATTAACGCGGCATCATTGTCGAGACGCGCCTCTAAGCTCAACTGCACCAGATTTTCCAGACCCTGCACTCTGTGGCTTTTCTACAGCTCTTATCCCATAACAATCTTATGCCTGCTACCAGTCACTCACTACAGGCTTCTGTAGCCAAGCTGGCTGCTTGACAGCTGTATGCCTGTAATATGCAGCTTGTCCTCACTGGTATGTCGCTTTGGAAAAAAGGGCCCATTAAATAAATAACTGTATACGTTTCTCCTGTCGTGGATTGAAAGGGATCCACATATGGGTGCCATAAAACCATCCATATGTATGCGCACACACACACACACACACGTATTTTTATCCTTGCAGGGACTGTCCAATGGACAACAGCAAAATCCTAACCATAATTAACCAACACCAACCAAGACTTTTAGCATTTTTTATTTCTGATTGCAGTCATATCATTTTTTAAAAATATAAATTTCCCCTTGTGGTGACTGAAAAGGCAAATGAACAGCTTATCATCACACTGTGGGGACATTCTGGATGAAGCTGTCCTTCCTGCAGACGAGTCACGTGCAGGAAGCCTGCCACCCCTTTCCTGAAGCTGCCTCATGCAGCGCTTTGTTGTAACATACACATAACTCACACCCACAGCCACGCACACACATATTACATAATCCTTTGTGACTCCACGGATTTGAAAGAAAATGTTAAATATATTAAGGTCTGGAGACCTGAGTCTTGACACAGCACTTCAGAATTAATCTAGATTAAGATGCTCTATTTTTAAACACAAGCCCTCGGCTGGCTCCTTTCACAGGCCCAATTAAAAACACAGCATTTGAGATTCCAAAAAAATAAAATAAATGAATAAATACACACACTATTGGAGACCTATACGCTTCTGCGTTATTTCAACAGCTTGCTCTTGGTGAATGGAGATGTGCTCCCTACAGACGAGGGAGCCTGACGGAGAGGGAAGCTGCCGTTCCCCAAGCCGCTTCGTACGACGCTTCGCAGAGCCGCGCGCCTTTCCCCAAGCCGCTTCCTACGGCGCTTCGCAGAGCCACGCGCCGTTCCCCAAGCCGCTTCCTACGGCGCTTCGCAGAGCCACGCGCCTTTCCCCAAGCCGCTTCGTACGACGCTCCGTGGTTTCTTAGCAACAGGCACATGCCAGTATCCTTCCCGTTAACCACGCCATCTTCACTGAGGGGTTTACAGCCTTGCAGAACAAGATGACCCAGGGGACAGTGCGTTTTTTATATATGAAAATCCCAAACTTGTTTTCCCTCTTTTTAATCGTACAGTTGCAAATCAATCATCACAGGTTTTCCTCCAAGGGGGGGCAATAAGTGACATTTTTCCTGGTGCTAATCTTCCGTGAAAGCCTGAAGGCGGACTCTGACGGATTACTCCCTTTATTTTAAGTTGATTTTTGGAAAAATTAATATTTCCTAAGCTGACGGAAACACACACACACACACACACACACACACACACACACCACACACACACACACACACACACACACCACACAAAGAGTGTTTGTGAAAACAATGACACTCGTACCCGTAGCGGTGTCGCAGGACATCCCGGGTCAGTCTCTCGGCCAGGTAAGCCCCAATGCGGTCCAGCTTCTCTGGGGCAGACACGGCGTAGAACGTCAGCTTCTCCATGTCCGACTTGACCAGGCCATCCTAAGCGGCAAACATGAGGACACACTGCTGGTTAAAAGGCCAACTAAAGGGAGGGGGGGATTGACAGTGGGATGAGGAAACCAAAGCGTCCCATCCAAACAACATAACACCACCAGACTTCCAATTGTGAAGTCTGAACAATGCTAAGCTATTTATATTAAGGCTTTCCTAGCCAATCAGCATCTCAGTTGTTCATGTGTAGAAAGGAGACAACCGGCTCTTTGCAGTGGCCCTGAATTCTCTGCTTAGGGTCAAAAAGCCCTTCCACAGATCTGCTCCAACTGAAGACCAGCACTTAGTCGGCTAGATTTTCTTGAGGAAGCAACAACGAAGGACATTTTGAGAGCAAGAGGGTTAGGGATTACTGTATGCCGTCACTCTCTGACTGCAAGCTGTCAATCAGCGAATATAAGCATCCTATTGGTTATGCTCTGACAGATGGGAGAGTAACTCCACCCACTGCAGGTTCAGAAGCCTTATTTCACCTACAATTCATTTTCATTATATACTATTATTACTACAGCATATTGTAGCACAAGATTTATGGAAACTGAATCGGAACCGGACAGTTCCTTGGGGCTGACTCCAGGGCAGAAGGGGTTCCGTCAGAATTTCCCTGGGAAAGAGTTAGTCACCTTCAGCGCCAGAAAGCCCATAATTAGGCTGCCCGCTTTAACATTACAGCTCTCAAGTGGGGCAACAAGGGCAAATAATGACCCCTTATGTTATGATTTATCTGCACTAGGCACATTATTTTACTTACATATTAAATTATAATATATATAACATATTATACTGATTTTCTTGATTGTGCTTGACTGCACGACACCCCGAAGAAAATTTCTTGTATGTAAAAGTATGTGCCGATAAACACTGAATCTATGCGGAGCAGTCGTTACCTATTCCGAAATCCCATAAATGCCTGCATTTTAAATTAACGGGATCAAGAGATAAGTTAATGAGTTTCTCATTTACAGGGCTACCAGCCAGTGGAGCATGGAAATTAACAGGACGGGTTAACATGTACAGGAATACAAGAGAAAGAATGAGTCGACGCTGAACCCAGCAAAAGGTGGGGGAACAGGATCGAGCGAAATCCTCAAGTCCTGAATTTCTTGGAAAAGCTGGACAAATCACATGGAATCCTTCTCTACCCATTTTAAATGAAGTTCATGTATTGTGTGAAAAACAGAGTTAACTAAATTTACTAGTGTGAAGAAACCTTACGAAGCGACTGCAAGGCCAGACCAGGCTCCTGTAACGCTGAGAATATCCTTTCCTCCTTAATTACCCTTTACCTCATCACATTCTTCCTCACTTAGGGTCATGATATTTACGGTCATTACCAGCTGTACAGGACTGTAAAAATTATGTATAAAATTAAAACCTTAAAAATGAAGCAATATCATTTTATTTGAATGAAAGGGCCGACACAGCAATAAAGGTCACTTAGAGGCTGATAATTAGAATCTATAACAACATTGGTTTATGATTAAGGTCATAAACCAAATTGCATTAAGCGGGAATTTGGCGATTAATGAAAACGACCTCACAATTCAATAACTTAATTTAAAATATGTGATTAGATCAGGGGTGTAAGCGGAAGGATAACCTGACATTTGGGGGTCTTGACTGACGTGTCACCAGAACGGCACCCGCCCATAGCAACAAGACGCTGTCACCTTGGGGTCCTCGGGAAAAATGTTGTCCACAAGGCGCTTATAGCGAGGCCTCAGGGGGCCGCAGCAGCCACAGACTCCTGAAAGACAGACACAGCATGGGCGGGGGGAGGGGGGGCAGATCAGAATCATAAAAGTGGATAAAAATACAACAACAGGAGAGAATACTGTACATTTAATTTCAGGCATTTGGCCACAGCGTCTTCAGAAGGTCCCAGAAGACGTGAGGAGTGACGCTCGGGGGAGCATGGTGAGTGACGACACAAGAGGGCAAGATGCAGAAAGCGCCAGGGGGAGCACAGGACCCATTTGGAAACCTTCCGGAACGTTCCATTCTGGAGCGCCGTTTCATCCCAGGATGCTTGGCAGGCCACGGGAAGCAAAATGCGAGCTTGGAGGAGAGCTGGCCTTACGGTGCTCAGATGAGTCACATATGGACCCCCCCCGATCACAGTCCAGGACCGTCACCGCGGCGCCATGGTGGATGGGGGGCTGGGGGTGTCGGCAGTCTCCCACATAACCACACCGACATCCTGCCATCTCCATGTATACTCGACTTAACTAAGCCCCCCTCTCTCTGTCCAGGCTCTGCATTTCCAAAAGACGCTAAATCCAACACTCTAATGGTTTCTCTCAGCGAATGATGGAAAGTCAGGCCGCACCAACTTAGGAATTACATGCCATGAATCCCTAAAGCAGCACGAGGAAAAGTCAGGGCAGAGCGAACTCCTCATGTTCCCGACTGACATGCAGCTCTTCCTGGCCCCGGTGTGCCGGGTCAATATGGGGACTCGGTCCACACCGGGATGTGTCCGGTTTCACTGAAGGCTTTCTGGTTTGGACCTCCAACAGGGAGTTTTCCAACACGGGGGGGGTCAGCAGATAAGGGCTTCCGGAAATAAACCAGCCATCGATGTCAGATTCAGGAAAACGGAGAAGGGAACAGAGCGCAGTGTCCCGTCAGGGTGCCCAAAAGGGATAGTGTTTCTTGAAAAAGCACGACGAAAGAGGTTTTGAGGGGAAGTCTATCTGTCAAGATACGGTTATTTTATCCACTACCAATATAAATGTATCAAGAAAAAAAAAAAAACTGCCATTAGCCTTTCCGCAAAGACAGTCATAAAACCTTTAGCTGGTGAGATTTCTGCATGATTCACTACTTTAACTTAATAAGCAACAATTAAGTAACTGACACCATAACCCATAATGCATTTTGGCAAACTATTCACCCCCACAGTAGGTTTCGCAGCCCTGTGCCTCCCATTTCTGCGCTCTTCCACAGGAAGCAAACAAATGAAGCACTTACTTATACTGTTCATACCAAAATAGTTCCGCATGGGCCAAGTCTAAAACAGAAAGTCAGAGCACTGAAAATGAGACGTACATGACTTTGGGGAAAACTGCTCAACTGATGTTTGTACTATTCACCTAATACCTGCATTACAAACAAACAATTCTACATTCAATAAAGTGACAGCGTGAAAATCAATACCAAGTTTTAGTCATATTAAAATACCTGGCCACAGTATTTAAAAGATAAAGTATTATAGTACGTTTCATGCATTACATCTGGTCTCACACCTTTGGCACAAGCATAAAATTGCAATAAGGGGGCACAGAAGACCAGAGGCATTGTGCTAAAACGTAGTATTTAAAATGACCAGAGAGGCATGGGAATCCAGGGTTAAAAGGGACCCTACAAAGGCCACAAACATTTCACACATCAGATCGCATGATAATTTGATTATATAATGGATTATAGGACCCTGATTCCCATGGCTGCAAAACAAGGGCATAACTGACCCAGGCTTCCTTTAACATTCCTGGTGAAGCACCACAACACTGCCCCCTTCAGGTCACAGGCTCCGTTTGGGAATCACCCCAAACTCTCCATTCCCCACATATTAGGGTGATAAATGACTCCCGTGGCAAAAGGCTGATTCATTATTCGCCAGCCCAGAGCCCAGTTTTACATTCGCTTTTGTTTTTAATGCCCCTCCATTTTGCACTTGCTCAGAGACCACAGAAGGTCTTACATCTGGACCCGACCCCCCCCACCCCAGACTGAACAAGAGCAGTCGGGAAGATTTTGATCTGTCAGATGTGACACTGAGTCTCATCCCGCTCTGTGGGTGGATGCAATGTGATCCCTCCCTCTAACGCAGGTCCCACCCCCCCGTACAGATCCCTCAGCATCCGGCGACTGAATGCCCTACCCACTAAGAAGGCCACGCCCCCTCAATGCTATTAAAAACACACACGCTCATGTTGTCAGCCTCAGAGCCACATGACTCAGCGGAAACAAAGCAAACAAGCTGACACAGGCTTTCAATCCTACCTGCTGGGGGCACGACAACCACTTTACTGAGATTTACCCCCTGGGACTGAATTAAAAGTGGCCCAGGGTAGGGTGGGGAGCCCACATAAAACTGGGTTTATCTACAGGAAGGCCCGCTTAGTTGTCATGCCAGTGCTAAAAGGTAGAAACACTGTGACAGATCGACAGAAAGGCAGACAGACTGAAGGAAAGATAGAGAGACAGACACACTGACAGAGAAAGACAGAGACAAAAAACAGAGACGACAGAAACAGAGCGATCGATAGGGACAAAAACAAAGAGACAGAGACAGGCAGGGAGACCAACCAGCAGAGAGACCATTTCATAATCCTGAAGCAACTGCAGGCGTACAGGATATAAAGGTAACAGAGGACAGCACCCATGGCTGCCCAGCAGTGGCTCTGGCGGTCTATGGACAGCAGTGCCTGCATCGCTCTTGGAGCAACACCAAGGCTGCCAGGTGCCTGCATGAGGACCATGGAAGTTCAAACCAGAAAAATCCAGAGGGCTTCTCTATACCTGTAGCCACCACAGGGGTGACCATCCTGGGACACCACGCACGTTTAGCCCCTACCCACGGCACGGCTGTCAACAAAGCTATGCGGCAGCGTGTAGCTCAGTAGGTTAGGAATCTGTGCCCGTATCCAGGTCATGGGTTCAAATCCCATGGCTGATCGTAATCGTACCATTACTAAGCGCATGAGCAAAGCTCTTAACTCCTACAGCGTCAGGAATGCTGGCTGGACCGGCATCAGACCCCAAGCTTCCCTCATTTGGCTGTCACTTTGGGCAAAAGCATCCGCCAAAGAGATATAAATGATTACAGCGACACAGGAGTGGGGTCAAAGCCTAAACCTGAGCCCTAGTAACAGACCCACACAGCAAAAGAAGCTGGGATACGCATTCTCTCAGTCAAGGGCCCCAGTGGGTATATGATCACTATGCTGGCCACTGGATTCTAATCCACACATGAGGATAAGCCTGCTCGAATTTTCACACAATACCACAGAAGCACACCTAATCAGGAACCCACGGGTAGCGTTCCAGATACGTGCCGATATACAGATCTCTGATATTCAAAAGCTGCTGACTAGAAAGGTTGGATCCAACAGTATTAGAAGAGTATGTGAAGTAGTTAGTGATCAGAAAATGGCAAGAGGATTAGCTAACCTTTTTGGGAATCACTAAGCAGCTCCGATTCTGAACCTAATCATTCGCAAAAAATAATGATCATCACAGCTAGAGAAATATGCAGAGGCAAAAACATAATCAAAAACTCTGATCAGAAACCTTTTCATGATACTACTCTGTATTTCAGTTCTTTGACTCAGCAAAAAAAAAAAAAAAAAACCTGAGCGAATGAGAAATGCACACTGACAGCTTCTCACTGACAATCATCTTCTAGAATTCCACCACTGCAGTGGATAAGATCAATAATACAAACACAAGCCCCTCGGGAGAAGTTTAAATTTCCATTCCAGATACGCATCCGGTACATCCCAGAATTCTGACACAAAAGATTTCATATCTTTGGCAACTTCATCCACAACAACTGGAAACGGTGGCCTTGAAATGCAAGAAGAGAAAGTCATTCACCACTTGATCCCCTATAGTGAATAAGCAGCCAACCTACCGAAACTGAAAAACGTTCGTCTCCGTGTCCGGCTGTATCTGAAGACTCCATCGGCCTCAGAGAGAGGGACCTGCATGTATCTTCTCATGGTGTCTCTCCAAAAGGGACAAAAGCTTATCCCTACCCTTTGGTGTCCTCAACCTAAGGTGGATACCCACCCCATTCTCCCCAGCAGCCAACCGCCTCAGCCGGCGCAAAAGACAGACGGCAGCTATGCCAACGCCTCTAATCAACCGGCCGTTAGAGTGGCCGTTTCCGTCACCCATCTTTGGCGGATGTGTATCAGGTGGCCTTATAGAATATCACATCGAGATACCTGCTCGCATGAGGGAGGACAAGCCCAGAGTGGTCAACTGGAAAGAGGCCATGTCAGATTTCCGTCAAATGCCGTTACTGGACCAGCAAAAAGCTAAGCAGAGGGGCCAGTTTCGAAAAAGAAAATCACTTAGGTCGCCGCTCTTACGAGCAAAGCAAAGGGTTACACCACAATGACAGCTGTAGGTGCACACAAGACGACAGGAGTCGGGTTTCCTGGCTGATAATGCCTTCTTTCTGCATCATTTATCAATCCCACAACAGCAACACAATCTGCTTGCAAAAGAGACGGCGACATTCAGGAAACGCGGCTTGTCCGCATTTAATAAGGGTTAGGCGTGCGACACAAGCTTAGCAACCGTTGGTTCAAAAATAGATACACAATATTCCGGCAGTCAAATATCTGGCGTACTTAAACCGAGCAAAATGGATCTTTATGTCAACATCCCATGGCAAGTAAATTAACCTACAAGCCATTTGAATCTCAGGCAGTTAAATCAGAAAATCGTCTGGGTGCTGCCCACCAAAACTCTACCCCACCCCCTTGTGTCTTCCAGTACTTGTGAGGTTCACACACTTGTGCATCCTTCCCAGGAAAATGTCTGACACACTGAACTGCAACGCAAACACCTATTCATCCCGCCCAACAAGCTACAGATGTGAAGGTTCGTCACAAGCAAGGAGACAGGAGCAGGTTTCGATTGGGTCAGTTTATCCCAGCTGTTCCCAGCCCTCGGCAGCTCCTCGGACCTGCTGGACATGGACATCAGCCAAGAGAACATCTGGAGTTAGCAGGGAGGAGGAGGGAACAGCAAGACTTGCAGAAGGAGGGAGATGGAATATAAGAAAAGGTACCAAGAGACACCTGGTTTAAATAAATAAAAGACTTCATTTTTAGTTAATCTTTAGTTAACCAAGCTGGTCAGATGAGAACCACTTCGCACTGCTATTAATGAGGTGGTCAAGATACCAAACACTGATCACATGTGAGACTCCTACCTGTCCACATGCCAAGGTCAAGAACGTTACCGCACAGCACCAAATGTACCCCAGCTTCAAGCGGACGCTGTTTCCACAGGGAAGAAAGGCTACCCAGCCCTTCCCCGCCCACCCCCTGGGATGATTAAGAGCTTTCAGGCAAAGGGAATGGTCATCTCCATGGTTCACCGGGGATCACATGTTATATTAATTCCGGGACTTCACAGGCCACGTAAGACTCTGTGTGTGTGTGTGTGTGTGTGTGTGTGTGTGTGTGTGTGTGTGTGTGTGTGTGTGTGTGTGTGTGTGTGTG
>JAODJW010000081.1:2029627-2044743 GCA_026777045.1 Hyperopisus bebe | reverse complement strand
TAATTAATAACCAGATTATAAACCATTCATAAACTCTTTATATGGGTAGCCTTATTGTAAAGTGGCACCATTTTTTTTTTTAACATTCGTCTTGAGAAAGATAAACAATATTGTCATAGAACAATTTGATTCGTCACATCTATGCTGGAGACTGATTCTTTTTTTTTCCTGAGAAGTGTGAAAAATCATTTTTAAGAACTCTGTGAATAAGCACCTCCTTTGTGCATGAGACTCCTGCACCAGGAAGGCACGGTGCCGGTAAACTGGGGCCTAAGAAGCAGCTAAGCTCAGGTGGCATGTGCCCTCCTCTCACATGACGACCCAAAGTGATTTTTCCCCTTCTGTAACATGGAGATTTTCCGAGTCGAGGGCATTAAGTGTTTATTCCTAACAGCCCAAAAGCAACAATAAAACACTGAAGAAAACGAAAAACAAATCAGGAGCGAAAAGCTCACTTGAGGTTATGCGAGTGGCTCTTGTGGCCAGACAGAGAAAGCTGAAGAGCACTGGCTCGGAAAGCGAAACTCCCCTAGGTCGCAGCCAGCCAATGAGCAGACGTCAGCGCCAAGGATTATAGGTAACTATACAGAGAGCTTCTCACCGTAATTAGGACAGAAATGCGGCCTTGTTCACCTGGGCTTGACCAGACTAAAACAAACAGAACTAGCACACAAAGAGGCAGCACTGCCAAAGGCCTGCTTTACAACATGTCTTCCAATTTAAAAGAGAGATAACAGGTAAACATTTATTCCAACTGAAGAAATCTATTCAGAGGTGAAGAGTCATTGGAATAGCATCTGTGGTATATTTAAAAAAAATACTAAGGGAAATGTAGGATTGGTGACTAAACTGCCTATCCTTAATTCATGAAGAGTAACACTGTTGATACAATTCAAACACCACAACACACCTAGACTTTCACAAGTGTTAGTAAGCTTTTAGGCCTCCCCATAGATTAAAGGAAAGATTAACAGCTCATGTGACTACTGGGAAGTATAAGGCAGTCATACAAAGCTTTTCCTAATGGCTTAATTGCCCCACACATAGCACACAAATGTATTATTGTTTATTAAAATATATATTCACAGCTTGCAGATAGCACAAAAACACTAGCGTACACTGAAATAAGCCCAGCTCTTTATGGATACTATAAGTATTCCGTGAGAATGTATTCGGAGTAGGAATGCATTATATATTCCTACTCCGAAGACAATAAATCAGAGAAGTTAGAGGAGAAGGATTAATCATAACATCAAAACAACACAATTTAGCTCTCCCCAGTTTATCAAACAACAGACAATCAACAATTACACAGCTTATGCGATAGTAAGCAATTCACTCTTCTCACTGGTATATTTTTAACAACCCAAATTGTCTCTCATAAATCTGGCTACCCAAAAAAAAAACTCCAAGAAAGAAAATTCAGCATACATAAGCCAATAAAAAGGTGCCCAGCTGAGACAGCTGTCATGTACTGGGGGAAAAATACAATTACACAAAAAAAAAAAATCCATTTACAATTTAAACTGCAATATATATTTTTACATAATGACAGAAGATTTAAAGTCCATTTCCGTGAACAAGAAAAATGGGTGTATTTCTCTCTATAATTGTGATTCAGGTTCTGACAGTCAATTCTAAACCATAGGTAGTCTACGTACAACGGCGTAACTTTGGATTTAACAAGGGGTGAGGGGGGTGAGATCCCCAACCGTTCATCATGACAGCATAATTATGGGGGGGGGTGTATTGGCCAGTTCTGATTATCAGAGGGACCACAAACTTTATGCCTATGTCTACAACTGCTTTTCATCGCTTTCGCACCAGAGCACCTAACCCAGGGGCCAGTTCCACAAAGCAGGGTTTTCTTGCTTAGCTGGATAACTTGTTGGATTTAAGGTAGTCTGGGGTAAGTGTAAGTGAACAAAGACAAAGTCAATTTAGCCCAGACTACCTTAAATCTGACAACTTATCAGGCTAAACGAGAGATCCTGCTTCCTGAAACAGTCCCCAGGACAGCTCACCCGCCAAAACAATCGCCTACTCTATGAACAGCACTAAAACTTTAAAAAAAAAAAAAAAAAAACCCAGAAACTCCCTGTCCTTTCCTCTGTGGGTGTGAAGATTTCATTAAAAAGTCCCGCATACCTTACAAGTGATGCCAAACTCTGCTCCTTCAAATTGGAGCCCAAGAGTACATTAATATTGATATTAAAACCAGCAGCACCAGCTACTAAAGAGCTTACAGAGCATCTCCTTGCACACAGGAAGGGCAGCCAAATTCCATTTCCCCACATGTGATTGCCTTCTTACAGAAACACATCAATACCACAACACCTAAGCAACTTTTAGGCCCCACTGATCAAACCACTTTTAGGCTACTGGACATTAAAAAACAGACGCTTAATCCAATTAAAAGACATGCCACTACAACAGTATTATGCAGTCGAATGTTGCATTTTCATATAAAAATTTGTATGTACATTAGTTCAGTACTGCACCAAAATCAGGAAAGTGAAAGCCCTTCTTGCAAGGTCAGCTGAGGCCCTGGATCTCCAGCATGTTCTCCCTGGGGTCTAGCTGACCGAGATTAACTTTACTGTGACCTACCTTTAATCAGCTGAACGTCACACTGTGGTTCAGCTATGGGAGCGGGGCGGGATTGCTGCATCCACCAGATAATGCTTACGCACTCTGGGCCTCAATGTACGAAGTACCTTAGTAAACCCATTATGATCGGTTCTGCACGGCAAACACACAGCAGACCCGGCAAAGCAAAGCACCGGCCGGGTCAGCGTGCTTCCAAACCCGCTTTGTCAAACATCACGCAACAGGCAAACACGCACTCCCGAGGGATGATTTCTGTTTTCATAACTCGACGTTTTGTAGCAAAACAAACACACCTAACAGGAACTGGTGCCTCTCGTGTTTATTCAGAATACAACATTATAAACGGCGGTCTATTTTAAAACAGAAAAGAAATAAATGTCATTTATCCAATAGTGCGTGGGAACCGGATTTAACCGTTTTAACAGCTGTGCTGTAAATCTAGTTAATCCGACCAGGACACATGTTGAAACTTGTTACACGGATTTTTATCGTTGAAAATGAATAATAGTTCCTCGGTCCGTTTGCGTTTTTTCGCAGCGACTGGTTGTTTGCTGCCGTGGAATTAACTCGAAAGCGGCAGCGCTGTGCAGGTAATTTAAAACCCTGCAGCACGCCAATCACAATGTCAACCACGACTTAGTTAAAATAAACAAAAAAGAAGCATTCATCACATTTTAGGCAAAAATGGTTCATTTAGGTCTCGGTTTGTCGTGCTTGGGGGTCACCCCCCGCCCCCCTCCCGATTAGCAGTCAAACGCATTAGCTAACCGGCTAATTTAGCATGGAGAAATATGGCAGAAAGGGGGAGAGACGCCGCTTACCGGCTGGCATCCTCCGGGAAACGGGGCCGGGAGATCGCCTCGGCTTTGGGAGACCGTCGGGGTGTTTTTTTTTCTCTTAGACCGTGTGCAGAGATATCCCGGGGCTGCCGACGCTTTTCGTCACTTCATGGTTTCTCGGTGGAGGAGGTAGGGACCTTCTAAGGACACTGCGGTATAGAACGAGGAGGGAAAAAACATAAATACACGTTAATTAAAAGGCAGCCTTATGTAATGTATGCTAAGTGCAGTTCAACGTGTCGCCCCAATCACCTGAACTGACATGTAGGACACTGACCTGCGAGCCGGTTTAGCCGAGGTAGTGTTCGTTTGCTTTTTAAGTTAAAGCGTCATTTTTAAGAGACTTTGACTGATATTTAAAAGTAGCTATGGTTGCTTTTTTTTTTACCGGCGCCTCGTCGGTAAATGCTGGGTTAACCCCTTCGGAGCCCAGCTTCCCTGCCCTAAAACTGCGCCCCACATCGGCGCGCGCGACGCGGAAGCGGCTGCTTTACCTTCGTGCCGCTCCACGTCCGTGTCGCGGGGCGTCGCGCTCACGTTCGCCCCCGGGGCAGCCGCGCGCCAGTCCTTGCGCTTTCCGAAGGGGCGGCGGTGGTCCGCTGGCCTGCGCCGTAAAAGTTAACAGGAGGGCCGGGAAAGGTAGCCGGCGGAGACTAAAGGGTGCTCTCTTCCGCTGATGTCAGTACTTGTCAATCCCGCAGTTAAATAAGGAAGTGCGGCTACGGCGATCGGTCCCTCCTACTGGGGCCGTGGACCTGCGGATTGCTGCGTTGCAGCTTGCAAATAATAATATTCAGATACATTAATATTTATGTCAATTTATAATATATCTGCGGAAACCATGTGCATGAACTGAAACCATAATGTGCAACATTGATGAAATCTCCTTTGAAATGCGTGAGTGGTCCACACCGTATGTCCCAAAATAAGGATATTTGGTCGAGCTGGCTTTTTTTTTTAATGGATAGTAAAAATATGAGATTCCGCATTTGGGGTAATCAGCCTCAGCTCTGTCCGCGTGGGCTCTGCATGGTCTCTCTAGAGTCAGAAGTTGTTCCTTTTAGTACACTAAAGATTCAGTGTAACAAAAGACAGTGTACTCTGCACTTCCCACACTTAAAAATGTCCCTTTGCATTCTTAATAGGCTAATCAGTGAAAGACAATGGAATGATGTTTCTAAATAGTCCATCTGTGGGAAGGAAAAAATTAAGGGGGGGGGGGGGGCAAAATGATATAAACCAAAGATGGGGGTTAAAATGCCCTTGCTGGATTCAAAGTTAAGTAATAAATTCTCTAAGGAGATTGTATTCCCCTTATTCCAATCCACACGGTTGCTCATACGCACTATACAGTTGGAAAGCAGGAGAGCAAAAACAAGAGGGAATTAATGGAGTCTGATTAGTGTATCTTACAGCTCTTTTAGTTTAAGGGCCTGGGAGACCTGGGTCTGTTTTTTTAATCTAGTTTTTTTGTGTGTATTCCTGTAGGAAAGAGTTGTGGGAGAAATGCTTACAATTACAACAGACACCACTGAGGTGTGTTTAGTCATAGCACTGGGAAATAAGTACCAAAAAACAACATTAGGTAATTAATGTCACTCTCGCTAGAACTGGCAGGCAACATGGCAAAAAAGAACAAAACAAAAAAAACTCAGAGATTAGGTGAGACATTTTTGAAGTATGTATTACACAGTATGTATTCACCTGCTTGCAAAGTGCACACAGCCTGATAAAGATCACAGGAATTACTGCTGCATGCGTGCATTTTAGTGCATTAATTGACTCGTGTGGCTGCAGGGCTCACGCCTCTGAAAGTGTGCCAGCCTCGCTACATCAGCTGTAAATCGACAAGCCTCAGTGGGCACCCGCTGAAACAAAGACTGATTCACGCTCAGATGCGCTTGACAACCAGTCCGCAATAAATGGATCACATGTTTCTGTTTGTGTTTCTGTGACGGGTGAAAAAACAAAGAAATAGCTCAGCAATATTGCTTCAGCACGCCACCTGTGATCTGAAAACCTAGCCGTCCTGCAGAGTAATGACCTAAACGGCTAACCTTTCCTTTAATGACTCACGATACGAGTGAAATAATAGCAGCCAGCTCAGCATGCTCCTTCCTGGATGGGGAGGAACTCGGTCCGGCTTCTGAGATGGCGATGAGTAGAGGCCTTTTCCATCCGCTTGCATGGCCTGTAAGGTGATAAGTTTGAGGTTTTCCTGCCAGTGCAGAATCTGTGTTTGCAGACAAACTGCCCTCCGCATGCGTCAGTGTCAGCTTTGTTCTCATTGTGCACATGCAGAACGAAATGAGGTAGCAAGCTCTCCTATTGCAAGCATCATACATAGTAATAGTAATACAATAGATCAGTGTTTCCTAATCTGGTTCTCAGGAGCTGGGAGGGAGCAAAAACGTGGACTGTCTGGCCGGGAGCTTGGAGGGAGCAAAAATATGGACTGTCTGACAAGGAGCTCGGAGGGAGCAAAAATATGGGCTGTCTGGCAGGGAGCTGAGAGGGAGCAAAAACATGAACTGTCTGGCAAGGAGCTCGGAGGGAGCAAAAACATGGGCTGTCTGGCATGGAGCTCGGAGGGAGCAAAAACATGGACTGTCTGGCAAGGAGCTTGGAGGGAGCAAAAACATGGATTGTCTGGCATGGAGCTCGGAGGGAGCAAAAACATGGACCGGCTGTCGGTCCCCGGGACCGGATTAGTAAACACTGCAATAGACAACACAATTGAATAAATAACAAAAAAATAGTGCAACAATTAGTTTCCTGAGTATGTATCCCTCTAACAGTCTTTGATCTCAACAGGGGAAAAGGGAATCAACTGACAATTTGTCGAATCCTCACCGCTCCGTTCCAAGCTGTTGGCCTTAGTTGATGTTTTTTTCTCACCTATTTATTGCCCCTTGGCAATGCCCACTGTGGACATAATCTAATCTTTGTGAAAAATGCTTGTGGAAAAGGAACCACTTGAGGACACCTAGAGTTTGCTCAAAGTGAGGAGAAGCAGGCAGCATTAAGGCATGGTATCCTGTGAGCGTTTGAAATGTGTTTGTGCAATTGAATGCATATAAGGCAAGCAGAGCTTTTTATGGAAAAAATCGGATAGTTTTGAACATGTAGTGTAATAGATCCAGTCGCTGAGTGGGACAAGATGTGCAGTCTAGGCACAGATGTCGATTGTTTACTTGGATCGTTGGACCGAGGGAAACGGTTCTTCTGTGCGAAATGTTTTCCATGCAGAGTTTCAAAATAAATTAAAAAACTGTTAGAATTCCTGAATTAAAAATAGGTTGAATAGTGATGTGAGATATGATGAACCAAAGACTGTTGCTGTGTAAGGTCAACGCATGTAGAGCATCAAGGCTGATGTTGATTGAGCTTCTGGTGGGGGACGATATCACTGTGTCGCTATTGAACCAGTCTGAGAGGCCCCCTAATTGCTATCTTCAGTAAACAGTGCCCCGCCCAGTAGCTATCAAATGTAAAATAGTGGTTATTTAAAGGTGTAATTGACTATATAGGCCATCTAACCTCCAAACCGAATGTCCAAGGGTAAACAATCTCCTGCCACAATAACCGTAAGATGCAGTATGTGGAAAGTATTCCTATTAGCTGAATCCTCTGCTTTCGAGCTCCTGGGGACCTCGCTGTCAAGTTCTCGGGACTTATTCGTGATTAAAAGCCCCCGTCCTGCCCAAGACGCCGGCAACATCTGGTCATACAACCCCGGTCGCTGACAGCCATGCCAAACTACAGGGTGAATGGCAAATTAGCTTGTCCCCAGATTAAACCGTGCCTGCTAGCTCCAGGGTGCCCTCCCAGAATCTCTGGAGGGTGCATTCTGTACAGCGCACAGAAGGAGGCCGCCTCACCGTCGTCCGGAGAGAAGCCAAAGACGTTAATTGGATTTGTCGCTCTCTGGCTCTGATTTTTACCTCCTTTGTCTCACGGCAACAGGCTACTACAACAACGGCCGGACGTTTATTTCACCGTCTCTCCATCTATGATCGGTCGGCTCTCCTGGGCCGACTGATTAAAATTGATCCATGAGTGAATTGCGGTGAAAGATATCAAAGGTTGTACCAAAGATTATATGTCAGTGTGTGGAATATGCTGTCGATCGTCCTATTGTTATATTCATTACAGATGCT
Source organism: Hyperopisus bebe (assembly GCA_026777045.1). Classification (NCBI taxonomy): domain Eukaryota; kingdom Metazoa; phylum Chordata; class Actinopteri; order Osteoglossiformes; family Mormyridae; genus Hyperopisus; species Hyperopisus bebe. Next base: position 2,037,134 of record JAODJW010000081.1, on the reverse strand, counting down.
GCCGCTCTCTCTCCGTTCTCCGTGGAAAGACTGATTGTGTAAATTGCCACCCACTGTTTCTTTTTTTCCGCACGTATTATCAACGTGTTAGATTAGTTACCTCGATGTGTGATCTTGAAATTCCCTAACCATATTGTTTCCCTGGTGGACATCATTGTATACCATGCCACTGCATTCATTTAAACAATGGCTAGCGGAAAGACATCAGATCTTTCAGCTGCTGTTACTGCATGGCGGAATCGTTTAACGTTTTTTCTGTTTAAGCAGAAAACACCACACGTGATTACTGGCTAAAGAGATTACTTTATGTTTATTCATGAAATTAGATGCAGTGTTGATAATTTTTTGTGTGTGTGTGTGCATAAAAATATAATCAAAAGGCTAAAAATAGATAATCAATTAGCTCTGTCACACATGAAGTCTTTTCGGTATATTAAGATAAAAGCTCACTTGAGTATTGGGGGACAGGTGTGTCAGTTTGGGGGTACAGCCAATGTCCCAGGATGTGAATGGATATAAACCTGGGGGGGGACTCAGGAGAGGAGAAACCCTGCAGGTGTAAGGAGAAATTAGCATGAGTGTCACATTTAACATGCACCGCTGCAAACATCCACACAAACAATGTTGCATTAATGCAGATTTTTAAACAATGTACTGATTGCGTTTTGTTATCTGAGTACTTGTTCTTTGTACGATGACACTGAAGTTGAATGTAATCCAATCTAATCTTATTATATGTTCCTATAATATATGTTTGGGAGGTAGTTTTGGCGTGAGCAAACTAATATGCTAAGTCAGTAATCAGAGAGTCTGGGCCAGGAATCAAACCCACACTCCCAGAAGTCTGAGGCCACGGAGTTTATGAATACCAAAAAAAAATCCAGACAGTCCAAGACAGACAAGTATCAGTGGAAACACACGAATGTCCACGATCCGCTACAGTTTCACTTCAGTGTGATTTTTTTTGTTCTGTTGAGTCACGGCTGGCAGACAATTATCTGTGAACGGATCATTACAAGTCTGCAACATTATGGCAGAAAACACATTAGAACAAACCTGCCTGTTACAAATAACTGATGTAAACATAATGAAATTGCTGCATCTGTTCTCTCCTAGACAGAGCTCAGCTAAACCTGATAAAATAAAAAAAAAAAGTCTCAAGATAAATGACCAGAAACATTATTGGGGCATCTTAATATATGAAAACAGCATAACGCATAAGCACACAGTTTTTTTCCAAGTTCAAACACTCTCCATTGAAATATAAGTACAAATGACGTTATCAAATAACCATTTTTTATTAAGATACAAAGTGAATAGATTATTTTAGGGACTAGGATGACATTAATCCAGCTTTCATGGGCTTATTAGCATATTTTGGTGACTGTGATTGTAAAAATATTGTATAAATAAAAAATAGCAAGGCCATTTGATGATGGTTCATTAAAGGTGCACCTCAAAATCCCAGCATCCTGCTGACTACAGGAAATGCCTTCTTGACATTTAACTTGACAAAGAAATGAAGTGGTTCAGATGGAGAATTAAAAGAAGTATTTGCAGCGGACCGGTAAACGAAGATGTGACTCATTTAATATGCACTCAGGAAAAAGAAAAATGGAATAAAACGCAGGTTATTATGATCTCTAGCTGTAGGTGTAATTAATACTCATTATACTGAACTTCATCACCACTGCTTATAAGAAAGGCTGCACAGTGACAGACCCATTTCGGACTGGGATGCATCAGAAACAGTGCAATATTTCACTGCATTATTTAAATTTGATCAGTGAAATTCTCAGTGCCCATGCGTGTTAATGAATGAATGGATATCATCCTGTTCAGCACTGCATATCCATGTTTTTAATTCTATCCTGGGAATCAGTGCAACAGACTGGCTACACCCTGGATGGGAGAGCAGTACAGTGCTGTGCAGTAATGGACACACATTCAACCACTAGGGGTGATGTAGAGTCACAAAGTCACCTCAGTCAGAAGTGTGTAAAGAGGGGACGTAAACCCACACTATGGTCATAATTTTTTAAATCTTCTATTACATTTCTATTAATGAGCAACCTTCATGTATTGTGTTAGATCACAACTTTCGATTATCCTGTGCATAAAAGCAAATGTGGATAGTTCAGGTCCCGAAAGTAAAACTCCAGACCAAGATTTTGTTTCAACCAACCAGTTGAGTTTAAAGAGTCATAGTCACAGAGCATTCAACTGGTTGGTTGAAACAAAATCCTGGTCTGGATTTTTACCTGAACTATCTACCTCTGCCTAAAAATAGACTTTTTACATGTTTACATTGTATTGGGTATTTACATCTCATATACAGTATGTCAACTCAATAACTAGGTAAATTAATATTCAACTTAATAATGATCACGTAGTCATTGAATTGTTTAATTATTGTACTAACTGAATCAGCATGCTACTGAACAAGCATGTTACTCGTGCTTTAATATATACAAGTTCAGACGCTACACAAGTTCACCATGCTGCCACCTGCAGCACAGGCCATTAGGTGTCCAACATTATGCCTGTTCTGTCCACTGTGTCGAGCACAGCTGGACCCGGGTCACTTAGGTACCAAAGGGCGGTGCTCAGGAGCTTAATGGTGAGCAGGTGACGATCGGATCCGACCAGCACAAGTTGAATGCTGGGAGGCCATTGAGGGCCACAGGGCTGGATGGGCTGGAGGTAAAGCAGGAGAGGAGCAAGCCGACAGGCCAGGGCCCCAGTAAAAGGCAGCAACCCCGGCGTGAATGGAGTTCGAGGGAACTGCAAGGGAAGCGGACATCGTAGCCTGACAACTAGGCTTCAACATTAACTACAGTGCTGGGCATTCTGGCTGCTAAAATGTGGCCCAAAATCACACAAAACCGGGACATTCCTGCCATGGGATTCACTGGACCTGAGAAATGGCTGCCCTTTAACGGGCTAATGCACAGACCTCAATAGTTCGGCAATACATGCAGGTTTCACTGTGTTAATGGAATGACGATCAACATGACAGCGAAGGAACACGTGAAATAACAAGCCACAAAAAAAGAGAGTGTTTTCATCTATATGGTTCAAGGCACAGAGTCTTAAAATGTCCCAGAATCTGTAAAACACCAGGAAAATTGGGTGTGATTTCAGCTGAACGGTTGAATTTGGCCGTAGGAAAGATGACTGAAAATCATTGGGCGATGTTTCAGGGTGCCAACACATCGAAGGCTCTCCGGTCTCTACATGACTCACCTGACTGTGGTGACAAATCAGTGGTACATCTCCAGGTTAGCACTCTATGCTAACTAGCCTGCTATGTCAACCACTATGGCTCGTAGTAGTTTTACAAAGTGTTGATTGCTTTATTGAACACAGAAGTTGGTCTCCAAAGATCAGGTGAAAAAAGATCATCTTTGTTTTAATATAGAGTGTGACTAGTGTTCATTCCTGGATGGAATTGACTTTTATACATTATGATTCTCATTATTGCATGCAATGCATGGGTTCCAACTATTATATTTTATATCATTATTCTCAAATGTATCGTTAGTAGAAAAATGATGTCAGGCTATAAGTAGGGCACCCTGTATGTGTTTGCCTGCAAGCATTTGGAAGTGTGATTAGCGAAGAGCAAATTTCCAAAACTCACGCAGACCATATTTTGTTTTTGTCGAGACCTAAAGTCAGGCTTCCCCTTCATGTTACAGTATCCAAAGCTCACTCAGTCCTCATGTAATCCGACGAAGAATTTATATTAAATTTTCAAAACTCACTAAGTCCACAGAAGTTTTCTTGAAAACATATTGCGTGGACCGAGTGAGTAATGGAAATGTGCACTTCTGATATTATGTTATTTTTCTCCACCAGACGTAATTGCAAATTGCAGTTCCCGGATAACAGTAGTACAAAAGCCAATGGTATATTTGAATAACCTACTGAAAGAAGCTATTTCATGAATTCCAATATTCTTTAATTTATTTCTAATTTATTTTTTAATGTAAAATGGTTAGGACTCCTATTGCTGGACTTTTGTGTAATAAATGTGTATTACTGTGGAAAGCCCTTCTACGATATTTATACACTGGCCTAGGTTAAGATTAAATCTACGTTATCCTATTACCGGAGCTCCAAGCATTGGTGGCAGAGGACATTACAAGCCAGTCGCCTTACAACCACTATATGAACCAAGCTTTTAAGTGTTGGTGGAGCTGAAGTTGCAGTGCACTGACAAGACAGTGGGGCTAGAAAAGGAGATGTTTAGTTTGAGGAGCACTTCGGCGTAAGGAAATGAGGAGGAAGCCTTTGACGTTGTGAGAGTGTCAAAGTTGGCCTACTTTCAACCTGAGCTGTCAGATCGATGTGTGTCGGACTGTGATCTAGACCATGGATTTGCTTCTGGATCTGGCTTCAGGCTCTGCTCCCCAACCCATGGCTCCTTGAATATTCTTTGGAAAAATTCTCCGAGTTAACATTATATAAAGATATAGTTATAGAAATGGTTGTTTGCTATTTACAAATGGTTGGCGCACTGCAGTGACATTAGCTATGTAAATGGCAGTATTGCTAACCACACTAAATTCCCTGGGCTGGTAGAATGACCTGCATTTAACTGTCAAGTGAGGATAAATAAATAGACCAACAACGACTTGATGGTTTCCAGCATTGCCTTCATCGTCACCAGTCAACTGTTTTTTTTAAGGAGGGAAACACATTTAACCCACCTCTCCCAAGAAGACAACGGATTCCCACTATGGGTGCCACCAAAGTTCTGTAAAAAAAAAGTAGGTGACAGATAATTAATTCAGTTTCGCACATTGGGACCTTCTATCCTCACCCACAAGATGCGATCTACAGCTTAAGGGCAAGAGTCGTTACTAAGCAGAGGCTTTTCCTGTAACCAATGGAACACAGACATCCAACCTTCCCTAGTTCTTTAATTATTTGATTAGCTATAAGTTGAACGTAACTCAGAGTTCCGGGACAGTTGACCATGTAAGGCCAGTGTTGCAGTAAGAGTTCTGCGCCAATCAATGGCAGTTTTATAGCGGCATTACAAATGCCGATGACTTGGTCCTGTATAAACCAGTCGCCCTAGACTTCAGAAATAGCCAGTTAGCTTTGCACGGATATCAGGAAGCCAACACAAGAACTGGCAGAATCTCCTGGCAGACACTGACGTCACTGGCGTACATTCATACTGGACTGTGAAACACAGGGTGAAACCACAATCTGCACATGTTTCTCTGGTTCCGTTGTTGGGCGAATGTACAGTCCCCTCTGTGGTCAACGTAACCTAGTACCATAGTACCAGATTTTGGACTGGAAGACAGACCAAGCTTGCATAAAACTCAGGCAGCCGCCTTTTGTGTCCTGCACAATGGACGTTTGGCCAACACTGGGTTGCTGTTGTCATGGGTTCCAGTAATGATATAACGACGATTTCATTATCTGGCTCTGAAAGCAGGCGTGCATGTTTATGGATCCCAGGGCATTTGCTATCACGAGCCACTCGCTGTATTACTGAGCAAAGCATGAAAAAAATACACCTTGGCAACCGGCTCGTAATCCAAACATTTAAAAAATTGGCCTGTAAATTTTGGCTTTTTTTTTCGAAAACGTGGAATTTGTTCAATAAACCAGGCCTTTGTATATTTTGCAGTGGTTCAGAGAAAATGCTCATCAGATTTCTCATGAGAGCCCTACAGAATATTATAATTATTATCGGGTGCCATCGAGTTGAGTCCGACTCCTAGTAACCATATAAACAGCATATACCTCTAGGATTTTATATCATCTGCCCATTTGGCTTCCAAACGGCATGTACACTCTTGTCACATGTGAGTGCATTTTGTTGCTTTGGAGAATGTATTGGTCATTCATTGTCTGTGTCTCTGCGCTCGAAGGCAGAACCCCAGCCGCTATCGTGTTGTTAGGGGTTAATTGAACGCGGCTTTTCAGGAGGTCGATATGACGTTTCATCTTTCGCATTTCAGCCCACATCACCTCAAGGGCCTTCCTCAAAAGACCAGTGGTGATATGATCACTCTGCTGGCTACACAGTTTGAAACCAGAACCTTCTGGACAGGGATGCAGGTCCTTATCCCCTTAAGCTACATGCATCCACCTCCGCTGTACCGATTTGCAGTATCCAGCAGAGTTCTGACAGCATGTCGATATGGTAGATGATTCCCGGCAGAGGACGGAACAAGCCGAGGTCCGTCTCAGCACTTTGATGTGACTTCAGGGGATTTCCATTAGTACCTCTCTAATCTACTGTCCGTACCTGATTAAAAATAGATGGTTCGATTTCTTGGAAATACTAGATATTTACGCAGCATTTGCAGGACTGTGACTAAAGGGGGCTTTTTTTTATATACCTAAAGTATTTGACATTTGTTTCGCAAATACTTGACATTTCAAATTAGTCACCCTTGTGACTCTGGAGGACCTTGTAGGGTTTTCTTTCCATCACTGAATATGTTGAAATGTCTACTTACGTGCGCATTGACTGGAGTTAACTAGCATGTCTACCGATGGCTTGCTGCAATCAATTTTTTGTCAAGTTTTTATATACTTCCTGGGTGAAAGTTAGTAGTTGTACAAGCACAAAGTAATACAGAATGACAATAACTGTACTACAGGTATCAATTACATTATAAAAGATCACTGATCCCTGTAATCCTGCTCCCAGAGCCAATCTTTAGTGCCTCTGAATATGGCTGAAGATCGATATGAAGCCATTAGTGCACGTTATCTGGGTCCCCACAATGTCAGAGACCCAACAACGGCATGCAAGCCATTTATAAAGACGGTGGTTTCCAACAGAAGATGCCAGGTAGGCAACCTCTTCTGAGGAAATTGCAGATGAGCTCATTAGCCGGGAAATTTCTCCTGACTATTTGAGGATATTTTGATCACATTTGCTCGCTTGAAGCTTAAACCCTGGTTGCTTATTATCTGTAACACTTTGATAAGTGCTTGTGTTTTCACTGAGGCTGTTTGTCAGGATGTAAGTGTCATTCAGTTCTGTCTCAGGCCAGAAAAACATGTTTACTCACTAAACCCCATGTAATGGAGGTTTAACGACATATTCATTTGCTCAGAAATCTGACAATGACATGTAGGCAAACACAGTTAGCATGTTAGAGAGCATCTGTCAGCAATGTTATGTACAGTTAGCATGTTAGCGAGCAGTGTAGGCAAACACAGTTAGCATGTTAGCAAACATCCGTAAGCAATGTTAAACACAGTTAGCATGTTAGCGAGCATCTGTAAGTAATAATAAACACAGTTATCATGTAAGCAAACATCTGTAAGCAATGTTAAACACAGTTAGCATGTTAGAGAGCATCTGTAAGCAATAATAAACACAGTTAGCATGTTAGCAAACATCTGTTGGTGTAGAGGTATGGATCCAGATGATGTATGTCTATGTCTATTATTAGTTATTGTTTATTAAGTACATGAGTGTTCTAACATAACCTTAAGTTTGTTTAAAATTGAATGATGCTTA
>JAODJW010000081.1:2016288-2029527 GCA_026777045.1 Hyperopisus bebe | reverse complement strand
AAAACATCGCACTGCCAGTCGTGTTAAACACGGGGAAACGTGTTGTAATTTCGTATCGTGTTTATTCCAATTTACAGTGTGACTAATAAAAGGAACGTATGAGTGCCACCGGAAAACCTTGCCTCTTCTGTGTGTGCAACATTAGCAATGTTAAACACAGTTAGCATGTAAGCAAACATCTGTAAGCAATGTTAAACACAGTTAGCATGTAAGCAAACATTTTGCATATTAAAAAGTTGACTCGGTTGAGTTTATATCAGTCTCTCTTCTGCTGGGTCACTTCGTCATGCCCACTCATAAGCTGTGTACTCAGGGCTGGAAATCAGCACAAGCTGCCCAGGACACGCATCTCGATGGCGGCCAAATTCGCCGCAGGCCTCGGCGCTCAGCAGAAGAGTCGAGAGCACAGCTTGTGAGTAAGGCCTCCCGCGCCCCAGCTCGACACCCCGGCAACGGCGCACAGGAGAGGGCCGCAAGATGGGTATCAACAGCTTATAGTTTGGCAGGTGGGGGCGGCTGTCAGTCTGCCAGTCTGCGAGAGGCAGTAAACCGAAACAGACAGAGTGACCTTCCTCCCGGATGTTTCTGTTTCTTCAGAATCCAAAAGACGAATTAGTTCCACTGAAGTCTGGGATGTTTTTTTGCAATTCGGATGAACCACCAGGAGAAACTTGTGGGATCCGGATCTCGTGTTACCAGTTTTTGACATGGATGCCTCAACTTTGTTCCTCTACCAACCCAGAGCGGGACCCAAAGTACACGACAGTAAATGTTCTCTCCAAGGCTTCCTCAGCACAGCCCCGTTGTCCCAGTTACATCTTCACGTCACGCTTACAGTTTATTCACTTAGCTTGTCACTCCCCCCCCCCTGGAGTGACCTACTTGGGCAGTGTAGCAAAATATGGTACGTTATGTGCTTGTATCTACATCAGCAAAGCATATATACACGCAGAGACTTTGCTATGGTGCCTTGGTATTAAATGATTACAGTTTACAGGAGTGCAGCATCCAATGATGTGACTGAGTTTGACCACTAAAAAAAAGGCAGGTTTTAAAGGCTTTGAAGCCATTTCTGTTCTTTTCTTGGCACACCCGCATTGGCATTGAGGCTGCCTCACAGAGACGGACACTGGCCCAATAAGCAGCATGACCTGAGAGATGCGTCAGAGCTCAGGAAAGCCTTAGATCATAGATAAATGCAGGCTTACATCACCACACCTACGTCATCCTTCCATGTTTTAAGTGCATTCATTAGCAAGTGTATACTGCGACTTGTTGATTGAGCTGAAAGGTGTACGTACAGAAGCGGCGTTTACAGAATAGCGGAGAAAAGTCAATTAAATGGTCAGAGCATGTTATTTATTCAGTTCAGTTCAATTTATCTTTACATAGCATCTTTCACAACAGAGCCGCCCTTCGTGGATCGGTGGTAATACATTATACAGAGTAATATATGAAACGGGGAAAAAGGGAAGACAGAACGAAAGAATGAAAGGGAGAGGAAGCAAAAACTTCCAAGTAGGGAGAATAAAATCTGGGGGTCCAAGGTCAACTGGCTATACCCCCCCCCCCCCTCCGGGATGGTAACATTATGGAAACAGGAAGAGGGGGCTTGCTTGCTAGAAGCAAAGTGTTCACCGTGATGAAGGTCTAAGCCGAAGCCCATCACTTAGTCGGGTCTCGGTGCCGGCCTACGTACTGTAAGAAGATCACACCCACCATGTCCACCATGAACCAGGACTCCAGCTTCAGGAGGAAGGCAGAGATCATAGGTGGTCAGAACATGCACAGACACATCGAGGGACCAGCATAGTTACAGCTTTGAGAAGGATTTTGTTTATCTTTAGAAATGAAGTATGGAGAGGAGCAGGGTGAATCTTTAATGGACAAATGTAATATGATTTCTGGCCAAATTTCTGGGATGCCCTTTTCGAATGGAAATGTCTGCAGCGCATTAAGACCTGGTTCATGAATACTAAACCTTTTAGGAGACCTGCTGAATACAGCCGGGGGGATATTATGGGATATTAGAGGGGAATTGGCAAACCTGGATGGTTGTTTATGGGGAGCAGAGTCAGGAGGGGTAACGAAACGTCATTGGCTGTGTGTGGTGTTGTAATGGTGCTTACCTGGCAGGTGTGGATCCCACTGGAGTAAACACAGGCGTGATACAGTGTGATACCACAGGGGGCAGTATGTGGCTCAGCAGGTTAGGGACGTCCCCGGGTTTAATCTCAGGGGCAAATGGGGCCCATGGGAAAGGCCCTTAACCCCCCCGCCAGATAAATGGCTGACCCTGTGCTCAGACCTCAAGTTTCAACCTCACCTGTATATATGTGTGTGTGTGAAGGGAGAGCATGATGGGATATGCAAGAGGACGCACTTTCCCCTACCAGTACTCATACTTGTACAAATGGAAGACGAAGCACAATTTCATTTTTTCATTTCACCCCAGGCACCTCATATACTGTAAATGTTACTGTGCACATTAACACACACTCTCACACACAGCCAGGGGACTGAAATCCAGGCTAAAGTACTATAACACACCGCGCCATGACTGTCAGGCCATGCGTGAGCGTTACTCGGCCTGTCTAAGGGAAACCGGTAACCCGTGAGGGTTCATAAAGACTTACCAGACCACCGCTTGGGAACCAGAGCTGCTTCCAGATCTGGAGACTGAGTAGCGATTCTCTTCTGTTCAAGATCATTCATGGCAGAGAGCATTAAGTCACCACAATGCTATGTAAACAAGACTTCAACACAGAAACTTCTGCTTTTAAGCCTGTTTGTTACCAAGGAATGGGCCAGCTAGTGACTCACCTCCTCTGGCTGCTCCTATAAATTTATCTATCCTTAATCGGCATTTGGAGACCTGGGCATCTATATTGCACCACTGGGTAAGTGAGTTAGGTAGCCGGTTAGGTCAGCTGACCTCTGGATCATACCATTCTTCAAGGGGATTATTCATTATTTGGTGATGAATCTGTAATTATTAAGAACATAAAAGTCCAAGCCTCTGGATATCAATAACTGTGAGTGACCTTGAAAATGGAGGGATTAAAGAAAGAGAGAGAGCTGGCTCCTTTCAATATATCGGTCTCTGCAGGACAAATGAAGTAAAGAGCTGGTAAATGAACTACAGTATAGCAAAGGAGGGAGATCAGGGTCATGGGGCACGGCTGATGGCTGGATCAGCTGTGAAGTCTTTCACTCTCTGTCCTCCTGTAAGACCAGCTCCCCCTTCCCATTTCAGAGACCCCAACCAGTTCATTCTGCCCCCCACACCCCCCTCCTGGTATGGTCCATGCCTCTGCCAAATTGAAACATTTCACACTCTGCAGACCAGCATCCTGCCACAAATCAGCGCCCCCTACAGGTCCTCATCTGCAGGTGCAGGAGGGCTCCTACGGTCTCAGGTCCAAGAGCCAGGCAGACCGAATCATGAGGTCGCCGCTGGCAGCTGTTCCCATGGGGGAGGAAGCTTGAATTCCCATCCTGTTCCACCAGCAATCCTCCCTCACCAAATGCCCTGTCAGACTGATCCTGTCTGGTTCTGATGGCTTGTAGCACTGCCGGCAACAGAACTCGTACATCATACAAAATGGACGCCCCCAATGAGCGAACGCGCTGACAGTTTCTTTTTCATCGCTGTGCGCTGGATTTCAGCTATGAGCTACCAGAAGCCATTGTTCAGTAAACACGCCCCAGCTAAAGACTCATCTTCACCTTGCTGGCTCAGTGAACAGCGCACAGGCTTCTGGCACCACTACCAACCCAACATGGACGTCATGACTAGCGTATCATTCTTTTTGATGCCCCCTGCACCCATACATGGAGGAAAGAGGAGCTGAGCACTCCTCAGATTAAACCCTTTAACGAACATTCACTTCCAGCTATCTGCTACGATGCTTGTTAATATTTATGCAGCTGAGGAAAAGCAAGAGTGAACCCTGGAGTTCAAAATAGGGGCTGCTTCACTCCTGCGGATGATGGGGCGTCACATCAAAGTCCAGTCTCCGGGTGAGGAGGGGGTTTCTACCAACGATGACACACTACGCAGCAGAAAAGTTCAGAGGACCAAGCTATCGGACCATTCTCCCGGGCTTCTCGGAGTGTGCTCAGGTGGTCAAGGCCCCATTGAGAACGGCATTCTGGGAAGTCAGCAGGCTCCTGGCTTTTCCAACAGCGCGCTGGTTCCACACTGGGGCACAGCACAGATCGGCTGGCATTTCGATGCAAAATCGACACGACGGGCGTGACGGTTGAAACACAAGGCCGTACATTTCAGGAAGCCAGACGGGATTAGCGGCGGCCGTGGGTTTAAATGTCACAAAAGCAGTGTGACTTCTTTAATCAATGGCAGCGTTTTTGAAAATCCGCCCGTCTCCATCCGTTTCGCGGCTACGGCATCGATTGGATTTTACATTCTGGGTTTTGCCGCTTGGCATTTACCCCATAATAAGGAGCCACTCTAAACTGGGACGGCCCTGTTCATTCTCGAGGGGAATCGATGTGAAAGGTTACACGTTATATTTGTCCTACTGTCCCCGCAACGTACACCGGCTCTTATTTGTTTGCTTACAGTAACACTGTACAATCTACCGGCTTTGACTTTTCTAACACAGAACCGATGCAAGAGCAGCAGGGGCAAGAAACTTCTAACCCCAAGAGGAGCCAGTCATGTGTTCTGGTTTGATTGGGCAAGAATAGAGTGTTTTTTGTGGCTGTGGACACAGGAACCAAGATTAATCTTTATGCCGCGGTGCATTTGGCTCACAGCTGCGGTCCATCACATTGTCAGCCGTACATCGTAAATTAAAAAGGCCAGTTAACGAGTCAACCTCGATCTGTGTCACTTTGTCAAAGGTGAGTCCTGCCTTTCATATTTCATTTGCACTTCTATTCATTTTCATATTGAACTACTCTGCTAGACTCCTGGTCTTCATAAAACTTTGATTATTGTAATATTTCTGTGGTTTTTTTTTCCTACAATGAACACTCCATTTGTGGTACATCCAGGAACAAAAATCCAATGCTAATCCTTCCATAAATCCAAAAAACTCCCCCGAATGGGATGAACTTCCTTTCTCTTCACGGTACGATTCACCAAACCCTGAGTTCGAGTCACGCGTTGTCCCCGTGAAATAAATACAAGGACTGATTAAATACCGTGTTTCATTATTGAAGCTGCCCCAGACAAAAGGAACTGATTAGAGGTGAAGAGCGAATTACCGTTTGAACACCACAAATGACGTCTGCCGACACTTTTTCGTCTCGCTTGACAAGGGCCACAGGGCCACCTCACCTCCCGTGCACTTTGTCTCTCTTCCTGACGAAGATCCGTCGGCGAGGGAATTTTCTCAGATAATACCGGAAGGTCTGAAAAGCCAAAACACTGCCTTTAATCGTCTTCTGACAGTCTTGCACCGTGACAAAAGACAACCACTCCAAATATACGTAGGGAGTGTCACGTCCTTAGACCCAAATTGAAGGCCTGTTCCGGCTGATTCGCGTCCGAGTTTCAGTCTCTTTCCTGGGTGAGCAAGGCTGTAATTTCATTCCGGACAAAAAGACTTCATTTTCACAATATACACTGGGTTCTTTAACAGTTAGCCAATAGCTGACTGACTCGCACACACTAAACTCGACAAGATCCACCCGCAAAAACCTGATCATTTCCGCCAGAGGATTCCAGATGCTAGTGCTTAAAGGACTGGTTGCCATATCGATAAGCCCGGGGTTTTCCTGACGGTACAGTAAAGCTGAATCACAGCCTGTTTCCACACACATTTCTCCGCACGATATTTCCTGCAGTAGGTTCCTCGGTGTTCGTCCAGTTTTCCTTGTGACCTAATTCATCACTTGTCCCATATCAAAGCTAAGCTTCCATGGAAGAAATGGCACAAAAGCAATTAATTTAATCAAACTGACAGCTGGGCCCTGAAGCAGAAGGATCTATGACTCTGACTGACTGAGGTAATTTCCCCTATTTTTCCGCACAGTTGACTCTGCTGGCATTTATGTGAGCCCTCTGTGGGGAACTGGGCTCCTGGAGTGGGCTCAGTGCTACAGGATGCTGCCATAGGCTCCCTGCCAGGGCCAACCTGCCTGCTCACTGCAAAGGCTGCAAATGGAAGATCCCCCCCTTGAGGGTGGGAGGAGGTATTGAAGCACAGCAGAACAGGACTATGCGGCTTCAGATAGTCGAACTCACACTAAGCTTTAATTGTCTGTTGTTTAGTGTAGATTACCCCACTGTAGAGAACCTCATTGTTAGGACTTGGCAGGCAGGAAGAAAGACCATAATCAACTTGTTAGCATGCAGTAAAATAACGACCTTTCACAAGGTACAACCCACACTCCACAGACTCCGCTACCAGTGAGCGACATGAAACAGGAAGTGAGGTAATGTGTCAGATGTAACAATGTGAAGGCCTAGAGTGACCACTCCGCATACATTTCACAATTCAGCAACATAATTACATTTACTCATTATGTAAACTCAGTACATTACATTAACTCATTACTTTGCATAATTACCCCAGTTTTTCTGGGCAAATAGCAATCATATATTTTTTTAATTACAATCTTTCAAAGAATACTCATGTAGTTGAGTCAGTCTTCCGTACAGTCACTGAATGATTTGACCCCTCTTGGCCTTCTTATGCAAACCTTCAACAGATGCGTAACGCAGACTCACGTGGGACCCAGCCAACAGGAAGTGCAGACGAGCCGAGCTTGACGGTTGCTCTAATGGAGTGCCGTGATTGTTTACACTTCATGATACTCGATTTGATTAGAGCCCACTAAGCCATTTGATGAACGGGCCCTGGGTGATCTCACCTTGCATCGCAGAGGAAGGAAAACCATGTGAAAATTTTGCCTCTCCAAGTGGATCCACCAGAACAGGGTCACGCATTTCTGTCTTCTTTAACGGGTCTTGCTTTGTGCTTTGCATTTTAAAGTTGTAATCAATATATTAAGGTAATATAGTAAAAAGTTATAACCCGCCCCCCCCCCCCCCATAATCATGTTTCCCCTTGGTTGGGTGGATACCTCAACCTCCTCCAATCTTCAAACCAATGTTACGCCCTTGTACACAGAAAATAATGTTGAATCTAATCTATTCTAAAAAAAAAAAAAAACATGAAAGGCTCTGTTTACACTTGTATTTTAAATGCGCCTTGGTTGATCTGATCACAAGCAGACAGCGGCAACATCGCCGTTTACACCTGTGTCTGTCATGCTTCTCCAAGGTGCCCAGCCTGACACTTCTGCTCGGATTTCATTACTCCCCTGAGCACCGTAATTGTCTGGGACACATTAGGATTTACAGTACAAAAGTTACGTGGTCAAATGCGTCCCAGATCACTCCGGCATGTGGTTTGAGTGATCAGATCACAATCTGGTTTCCAGGTCCCCACAAAGATCTGGGAATGCAATCAAAGAACTAAAAAAAAACTTGTATTTTGTTTGGTTACTTATGGTTAAGGTTAGGGCTGGGTAGGGATTAAGGTTGTCATGTTGGAAGTAGAGTTCTCTCCATAGATAACAATGGAGAGTCATCACAAAGATATAATTACTAACGTGTGTGTTTGTGTGTGTGTTTGTGTGTGTGTGTGTGTGTGAGGCAGGTTTCTTCTGCCCTTCAGTGCTATTGAAGAAGGGTGTATTCTTGTTCTCAGAGAGTTCTAGACTTCGTCCCTGGAGTGATCTAACATTGCGCTGACTGAGTGCATTTACCAATCCTAAGATAAACCACACGATCAGCCAACCAGAGGAAGCAGAGACCTCCGTAAGCTCCGAACAGGAAACTCGTTGTACATTAATGCGTATTAGGGACACTTTCACTTTGATCAGATTCTCTAAGTGAATGATGCAGCATCACTGCAGAGATTAAACCAGAAACTTCTGTATGGAAGCAGCCATTGATATGATAATAAGACTCACGGGTGATAATTTCCTGATGAAAGAGCTGCTTCTTTTAAATAACGTGCAAATGGCAGGCATGTCTATGCCATATTTAATGAACGACCAATTAATGAGAGTTTGATGGAAAATAGGAGCAAAGGAAGCAGCAGGTAGAGCTCACGGGCCCCTGGATTGGCTGCAGGTAGAGCTCACGGGCCCCAGGATTGGCTGCAGGTAGAGCTCACGGGCCCCAGGATTGGCTGCAGGTAGAGCTCACGGGCCCCAGGATTGGCTGCAGGTAGAGCTCACGGGCCCCAGGATTGGCTGTAGATAGAGCTTATGGGCTGCAGGATTGACTGTTTGTACATCTACTGGCTTGTTTTTATATTTGAACCGGCACAGAAGCCAATGAAATCAAATAGCTTGTATAAATTTCAACTCACATACCTGTAAGGATATTTTTACAAGATTATATTGTGTAGAAACTGCTGTTAATCAGCATAATTCAATATAGCCAATATTATTAAAGAAATTCAAACTAAGGGATATTTCAAATCATACATAACCAACCAATAATCACTTTACCTCATTGATGTATGTTCCAGTGTTCCAGTTTCCAGTAAAAACAACAGACCACACAGTCCAGCAAAGGGCACCACTGGTACAGTATAGGGCAGTTTGTACCACCTGGAATAGGATTGCAAGTCCACTACCTTACCTTTAGTTGAGGCGCCGTTAACACAGAACAATTTGGGGGGGGGTTGGGGGGTGGTGGTTTTGTCATGTTTTCTGTATATTATCTATATAATGAGGAAACTTATGTTCAGGGGACTATTGGTTTCATTAGTACTTGGTCATAATACAGGATAATACCCCACAGAGACATTCCATTCAAAAAGTCCATATTCCTTGTCATTGTCCCCCCCCATGAATTCATCTAGCTGATTGGCAGCTACAATGACACACACCACGGCTCAGTGACCCTCCACGCCCACTGAGTGCCATCTCTCCAGCCGCCCCACGGGTCACATGTGCAGGCCTGCCAACAACATGGTCACATAGCAGCTCTATAATCCCTTAAGTCCAGCGCTGCCCTATGTTTGGCACTTTAAGTAAGAACCCTCTCCTGGTCACTTTCAGTTCGTATGACACACCACGGACCTGACTGAGGAAGGTATGACAATAAATCCCACATGACCTGACTTGTTGTACCCATCAGTGAATCTTTTCCCATCGACCGTAAGGTAACCTGGTTATATTATTCATACATGTCTTACTTTCGCAAGTCTGAGATGGTTAAATTTCTGCTTCACTCTTCTTTTCAGGCTGACGTATGTGTTTAGGATTGCAGAGCACCCCACGGCACATTTTCGGCTCATGGGAGGGGGCACTGTGCCGTCCTCCTGTAGGAGGAATCGCCTGGATGATTCAGGAGTCATTGTTCCTGCGAGTGTTTGACCCGTCATACTTCCTGCAACACTCCTCGCAGAGCACAAAAGGAACAGATCTGTCAGTCACTTCCTGAAACCGACACTGGCAAGACCAATCAGTGGTGCTTGTTGTATTTTTTAATAGATTATGGCCCTACAGACTGTCAGAAACAGCAAACTCGAATCACCTCCTTGACAAACAGATTCAATTAGCTTTCTGGTTCTCGTACAAAAATATTCTATCATTGTGTTGAATAAAGACATGAAATATAATTTGTCTTATTTTAGCGAATGAAAATCTTTATGGCTTACACTAAGATTAGATAACATTTTAAATAAGAAAGCACAGAGGACACAGATAATCAAACGGCATTAACAACCCATCTTGCCCATTAGAACTGAAAAAAAGATTCTGGTTATTACATTTATCACCTGGAAACCAGGCATAAATTTTGTTTTCCCAACAGCACTAAATATTAGACAGGAAGTGACATCACAATACACTAAAAGGACAATGTACTATGAAAATATATCTAAATGCTGGGCCCTTCTCACCAATGAGAGATGCAGGTTTAATGATGATAATTAAGGCAATTACCTACAATAACAGGGAAGCTAGGGTGACCCTAGATTATTTTAGCTTCCCGGTGAAAATGAGAATGCACCATCTGTTACTACTGTTATCACTGGGAAACAGGCGGATTCTGTGGAATACAAGACCTAAAATATAAAGCCTGATGGTATTAAAATAGCCATCGAGCTCAGAATAGGTCATCAGTGTCACACTTGTAAAACATTTAACCACAAAAAAGCTTTTTTTAAATGGTACAAACATGAAGATCGCTAAGAGCATTAAAATGGCTCTACCTCTAAATCTAAATTAAATGCCACCTTGATACAGAGAATGACACGCAAGTCATTATTTTTTTTTAGGTCTTGAAAATATGAACTGACAGGAAAAGGTGCAACTGAATGATTCATAACACTTCAGCAAAATCTCTTCATCTCCAAGTTAAAAAGAATTCATTACATTTTAAAAGCAATGGAAGATGAAAGAGTACTCAATCATTCTGAGATTTCCGGACATACGTTTCTACGGACAATGAAATGGGTTTTCTTCTAGTCCTCAGCCAGATGTGTCATCAGATGTAAATATATACTATGGACTGTGGTATGGAGAGATCTGTGCCAGATCTAAGTAAAGTTTTAAAGCATCAGAAACACACACACACACACACACACATACAAGGGCCACAGTCAGCAGAACACTAAAAACTGACAGTGTAGAATACTATG
Organism: Hyperopisus bebe; assembly: GCA_026777045.1. Classification (NCBI taxonomy): domain Eukaryota; kingdom Metazoa; phylum Chordata; class Actinopteri; order Osteoglossiformes; family Mormyridae; genus Hyperopisus; species Hyperopisus bebe. The sequence continues at coordinate 2,018,887 of JAODJW010000081.1, read as the reverse complement.
AACCAGGAATCCCTATAGAAGATGGATTGCATGTTGCAATGTGATATGTGATAAAAATGAACCAGGAATGCGTCTTGAACATGCAAAATACACTATCTAAACATTTTCTGCTGTAATTTTAGGCATGTACTTTATACATACATGAAATTGCACAAGCTCTATAAACACACAACACACCCAGTGAACCCAAACCAATTTTTCATTATATGACCAAATCTTACTTGTAAACCATATTAGATTATTATTCACGTGATGACGGGGTATTCATACATTAGAGTTGCGATATATGCGAATAATATCTATCCTTCAAAACTGGCTTTCTAATTAAAGCAGACACATTTTTGGTTTTCGTTTTTTTTTTTTTCTTTAAGGTAAAATCGTATCCCAATACTAACATCGTTATAACAAAACCTAATATTTCTTCTCCGTGTCATTCAACAGCAAATGAGACACCGTTACAATGTCCCTCCATATCCAAGGCTGGAGTGTTGAATCCATATTCATTTGTGTCATATAACCGTGCCGTAAAGAACCGGTCGTATTGGGTTAGGTTGTTAAATAGTAAGGACGTTTTAGATTGCAACTTTAGAGATGAGACACGCGTTCCCTATGAGCAAAGAGCAGCGGATGAGTTGCAATGTGATTAAGTCTTGTAGCTACCTGTAAACAGTGAGATTTCAAGTTAAAGTTCCAGCAGGGACACCGGAGCGCACTTTGAGCTAATAACCGCAAATTGCGGCGCTAAGTATCCAGATATAAGTGTTCAAAAAGCGGCGGTTTTCCGCTGTGATTTGTTGATTGTCCGGCACCCTCCTCTCCGTGCGATAATGGCAGCGGCCACATTAGTGATCTGATACCGAGTTTCAAAGGCACAGGCGAGCCTCTAATTAAAGGCGTCATATTTAGAATCTCACGACGTGAAAGTGGACGTAAAGTGCGTCTCAAATTAAAATGGTGTTAAAGCAGTATGTAGTGTGTGGGTTTTATTACCAGTACTTAGATATACAGATTGTGTATTATGTTCATCTACGCCTCTTAACTGAAGAGCCAGGCCATTATGAACAGAACATCACGTGGAGAGGGACCCAGAGGGTCATTCAATCTAGACTGGCTGTTTACTGGAACCCAGCTTCGTGCTAATGTGAGAGGTGGTTCCAGTTAAAGAACTTGGACTTTCGGGTCAAAGTGAGGTGTTCCGTGACCACACACCATTTCCGTCACTTAGAGAGAACGGAGAGGAAAGGTTTGTATTCAAGAAAATATCGGAATCATAATTCAAATTATTAGCATATTAACGTATATTAATATTAATTCATGTTATCGTTATTGTTATCATATTAAATGATTAACACATTTATGATAAAACTCAACACAAATAAAGAACAGCTTTAAGAAATATGGATAATTTTACAACTTTTATAACATAGTAATAACATATTGGTACTCAGTGTACTTTTCGTGTAGTATCCACTCTTGAGCTCTTTTATGTTTCTTTTTAAATTAATCAGACTTAGTTTAAATGAGGTTATTTCCTAACTGTCAGACAGGGCAGTCAGTGTCTGGAAAGACATAGGTGATACTCAAACTGCATGTATTGCATTAATTTTATTGGAATAAACGAATGGGACAGAATTCTCCTTCCAGCCGGCCCTGCACTCACCCCCCTGGAGAGCGGCGCATATTCAAAGGCCAAGCTGGCTCAGCTCAGTCTAAATCCGTTCCTTATTTTTCCATCAGGGTGGAAAGAATCTGGAAGTTGATTACCATACATGAGCTGCTCCAGGGTTCACTTTCTCTCTCTCTCTCTCTCTCTCTCTCTCTCCCTCTCTCTCTCTCTCCCTCTCTCCCTCTCTCTCTCTCTCTCTCCCTCTCTCTCTCTCCCCTTCTCCGCAGTCTCCTGTTCTTCTGTCACTCAGGTTCTCACCAAATACCAGGCAGGTCTCAGCTCTCAGAATCCTAAGGGGCCTCACATCAGAAGGACTTGGAGACTGCTGGCTAGCTCCTGCCTCACTCAGCCCCCACCTCGCTCAACCCCCACCTCGCTCAACCACTGCCTCACTCAGCCTCCACCTCACTCAGCCCCCACCTCGCTCAACCACTGCCTCACTCAGCCTCCACCTCACTCAGCCCCCGCCTTGCTCAGCCCCCGCCTTGCTCAGCCCCCGCCTCGCTCAGCCCCTGCCTCCGCCTCACTCAGCCTCCACCTCACTCAGCCCCCGCCTTGCTCAGCCCCCGCCTCGCTCAGCCCCTGCCTTGCTCAGCCTCCGTCGCTAACTTCCCAGAATTCTATATGATGTTTCCAAAGGAAAAAAATAAATGAAAGAATCTTCATACAAGATCCATGAAAATTCTCCGGTGTCATGCACCGGTTTCCCTGAACAGGATGTCACCCGGAGTTCCCTGGTGCCTTGACACTGGAAGTCGCACGCTGACTCGCCCCTAAGTTTATCTGGGTGTCCTGGCTTCTAAGAGCGAATTTGAGGAGCTGCCTCGGGAGACAGCAGAGACACACACACACACACACACACATACGCACGATGGGGGATGACCATGCTTCCTGACCATGTGTCCTGTTCCCCTTATTAGCTAATCCCCCCCC
>JAODJW010000081.1:2001245-2016188 GCA_026777045.1 Hyperopisus bebe | reverse complement strand
AACCCCCCCCCACCCCCCCCCCCCCAGTGTGGTTTTCTGTCCCCTCAAAGAAGAATATTAGCAATGAGTACGCAATGAATGTCAAATTCCACCAAAATAAATCTTCTATCGCAAATTCCAAGAAAAAAAAAAATGAGTCATCGAGCACCAGGGGAATTCTGGGTACGTGCATAGAAAGACTTCAGTGAATCGCAGCAGACTTCCCCGCTGCTTAAATCACCAATCACGGCTTTGTGGATCACCAATTGAGGTCTCCTACGCCTGGTAGGCCCAAGGCACTTTCCGGCAAGGCTATTTCCCTGACAAAGTGGCACCGTGTGTTGCCTGACCTGCATATTTATACAAATAAAGCATTTAGGCTAATTACTTTCAGATCCTCAGAGCGGGCTGCAGGCAGGCTGTGGGCGACGGGTCAGGGATGGCTGCAGAAGTAATTAATTACGAACCACAGAGGATTTTTCTGTGTTCTTTGTTCCCCAATGCAGGTGATTAAAAAAAAAAATCCACATACTCAACTCAAATACTGTCACTGCACTCGGTGATATTGACTGTACGCTACTCTTCAGACCAAGAAGCAAATCCCAACACATTAATGCTGGTAGTTTTTTTTTTAACACACGCGCAAACAGATGTAAATGACATGCAGGGCTGTATGGCACAATGGGTCATGACTCTCTCTGTGATCAGAAGGTCGGCAGTTCAAATCCTGTGCTCAGCAGAGTAGCCACATCTCTGTTGGACCCATGAGCAAGGTTCTTAACCCACCCCCCCCCCCCTGCCAAAAATGCCCATGAGGCGTCAGATGGGCAGCTGACAGTGACCACAAACTCCACTCTCTCCTCTACACACCTGCGGCCAGCTGTCAAGGGGTCCCCGAGGTCCCTATGTTCATAGACCCAGGCATCATAAGGTTTAGCCTTTAGACCTTGAGCCTGTATCACGAAGCAGGATTTCTTGCTTAGCCAAATACCTCGTTGGATTTAAGGTAGTCTGGGCTAAATGTATGGGAATAAACGTGAAGTCTATTTAAACTAGGGAACCTTAAATCCGACAAGTTATCTGGCTAAACAAGAAAATCGCTTTTGTGATACAGGATTCATACGTGTCTAAGGATTTGTGTGCGTGTCGATTTTCCTTTGTGTAAACATTATCCTTCTCTTTGAGATAACTGTACCTATCAGGTCATATGATTGCTGGCCACTTAGACATATGGCGAAAAGTATGTGGATGCCTCTATTAATTAGTGGAACAGGCTAATTAAGTCACACCCACTGTTGTCAATGGTATATAATTAAGCAGACAATCATCCTTGAGCAACAGACAAAAGCAGCAGAATGTGTGGTTGTTCCGAAGGGATCAGTGACTTGGCACCATCATAAGACACCATCTTTCCACCAAGACCGTTCTCCACATTTCTGTCCTGCTAGAGCTGCCCTGGTCAACCACAAACGAAATGGTAGTGAAGGACAAAACATCTGGGAACAAGTTCAGCTGTGAAGTGGACGGCCACGCAAGCTTAGAGTAAGGGACCTCATCACCCGACATCAATTCCCAACCTGAATGGCAGCAAATCCCACCAGCAATGTTCCAACATCTGATGGAAAGCCATCCAAGAGTAGTATAGTCTACTACAGCAACAACGGGTCAACCAACTTCATATTAATACCCTTGGTTTTGTAATGAGATGTCGATCAAGCTGGTGTTCACATACTTTTTGTAATACATGTAGTGTATGTAAAATCCATCGGTGGTCTGGAATAGCATAGGGATCAGCAAAGGCGTAGCAATTTCTGCACTGTCAGAGACCCAGCTAGCTGCCATATCCTGTACAATATGGTGTCAGTAGCTGGCAACTTCGGATGCAACAGGTCATAAAGTAGCCTTGTCGTAAACATTTTCACTTTGACTTAAATAGCTTAGCGACACTAACTTTACTATGCTCCTCATATTGTCAAATAAGGAGATGACAGACAGACAACAATCAACAAGACTGGGTAAGTTGCGTGAAATTCATAGGACATGTCAGCCAACCATAAATGTTTTTGTAATTCAACTAGCTCCTTTTAGCCAAACATATTTGTGAATAGCAATGAACTTCATAGAGGCCTGATGACTGTATTGACAGTCAACTATTGTTAGCTAACCTTTTACATAACGTTATATTAAGGCGCAAATGAAAGACAAAGAAACAGATCCAACTCCAAAATGGAAATCGATCACTGAGTTAAGAATTTACAAACAATGCAAAGCCTACGTTGATTACAATAGCTGACTCCAGTTTTGTGACTGGCTATCGAATCGGTTTCTCTCCCTGGATGCAAATACACCTTAATTTCAGAGCATTGCGTGAAATGACAGCGCCATGTGTTACTAAGCGGCTGGCACTGATGTCGCAGTAGAGCCATCGCATTAGCATTAAACATCTTGGATCGTTTTGGGAGGTGTTGAACTCCCTGGATTCAAGACCATTAGCTTTATCTAGGATAAGTCTTCACTCTCCTCGCCTGTTGCCAAGACAACTGGACACGTTGAATATTGACTAATCTAATAATGGAAAGCAATCTGTTTCATTGATTTAATTCATTTTTTATTTGGATGTTTTTAATACTGTATATACAGTGTCCATGTAGGAGTGACATATATATAAAATGCGAAAAAAATGACTGCATAGAACTATCTGGACGTGGATGATAAGTGCAGAAAGTTCCAGAGATGGGAACAACTCACCGCCAGAGATCTCATCACAATATCTATGTTATTATTACAGCAGGACTATTTTAAATCCGCCTGAAAAATGATCAGATCGATAATTTTTCTGTCACCCGTGCCTAGCCGTGACGTGTCAGAATGGAACGTCCGGACAGCCGAGCGAAACACCCCATGCGTTATTTTGCCGTCACTAAACCAGAAAACCCAGCAGGAGTGTCACAGCATGCTGTGCTTTTGCACCTCTGTCAAGTCATTAAGATGCATCCCACTGTTTAATGCACTCAATACCATCCCACATAAGATATCATTAGGGACTATTAGCATTATTGATATAGGTGGAGTTTTGGGAAAAACTTCCTCTCAGAGACTTTATTATGGAGTCGGGGTCACTTGGAGTCCATCCCAGACAGTATTAGACAGAAACTGGGGTAGGTTTGGCTGGCATCATGGTAATATGGGATATTTTAGCAATAGAATTTGCCTGGGGGGGTCCCTCACAATAAAAGTTGTTGTTTAGCGAAACAATGGGGGACACCATCCAATGGAAGGGCAAATGAAGTATATTTTTTAAACATTGTTCATATCTAATATTCAGATTTACAAAGATCACATGACAAAGAAGCACGTTTATAGGATTCTAGAACCTTTAGTGCAGCATATGAGAATAGACACAGACACACCCTGTAGAACATTTTCACAACAAAGGGGTCCTTCAACTTATTTTCCAACTCATTGAAATTGATACTTTAAAAAACCAGGTTCTGCGGTGCCATTTATGGGCTTTTATAACCAGGATGGACCTCGGTACCCTGTATCTATCCTGCAGGTCACATCCAGAAGACTGTGGCGAGAAGGTTCAATGCACTCGGTGTCAGAATTGTATGGCTGCAGAGATGATGCGTTCCCATCACTGAAGGCACACCGAAATACCCGACACTCGCTCGTCACAATCTAGAATCACATCTCTGTTCGGATAAGACAGGCGCGCTCGTTAGATCTGTCTCACGACAAGGATCTGCCGTCATTTAGTATTCAAATGCGATCGGCAATACATGTCAACAAGTTTTGTTCCTTGCCATTCTGCGATTTTCATAATTATTTGATAAGTGGAAAGGGGAGGCAATTATGTGCGCATTGTTAATGGTGCCTGCCTGGAGGGAAATGAGATGGCGCTCCGAGAAGACGCATCTCACCCTCGTTCCATTTGGAAATCCAAACAAACGGGATCCTTGAGCCTCGTTAAGCAATTAGAAACATTAGGAGGCTCCGCGTCCACTTTATTAACGGAGAGTGGATAATTAAACGCGACCCGCAGAGAGGCAGCCAATGGGTAGTCACTTGGCGTCTCTGGGATCCCAGTTAGCGTGTGTGCCGCATCCTTACCTCACCGGCTCCCACACTCAGCTCACTTCCTGGGACACCCCTGGAAGCCCCCTTCAAGCTACCGAACCAATGAGCATGAACCATGGAGAAGCTTGCCGCCATTTTGTCTCTGCCCTCAGACAGAGTGTGGAGATGGATACCAGGCTGCAAAATCTTGCCTGAGCTGCTCTGTTAGACTTGCCGGTGTTAATGGGCCCAACATCCACAAGGAACTTTTGACCAACTATGGGAAGATGGGTGGCAGCTCTGAGACTGTCATGGACAATTGAGGTTACTGGCATTTTCCTCCGGTTATGAACTACGCTAATTTGAGCAAAGATCAACAGGTCCAGATTACTCATATTTAAAAATGAGCTCTTTCCGGCACGGTTCGTTGCATTATTCATAGGCTATTGTATTAAAAAAATAACTCTTCAGTATAATCCTGCTTCAGGCTTGGCTTCCTCCTCTGCACAGTTGGGCAGTTAGTGGATTTATTCCTGGCTTTTTGGTTGTGGGAAAACTGTGAAGTGCGTCAACGCATCACACCGTGTTACAGCCAATCGGCCGGTTTCTGACAGGAACTCTGTGATGGAGCCCCAAGGAACTACCACAGAAATGATGCCTGAGGGTGAATCGATAGATATAAAAAAGGAAAGTGTGAAAACTACCAGCTCTTTAAAATATAAAGGGAGACTTGCTAGCTTGTTAGGTTGAGATATTTTTGTCTGGGCCAGAAACCCGAAAGGGTAATTTCATATTCCCTGTAATGTAGTGCCAAGAGGATTATGACTTATCTGTAAATATTAATTTAAGAATACAGTCACTGCGAGAGGCTAAAATCAAATGGTTCCAAATTCACTGCTTGAAGGATTAATGCTGTGTTTTGGCTAGACTGGCTCTCAGCGCCAATCGCCATGTGTAATCTGAGAAGGATCTTCCATAAAACCAAGACCTCTGGAACCAATCATCCGCCTCTGCTCTTGTCACACAGAAGGCTGTAAGGAAATTACTGGAAATACCTACTCCTTCAGCGGGATATGGAGGTTCAGACAGCAGATGTCTTTTAACTCACGAAGGTTTATGTGGTAAAAGTTCAGGACAATGTGATTTAATAGGTCTCGAGGTCGTAAAAAGAATGGGGAAGATAAAGGAGTCTGACAGGCGACGGAAAGCGTAAAGCGTGTTAGACTGTCCAGAAATGCAGGAGGCTGGTAAACAATTAACATGCAATACAAGAATGAAAGGGGTTCAAATATGAAATGATCTCTACCAGGGCATCTCTATCAAATGACAGTGCAGTAAGATACAAATGGTAGAATTATGACATTTAAAGGGCTACATGGACCCTGCTGAAGTGATAATATTCAGCATGCTAGGCTGCACAGCCGAGAGAGAGAGAGGGGACTCCTGCAGCAGAATAGGCTAGTGGCCACTCCTGGGCCGATGGGAGGTGCACATAGCGCCCATGCCAGGCTCTGAATGACGTCATTGCTGCGATGAGATTTGGCCCAGAGTCGGCGTGTTGACAAGGGATACGGAGTGCCGGCTTGGCAAATGCTGCATGCTATTGTAGGGCCAGGAAGTTGCCAAGACAACCAAGGCATCATATTAGCAACAGATAAAAATACATTTTGAAATAGTAGCACAGATTATATGTTGCAGCTTCCTGTGCATCCTTTAGCATTTACACATGAACATAATAAAGGTCACGGTGATGAATTGCTGCATTGGCTGATACACTGGATGCATCTGATCATGCACTGGCTGGTACACTGGATGCATCTGATCAGAGACGTCTCTGCAGTATGGAGTAATGGGCGTATCGAAAGGCGGGTGTGTCATAGGGTCATTTCCACTGGCCAAAAATGCTGTCAATGAATTTCATTTTAGAAAGAGACCATATGTTCACCAGATAAATAGGTCAGGCAATGACTATGGTTGACATCTATACTTGAATTCCTGTTTTATATTTGTTCATATAGTGTAAGACATTTGCTATGCTTGTTTACACTTGTCATACTTCCCGAAAATGCAACGGAAATGACATGCATGACTCAGCCTACTTCACCACACTGTATTTGTCGACACACCTACTAACCTTTCAATATGCCCACTACTCCAGCCTGCAGAGACCTATACTTGTAGGAGAGTGGTACTCTCTGGATGCCTCTGATCATGCACTAAGTGGTACTCTCTGGATGCATCTGATTACGTATTGAGTGGTACTCTCTGGATGCATCTGATCATGCATAGAGTTGTACTCTCTGGATGCATCTGATTACGTATTGAGTGGTACTCTCTGGATGCATCTGATCATGCATAGAGTTGTACTCTCTGGATGCATCTGATTATGTATTGAGTGGTACTCTCTGGATGCAATTGATCATGCACTGGGTGGTACTCACTGAATGTTCTCGATCATACACTGGGCAAGCATCATATCAAAATAACTTTGCAGATGGCTCAGATCTCAATAAGGATGACAGACACTTAAGGAAAGACCACAGCTCTGACTCTCAACAAGCTGCTGAGTTATGTGACGCTGTTATCTGTCAGCTGGACAGAGCTGTGATAACTTCCTAAGTGGATGGCATGCTGAAGACCTTATCAGGGTAGTAAAGAGACGAGGCGAGGGTCTTGGGAAGGAAATTGAAAGGATAATGGACAGATGGGACTCCCTTCAGAGTAGCGGCCGAACAGAAACGGCAGGACATGTGATCAGGCCGGCTGGCTGATTGGCTGCTCTCCCCTGGTCAGAGCAGAGATGTGATAGAAGCCACCGATCACCTCATTACTGGGCACAGTGGCATCACAGAGCCATGCTGGCCTCAGCCTCCTTTCTGTGCTTCTATGAGCCCTTCAACGTGACCTTCACCTCCTCCTTGAGGTGTCTTCGTGGGATTGATACCTGGAGAGGTGATAGGGGCAGGGGCGTAGCTAGAAATTCTGGACCCCCTGATGGAAAGTAACCTTGGGCCCCTTCACCCAAATTCCAGGGCCCCTGTAAAATGTTGGGCTCCTGAACCTGCCAGGGTATCCCTGCCCCTTCCGCATCCCTGTTGAGAGGTGATGGTCTTCGCAGGGGGTTTTGTCTGTGCACCGGTGTGCGTGTGTTTACCCCACGACCTTTTTCACACCGTGACCATTGCGCAGGGTTCCAAACTAGTTTTTCCAATAGTAGTACTGGTGCTACCAACTTTCTCAGTCGGTTGCACCAGCACACGATCTAGTTGCACCCTTTTTATTGGTGCTGCATGGTTTTCTTGTTTAAAGTGGCATTATTTCTTTCTCAGCATCTCAGTTGGTTTCCCCCTCTCTGCACCTGCATCTTCTCTGTCTTGGGACTAGGGTTGGGTTGATGGAAGATGCCATTCCAGTGGTGAAATGGCTCCTCACCACAGGAACTCAATAAGAATGATCGAACAGTAACAAGACGCTTAGATTAAATTTAAGAAACATTAATTATTATACAAGGGGTCAAAATTCTTGATTCTGTGAATTACAGTGGCCTCCCTTCATTTGTGTAATTATTCTGTTATCATCAGCAAGCTATGGCAGGTTAGCCTCTGCGCTAACGGCAGGTTGGGTTCCACGCTAACGGTAAGCTAGCCTCCATGCTAATGATAGGTTAGCCTCCGTGCTAACAGTGTTACTGATTTTCAGCTCCTCTGTTACCTTGTCCTGCAGGATACTGTCTCTACTCCCACACCCACGGTGTGCACAGGAGCCACTCCTCAGATCTTCGACAGGATCGACGGGGATGCGGGGGTTTTGATTAGCAGATTGTTGTCCTCTCGCATGCTGAATACTTTATTTAATTAAGTGTGACACTCAATGGCAGAAACGCTCTAAGTGCCACGCTGTGTCTCACGGCAGTTTGGAAATTCAATCTCCTGCTATCAATTTAGGGTTATATCTAAATATAACGACTGAGTTAGCGCTGTTGTGAGCAGGCCAGAGGGAATTTCCATGTGATATTGTTAAAAGCAAATCACGTTACAAGTCCCCTGTGTTAATGATCTCTGAAATTGCATTGGAAAGACAGAGATAGATAGATAGATAGATAGATAGATAGATAGATAGATTTTTTGGCAAATTGAAATGTATATGACTTCAAAATAAACTCCTCACCTACTTCCATATTTGAATATATGCATGTGATTCATATCAATGATTGACGTGAATCACAAAAACTATTAAGGTGCTTTAATATAATAATATTATATGAAATAAAATAATAATTTTCACCTCTGTTGTGTTTCTCTGAATGGCTTACAGTCAGGGCTTGAGTTGTTATGGACGCCTGTGGATGCCCCCCCTCCCCGTGGGGGAAAAAAAATACCAAAAACCATCCCCTTTCAAAACATACCATCCTCTTAAAAGATTCTGTTATTGTCATTCACCTAGAGGTAAATCTGTTGACTGTAACAGGGCTACATAAGAGGCCGATTCCGGTACACATACAACCCAGAAGACAAATTAACCCAGACTGGGTGATCAGTCTTCCATTCCCAAACCATTCATTTTCTTGTGGAGCCCTCCTGCAAAGTTTTGACCTTGACCTTGACCTTGATCATTGCCTATAGTGTACACTGTGATGGACTGGCATCCCATTCAGCGTGTACCCCAGCCTGGTGCCCTGTGATGGATTGGCATCCCATTCAGCATGTACCCCAGCCTGGTGCCCTGTGGTGGACTGGCATCCCATTCAGCGTGTACCCCAGCCTGGTGCCCTGTGATGAACTGGCATCCCATTCAGCGTGTACCCCAGCCTGGTGCCCTGTGATGGATTGGCATCCCATTCAGTGTGTACCCCAGCCTGGTGCCCTGTGCTGTCTGGGATAAATCTCCAGGCCTCCATGAGGCTCAGCAGTCAGAAGATGGATGGACGTCTCACTTTGTCCCAGCTGGATCTGCATTCTCACGGCCTGGCAGCTGATCTTCATAATGCACAGGTTGGAGCGACAGATGAAGATTTGAGATCAGGGAACACACGTCAAAGTATGCACACCATCCTGTAATGCATGTTGTCAGGCATGTCAAGGTACACACACCAACATGCGATGCATGCTAAAGTATGCACACCTCCATGTAATGCATGTCTTGATGCACGTTGCAGTTTGCACACCATCCTGTAACGAATGTCAAAATATGGACGACGTTTCCAAATGCACAAATGTCCACAAAAACTGGCTCATTATTATGGCCCAACTACCAAATGACAGAATCCTTACATCCATCCTCCACAACCACTTACATGATCACAGAGAGGCTGCATCTTACGTCAGCAAGTATGGGCACCAAGCATGGGAGCATCCTGGACGGGATGCCAGTCCATCACCATGCGCATGCATGCACGCACACACTCACGCATGCACACACACACACACACACACACACACACACACACACACACACACACACACAAACAAACGCAGGCACAAAATACGAATAACCATTCACCTATTTTTCAGATTCTACCCACCATGCACACTGTATTATGCATCGGAGTGGTATCAGGCATATTATTGCATGTGTGCAGCTTTTTTTTTGCTCAGGAGCTCAGGAATTGGGAAGCCAATCGTGCAGTTTCTCCCTCACCTGTCTGTATCCCTTACATGATGTGACACATCCTACTTCTTCCTTACACACTCCTTACACCTCCTCCGCCCACAAATTTCAGGTCCCTACACTGACGACCACAGCGTCCACCTGTACACGAGCGGTCCGTGTACATTTCAAAGGACTTTTTTGGACCAATTTAGATCGCACTGACTATGACCTTCAAGTCTAGACAAATTATAGCTGTTCTGAAGCATGTTAAACGCAGAATGGCAGATCTGGTCCGAGACCAGCCGATTCAATGTGGGACTTGGGGAGAAAAATAATGCCAAAAATAGGCTGGAGAGGCAGGTGGCTGGCGGACAAACAGATGAATTAGGCAGACTGAGCGGAAAACGTGGGAGGATGGTCTTGGAATGTTTTGTTTCTCCTTGTTTTTTATATGCGAGCAATTGTTAAGCCTGAACTGAGCGTGATGTATACCTTTGCCTTCCCAGTCATTAGCGATCCTCAAGGCGAGATTATTATGCTCTGTTTTGCTTAAGAATGATACTGACGCAGTGGATGGTTTGTTCGATACACCTGTCTGCTCTTGCTAACGTGGAGTCATGTGGCTGTAACTGAATACATGCAGCATACAGACACAGTCAAGACTCAATGTTAGACTACTTGAGTCGGAACGGCTAAAATGCATGGTGAGGGTGATGTGACTGTCGATGCCAGGCTTGGTGGATTAAGCCTTACAAAAATCACCACCCTCCTGGGATTTTCATGCACTACACTGTCTCGCCTTTACGGTAAATAGAGGGATCAGGACGAAAAGAAAAAAAAAAACACTTCCAGCCAATTGCATTTCTGCAAACGAAAACATGGCATTAATGAGAGCGGTCAGAGGAGAATGGCCAGACTCGTTAGAGCTGACAGGAAGGCCACGAGAGCAAAGATAACAGCTCCAGTATGACAGCGGAGTGTCCAGTCGTATCTCTGAATGTACAACTCATCAACCGCTGTAAGGGTTCTGGAGGCGAAAGTGAGCGTTTGTTTGCCTTATGGGTTATCCAGCAGGCATGTGAAATATTTGTCCTGGTCAGAGTCACAGACAGTTCACATTTTTGCTCCCTCCTAGCTGAGGGAGCAAAAACATGGACCTCCTGGGGGTCCCAGTGGAGCAGGTTGGGAAAAAATGTTTTAGAGCACACAGATACAGACATAAGAGTGGAGCCCCAACCTTGGAGATACAAAGGAACAGTGCTAGCTAGCGAATGACCTCTGTACGCTCTGAGGTTATTATATTGCATAAGACAACCTCCAGTCAGGCTTAACTAAGATAATATGGTCATAATTTTAGCCTGTAAAATGTGTTTAGTGACTCACAGCCTCCCCATCTGCCACGCGCACAAAGCAAACCTCCAACTAGTTTAATAATTTAGTATTCATATTGTTTGGAATGTCAGAGAAGAGAAATTTAAAAAATAAAATGTAAAAATCGCTAATCGATATAAGCTAGTTTCTTATCTATTAACTCAAATGAACTTTGGGACAAAGTGCAGGTGATTTGCTAATGCCTCATGCATCAGGTCCCCTCCTTATGCCATTACTCATATCTACTGGTCCCATGTCACGTCAATAAATCCATAATTTAGTCCCTATTAAATCCTTCCGTGGGGCAGCCTGAATATTGCTGGACTCCACTGATCCATCACAGATACCAAAAGTAGGCAAACCGACGATGACAGGCTCTGACCAAGTGTGTGACCTCATCTGTCAAATACCGCCCCCCCTCCCCCCTGCCGTTTCCTCCTGATGGCAGGTTCACCGAAACTTTCATTTATTGTTTCATATGATGGTGTACAGAAGGATCATTATTAAAAAAGAAAAAAAAAACAGAGGACACATAAGCAGTCAGCCAGTGCGTGTCATGGGGCTTCCTGCAGTCCGAAGAAATGCCAACTCAGGCTAATTGGTGCCTCTGAATTGCCCGTAGCGTGTGCCCGTAGGTGCCCGTCGATGGACTGGCATCCATTTGCAGTTACATCCATATGGGTCAAACCATATTGTGGCAACGGGGGGGTGAAAGAAGTCAAAGGGCCTGCTTGGGTGGAAATCTACCTGAAGGCTTGGAGAACCTGCAAACCCTTGAGGTGTGAGGGAACATTCGAACCCAGGAGGCATGGTGCTGGCCCTTTAAATAAAATGCAGAATTACACTGCCCAGCTAAAAAAAAAAAAAGTCGCCCTTTGAATTTATATCAGCAATTACTTAAGAGCCAATGACTGGATTGTTATTATAGCTCAGCAACATTATGCAGCAATAAAGTAAGATCTACTGAATGGTCAGGTTACACCTCCATCCATCATCAATGGATTTTTCTCTTCCCTGTTGACATGGGCATATTCCAGGACAAGAATGCTAAGATTCATCAAAGAGTGGTTCAGGGAGCATGAGGAATCATTTTCACGCATGACTTGGTCACCTCAGAGTTGTGACCTTAACCTCATTGAAGGTCTTTGGGATGTGCTGAAGGAGGCTTTATGGAGTGGTTCAATTCACTTGTCAATACAGGATCTTGGTGAGAAATGAATGCAAATCTGGATTAAAATAAAGGGTGAGATGTTGCATAAGCCTGTGGAGACAATGCCATGACAAATGTGCGCCATAACCAAAGCTAAAGGCGGTCCAACGAAAAATTCAAACAGCAACTTTTTTTTTTGGCCGGAGGTGTACGTGCTTTCCAACCGGGAATAAAAAAATATATTAAAAATCAGTGTACAAGCATCTTGTTTATAGGCTTTTTTCAGCACTGCCCTCATGCACATGAACGCAAAGACAAAAGAAAACAGACCCATAATTAAGCCTCTTGTTAAATCACCCATGAAGGTGATCTTACATCAGAAATGTCTCCTTCTGATTCGTAGCCCTGCGTCACCTTTCTGAGCGTATCATCGCGCAGTTTTCAGGAGAGAACGGCGTCATTCATTTTTCAGAAGAGTCATAAACATTCGGCGCTAAGTCATTTTAGCTTAGTTTCCAAAACGGCACGTCGACAGACCGGCACCGACCGGCAGGTATTGGGAAGTGAAGCAGAACCTCGGGCCTTTTCTGCTGAGAACCCACATCGGCCAGAACAACATCCCATCTGGATGGCAGAGCCGAAGGCTGGCGACACGCAGCCGCAGATGGGCGCCTGGGCAGCGGCTGGGCACAGATGCATCACCAACCATAACCGTCACGCTTTCTTGTCACTTCAGCTCATGGACAGACCAGCATGACTTTGAAAAACAAATAATAACAAAAAAAAAAAAAAAACGCCCCAAGTGTTTATTGTAATATCATAATTGCCATGCTCACTGATGTCTGTTTGCCTTTTAAATATCTGTAATTGACACTGGGGGGGACACAGCCGTCTTCCCGCCATCCTCCGTCTCTCTGATCACCGGTCTACATGCCCTTCTGTCATCAGGTCCCAGGGCCCTGTGTCTTATAAAAGGCAAAAGAGACTCAAGTTAAATAGAAGACACAGCTACTGTGCTCTGTCAGCGTCCAAAGAGGCGGTTAAGATTTGTTAGGTTCGCCAAACGAAAACCTTAATGACGTCAAGTAACTTTTAAGGTTTGTTTCAGTGAGCTATTCCAATCAGGCTCCGCTTACGCTGTCTGAAAATGGTCAGGAGACCGCTGATACACGAGTTTGTAGAGGAGACGAAACAGACAGCCAAGGTCCTCGTGGGTGTATAGGGGCCGTAGTGATTCACATCCAAAAGGCCCATAAAAGTACACATCCCACCTGGTCCACAGAGAAGCACATCCACCCAGAAAGAAGCAGGTGGCTGACACCAGATAGGCTGAGGAAGATGCCTTGTTAGGGTGGCTGTTGTGTATAGGGGGTTGGGCTTATTTGGCCATTTCTGTTCGGGTGCCAAAAAACAAGGGAAACGTAGCTGATAAAAAATGCTGTTTGAATCTTGCCTGGAAGGCGCTTCTCCCTCTACCGTCGCATCAGCTCTCATAAAGCAGAATGCCTGTTCTTTTCATTCCAAGCTTCTAAGCCGCTAACTGGCAGGAGATCAAGCCCGGGAGCAGCTGGGAATGGAGAAGGTAACTGGTGAAGGAAAAGAAGAAGAAACCCTCTCTGCTAACACGGCTGGTGACTTTTAATACTAGATTTTCCTGGTAACTTTTCTTCTTAAACACAAAATCTCCTCATAGCTTATGATCTCTCGTAGATGATGTACCTACTGTATAGGAGAATAAAACAGCCATTTTCTCTCTTTTCTCTTTCTCTTCTTTTCCTTCACAGCTGCCCAAGTCCATCCTATGATTTATTATTTTTAATATTTCCACGGTTTTGTTTTCATTATCTGTCTTAATCTCTCCTCGTAAATTAGCCCGAGGCTGACCCATTGTGGGGAAGACGGCGGCCGTGACCTCGTAAAGTTGAATTATTTCGGGCGAATATATCTGACGGCAGCCCTGTTCTCACCAACGGCCACGGATGGGAAGAACGACGAGCCGATGGAAGCGTCGGGAGAAAACAGACGTGAGAATGCAAATCTCCACTGCAGTGAGGAGCAACTCTGAACAAAGTGCTGATGAACACTGTAATAAGGGAACCCTGGGTTATGCTGCGATTCAGCTGAATTCACATAAAACATATTAATAACCATTTCACCTTACACTCAACATGCTTAAACATGCACAATAAATTATCATGGAAACCATTCAGAAAATCTGAATTGTACAGTACAATCCATACGTCTGAACTGTACAATCAGCAGACTAACATTGTAATTATGTTTCTCAAGACTCTTACTCCTGCTGATTTGCAGACCTGGACCTCTTAAAAAATGAAAAAAGGTAAAAACCCACAATAACACAATGTGTGAGCAGAATGACACACAGACAATATTCAATCTATTAAAGTGAGTGTACAGCACAGGTCTATGCAGAAAATCAGCCCTTGGGGTTCATGTAGGAATCCATACAGTGACCAATCACATTGGGCCCCTACATTAAGAGACCACAAAGAAACCACATAGCAACCAATCACATGGGGTCTATACATTTAGCAACTACACAGCAACCAATCACGCTGGGCTTTAAGAGACCAAGCAGCCATACAGCTGCTGACCATGTGCAGTCCATAAAATTACTGATCACATAGCAACCATACACTGCCAGAGTGATACCATTTTAGAAATGTTCCTTTTTTTAACTTCTCCCAATATCCTATCGGAAGTGTGGTTCATCAGAGGGGAGCCCCGCTGACAGGGGGGGCGTGTGAGGTCTTGGGGGGGGGGGGGGGGCCTTT
>JAODJW010000081.1:1967709-1978676 GCA_026777045.1 Hyperopisus bebe | reverse complement strand
CAGAATAAACCCAGAACATGAACAGAATAAACCCGGAGCGTGAACAGAATAAACCCAGAATGTGTACAGAATAAACCTGGAGCGTGAACAGAATAAACCCAGAACATGAACAGAATAAACCCGGAGCGTGAACAGAATAAACCCAGAATGTGTACAGAATAAACCCAGAGTGTGTACAGAATAAACCCAGAATGTGTACAGAATATACCTGGAACGTGAACAGAATAAACCCAGAGTGTGTACAGAATAAACCCAGAGCATAAATAGAATAAACCCGGAGTGTGTACAGAATAAACCCGGAGCGTGAATAGAGTAAACCCAGAATGTGTACAGAATAAACCTGGAGCGTGAATAAAGTAAACCCAGAATGTGTACAGAATAAACCCGGAGCGTGAACAGAATAAACCCAGAATGTGTACAGAATAAACCCGGAGTGTGAATAGAATAAACCCGGAGTGTGAACAGAATAAACCCAGAGTGTGTACAGAATAAACCCGGAGTGTGAATAGAATAAACCTGGAATGTGTACAAAATATACCCAGAGCATATACAGAATTTGCCTGGGCACATGTGAAGGGTGATCATTCCAGAAAATAGAGGCTGGTGCTATTGTTAATAAAGTGACCAGCGGCTTGCAGGTCAGGAGGTGAGCTATACTCCTCAGCAGGAGGAACAGAGGCTGTGGAGAAGCTGGGTGTTCATAACGGAGGTCCCATTGATCATGTGACTTGTTCCTCTGAGCGTGTTACCCGGATAATAATGGCCGCCCGCGGATCATATTCTTCACCAGCACGACGCACTTGCTACCTGCTGGCGAGACAATAGCGCAGCTCTCGAAATGGAAACCCCATCTTTCAGAGTGTGGAGCCACCATGGTAGCTGTGAGAACGCTGCCAGCTCTCGGGGGTGGACTGCGTGGCAGATTCACAGCTTTAAGCAAAGCCCAGAGTCTACGCTTCCTGTTAACAAAGCCAAGCCTGTACAAACAAACAATGAAGTCTGAAACTTCTTCATTTTTTTAAACAAATTCTATGTGGATCATAACCTAAAAAACAAGAAAGCTAGTGGAACGCCTGATTAATAGATTACTTGCACAAATTCCTACTAGCAGAGTATAAGATTAATAATAAAATTCAGTCACTTTGCCGGGAGCCAATCACAGACAGCAGAGCTCGTTGATCACATGACGCACGCACATGGCACAAAGTATGGGCCACCTGGAGACACCTATCCACTGAATTCCGTGTCTCTGAGCTTCCAGAACACCCAGGGGAAACCTGACAACCAACAATGGATATGTTGGGGCGGTTTCTCAGAAATTGCATTATTACTACTTCTATATGCTGAGAATACTTATACAGTAAGAATACTTTTATATGCTGAATGCTAAGAAAACACCTTACTCTAAGAATACTTTTATATGCCAAATACTAAGAAAACACCTTACTCTAATACTTTTATATGCTGAATACTAAGATGTCACATACTATAAGAATACTTTTATATGCTGAAAGCTAAGAAAACGCCTTACTCTAAAAATACTCTTATATGATGAATAGTAAGAAAACTCTGCATTATTACTTTACCGAAAGCTAAAACCTAGCCTTCCTCTTATTGTTTATTACTGCTTTCTCTGCCCCGTCTCACTGCACCGTGAAG
Source organism: Hyperopisus bebe (assembly GCA_026777045.1). Taxonomy (NCBI): domain Eukaryota; kingdom Metazoa; phylum Chordata; class Actinopteri; order Osteoglossiformes; family Mormyridae; genus Hyperopisus; species Hyperopisus bebe. The sequence continues at coordinate 1,977,017 of JAODJW010000081.1, read as the reverse complement.
GTCACTCCCCCAGCACAGGCCTGCTTGAAACTGAAACTTTGCTACTTTCATTAGAATTGCAGATGGAGTGAGGAAAGGATTATAAATAATTTGTGTATCTGTCTGCCTCCCACAAGCATCCCTTTAAGCCCTTATTAAATGTCCATTATGTCGATATGCCGCGGTTTTTAAAAGTGTTCATGCCTCCAGATTGTTGGAATATGGAGGAGGTGCAGAGACATTGAGACCAGCCGAGGCTGAAATCTTTATCTGTCATCTGCTCCCCCCCCCCCCCCCCCCCAGACTGTCACACAGGTTTGAAGGGCTATTTGTCTCCTTTAAATGGGAGAATCCCCATCTCCCAGCCAGCTTTAGGCTGAAGGGTGGGGATGTTAGGGAGGGGGAATTGATGATTTTTGGCTCTTGGTTTAGCGGGGGGGCAGTCTAAAGAAACCAGTTTGAGCACATGGTTTACTGGCCACAGCACGGATTTAGATTAGATTAGATTAGATTAGATTAGATTACATTAGATTAGGTTACATTAGATTGACTTTAATAATCCCACAATGGGGAAATTTCTTAGAAACAGCAGCAGTAGTATATGGTCATCTGCCGTCACTCTGTCAAGGGATGAATGATACGCACAGAGCTCACACAGCTGGCTGATTAGCCAAAATCAAATAAATGTTAACTGTCTCCCAGAGCTGTTTCGTATCTGTGATCTGGTAATTATACGGACACCTTGTCATGTGGTGATCTGTCACCTTGGGGGTCAACTAAAATTCTTCATGGTGTCTTAACCCAAAAAAAAAATATGTGTGATAAGTATGTGTATGTGTGTCATCCAGGTATACCTTACCTTGTGAGGACCAAATGTCCCCACAACATGATGAATACCCATTTTTTTTATCTTATGGAGACCAGTTTAAAAATCTGTGACTGTAATGAAAAAACTAAAAATGCAAAAACTCTTGTATACTGTTTGGTTACTTATGGTTAGGGCTGGGTAGGGGTTAAGGTTGTCATAGTTAGAGTTTTTTTCCCATAGAAATTAGTGAGCGGTCCCAAAAAATAGATGATTATATGACTGTGTGTGTGTGTGTGTGTGTGTGTGTGTGTTGCACCAGTGCTGGAGTGTACAAACCATGCCTGAAACAGATAGCACAGAAGCAGGTACTGTAGATGTGTTATTTTATTCACCATGTTTTTCAGTAAAAAGATACTTTCACAGGGCTAATGTAGCAAAAGCGACGACTCACTTAGTACCAGATGACTGGTAACACATCACCTAATTCCCAAGGATTAACCAAGAGTTGAACATTTATCCAGGAGACAGGTTCGGAATGGCGAACATAGACTTTACTTAAGGAACAGTGTATGAAGCATGCAGGTCACACGGTTTGCATTTAGTTTTATTTATAGAGCATTAAATTTGTAAGTACAGAGGCTCCTCTACTTATGAACGAGTTACGTTTCGAATGGCCGTTCGTAACTTGAAATGTTCGTAAGTCGGATTTTAGGGGTATACACAAATACAAAGAACTAGGATGCTGGGAGTACGCACGATACGCTGCTGCGCGGCGGGAGTAGCGGCCGGGAATCGCACTAGGCGGAATTGTCGCGCAGAAAAAAAAATTGATGTTGTGGACAGGAAACGGGAGCCCAAGGAACACAATTTGGACTTACGGTCCTCTTCGTTTGTATGTCTGAAAGTTTGTAAGATGAAAGTTCGTAAATAGAGGAGCGTCTGTATAAAAATTTCAGAACTGCCACAGCCGGCAAAATTGAAAAAAAAATTTGACAGAAGGAATCAACTTTAAATGTATAAATGCCCCCTTAACTCCTTCGACATGCCGATACTCAACTTTCACCTCATTTGCCTGGACAGAAGGTTTTTCCAAATGAGCAAACAGCAATAAGAATGGACGGAATGGACCAGGATTGGAGGATTAATTCGGCGTTAGACCCCTTACATTACTTGGAACTGATTTAATCTTCCACCTGTGGTTGTATATCAGCATTCACTGTGAAATCCACTGTGAGAGTGGGGCTGAAACAGCAGTTCATCATTCCGCAGTAAAACATAAACACAAGGAAGGATTTCAATTAGACGGCCACATGGATCTGACCACCTTAAACAAATGCGGGTATGGCCGTCGCCCTCCCTCTATTCGTTTTTATTTGGTCTTTCTGCCTATTCCAGATAAAACATCCCTGCGCAGTGAGAACATGGTGAGGCCCAGAGTTGCAAGAATTGATGAAGAAAATGAATCCACACTATGACTTACAATGAGAAAATGATGAAAGGTACGGTCTTCCTGTGTGGCATTTATTTGTAGGTACAACTGCTCCTCTTAAATCAGAAACAGCAATAAAGATATTGGAGCAGAATTTAAAATATTTACATAGCAAGATTCACTTTGATTTTGTGGATTAATTGCCTGTTTTAAATTCCTTTCAGCTTCATAATTACGGCGGTGACTGGAAATGAACTGTTTAGTCATGCATTAAAGAAATATTTTAGAGCATTAGTCTTTAATGCAAAAGTGAGATGGTCGAAGTAAAAGAGAAATCAACACTGCAGAACCTAACAGATGGTTATAGAAAAAAAAAAACAGGAAAAAGGCTTTTAGAGTCCATGAAATCTGTGAAAATTAGCCTTGAAGGAGTATCTACATACAGCACACACACATATACACAAGCAATTCTTTACACTATATACCCTGGTTGATCCAGTTTGAGGTCACATTTTTCATATGGGATATCATATAATGTGTATGCTGTAGGCCAGAGATAGTACTGCCTCTATTCTTGACATTTTTTAGCGCTAAACAAGTAACTTTGAAATAACTAATTGCTAAAATGTTATTGCCGTTTAAGAGTCCGTTTTCTCTCTTCTTTGGAAAAAGTTACTGTTGTCAACGTTGCTGTAATTTTGTATCTTCTAACTTCCCCAATTTGTTTTTGTCACCAGCTGCCACTGCGGTAAACGGATGACCCCGGTCCAGAGGGCTCCCTGCTACCTTATACAAACTCAAATGGATCTTTTTGATTTGATTAGCAGCCTACAGGCCTGTAGAACCTCCTGACCTAACCCTTATTGAAAACTCCACTAATGCTGATTTACTGTCATGTCATTGACGCTCTGTAGAGATAAATACATCCAGCAGCCATCCTGGCAAGGACCTCGCAGGAAGTGTCACGAGAAAAGTAGCAGGCTGTCTCGGAATGTTAGGAACCGTGTCATTTTCTCTGTGTTTTTTTTTTTATTATATTTTGCTTTATCCTGTTCTCTGGCAGTCAATGGCTTAGGAGAGAGTTTGATATTGGGGGACACAATTGGACTCAACACTGGGGAGGGGACGAAGCCCATAATTATAATATATATTGGGGAGGGACATCACCCCCGGTATATATTATAATTATGGCATTGATTTAAATACAAAGGTTAATTTATTGGGGGGTGGGTGAATGTATCCAAATTAAATATTGTTTGGTATACATCCTTCCAGTCCCTATTCCCCTGGTGACAGTACGGGCGAAATGCAGCTCTGTGTGAGACGCAGATGACAGCGAGTTAGCTCTGGCATTCCTTCATTATGAAGCACGCCCTAACCTCCCTTAGGAGAAATTCACACTTATTTAGCAAACGCTTTTATCCAAAGTGATGTACGTTTCAGGAATCAGGGTCACACGGTCCCTGGAGCAATTGGTGGTCAAGGGCCCAGTGGTGACGTCGCTCTGCTGACTCTGGGATCTGAGCCGGTGACGTTCCAATCGCAAGGATGAAGTCCTAACCTACATAGCCACTCACAACGGTTTGGAGGGACGCTGGTCCTTGTTTCACGGGGCCACGGAGCTGACCCGAGATTGCTCTAGAGCCAATTCCTCCCGAAGCATCCAGGGACGTCCTGATTTTGCCGGGTTCGACGTGTCCCTGGGTCAACAAGGGAGGGGCTTGCGTTTCACTTCTTTAACCAATCACAGGCTCCATTGTATGACATCACCAAATTTGTCCATTTTTTTCTCACTTTCAGTCTGAGCCTCATTGGTTGCACTCAAGAATCTTACTGCTTCAAGCCTCATTATTATTATTATTATTATTATTATTATTATTATTATTATTATGCAATAAAGGCATGTGCTTGTATTGCTCGGTACAGCCTTTGAAGGTAAGCAAAGTTCCTTTGTTTCATATCTATGACATGCCCCTTAACGAAAGCCATACACAATAAAACTGGTACTTTATAAATCTGTTCACCATGCCGGATAACAGAAAACACTGGTTTTAATTAATGTGTGATGTCATACGATGAAAACTGTGATTGGTCAAAGTGAAACACAAGCCCCACCCTTGTTGACCCAGGAGCATGTTGAAATCAGAACGTAGAAGCATCCAGCACGTCTCGGACCAACAGGACTTGGCTCTCTGCTGCGGAAAGGGGGCTGCGTCTTCTCCCAGGATGCCCCTCCACACCGACTCAGTCCAAGGTCCTTACTGAATGAGTCTACATTAAATGGGCTATATTTAGCACAGTTTGCTAATTAATAAAGCAGACCTGCAGAGGCATGAATTTTGCATGAGAGGGGATCCTAAGCTTTATACTGGGCATTTCCCATCAGTGTGAGCTATGCTGTCTGATGATGGTTTACAAAGGTAAACATACTGGATGCAATACTTGTTAATTGCACTTTTTTGTGTTAGCACAGAAATTTAAATTGCGATATTGTTCATTACAGAAAATGCACACTGTGAATTTGCATATTGGAAAGAACTATAAATAGACTCTTAAATAACAACTTGCTTTACGAAATTGCATTCCAAGTGACTCAACGTGCTATTCTTCCAGTCAGCCTGGGGGTTTGAACGGCTCAGTTCGGAAAACCGCTGATGTAAAGGAGAGAAAAGTGTGGACGTCAGGTAGTCTGGGGAGGAACATACAGAAATATCTCCTAGCGGGGAATCCCGCGCTAAAAGCAGCCCAAACTGGGCATCTCCTAATGTGACACCATCATTCTCAGCCGTGGGGGTCAGGAAAGCCAGCCAAAGACATGTCCATGGCTGAAAATGGACCGTGGCCATCGATTTCTTTGGGGGTGGGGGGGCAGGTAGTCCCTATTAGCTATTACACTGCAGGCATGTACAGAGTGGGGGGGGGGGGGGCAGTTAGTCCCTATTAGCTATTACACTGCAGACATGCACAGAGTAGAGCAAGAGCAAAAAAAAAAAAAAAGCAGGCATGACTCATGTGACTCTGACGTGCTGCCAGACTGGGGGGGCTATTTGGAGAAGCTTTTATTCCCCAAGACGATTGTTTAATATCCATCTAGTGGGGCAACAACACGGCATCGCTTAGATTCACTCTCCCCGGGCATAATTCCAACACTAAACGGCACGTTTTTGCAGAGAGCCGCCTCACATAGACCCTGTCCAGGGCTCTCAGAAGTCACCGATCCAGCCGACCGTCGGCAGACGTTACGCCGTCAACGGGAAGAGGAGAAAGAGGACCTCAGCTGGGAGTGCATGCGGGAAAAATTAACAGTAATGGAAAATATCCCACAAATGCTTGACATCCATCCTCACAGTGGATTCCTGCGTAGATCAGCCCTCATAATCTGCATTTCCTGGAAAAATTCATCTCCCAAAGATCAGCTGCCTTCAGATTCCATTAAGGATGTGTAGCTCAATGGGTTGGAGGTTGCAGGGTCAAACCCTCGGGTTGGCAGAGTTATATCGCTGTTGGGCTCCTGAGTAAGCCCCTTAACCTCAACTGCTTCAGAGACAGGTAGGCACTGACGGGCACAGGTAGGCACCGACGGGCACAGGTATGCAGCAGTGCCTTTGCCCCTGTGGCATCCGCTAGAACCAGTACTGCTCGTGGTGCCAGGTGGATCTCCTGAGCCTTCCTGTGAGAGGTTGGACATCAAGTCACTGCCACGGTATCAGCTGAAATCTGGCTGGACTTTGTGGCTTTGGTTCTGGTGTTTAGGTGTGAGATACTGTTTTCTGGCACATTCAGCTCTGTGACTATGCAACTAGTATGACCAGATGCCACAGCTGAGGACTAAACCTGAATGAAACAACCTATGAAATACTCTCACATCGTTATGAATCTATTTTTGTTATACGTGAAGGCTACGGGTGTATAAATAAAACATTATACAAAGCAGGGCTTCATTTTATCTTCCGTGGGATTCAAATGGCTCAGGGCCAGCGAGTGAGCAGGCTCCCAGGCTGAAGGCCATTGCTGGGTTCATATCCCAGGAAAGGCAGTGCTGTAGTAGCCTTGAGCAAAATGATTAACCTGAAGGGCTGCCGTAAAACACCCAGCTGTACAAATGGGCAGTAGCTTATATATAGACGGAGGCCACCAGGATAAAAGTGTCAGCTAAACGGTGAAATGATTAAAGAAGTGCTGCTTCGTGTTTCTATTTACCGCGTTTGAACCCTTTTAGCATCACTGGGTGTGCTGTCCCTCTGCCTAGAGAATTTTCCAGGATCTCACAAAATAAAAGCGCATCTGCTAATCTGGCAACGATAACAGAGCAGAGAGAGCAAAAGACTGTCGCTGTAATTTGGATTTTGTCTCTTGGTTTTTGCTATCGTGAAATCAGCCACGAACGGTACCGGTACTGGTGTGAAGCACCTATGATGTCACCATACAAGCTCTGGGTCTCATGTTCCACACTGGACCTGTGAAAAACACAACAAGCAGGCAACCAGGCACTGGCATGACCTTTGACCTGCGGGCCGGGCGCTCCTCATGTGCTGCCTGCTGTTATGTGTTTTAACCACTCAGCCACTCAGCATGCATACCAGCCTGACTGATGACCTTGAATTGTCCTTTTGTTTGTGTGTGTGTGTGTGTCTGTGGGGGGGGTGGTATGTTTGTAGGGTGAGTATTGGGGCACCAGAACCTTAACTGGATGAGAGCTTGTGGGTAAAGAAAGATGTGTCAAATTTCCCAGAAACCCCTGCAAGAAAGTGATTTGTTAAGCCTATTATTATTATTATTATTATTATTCTTATTATTAGAATGACCAACAATTAAAAAAATACTTCAGAGGGATGGTGACTGGTGTACTTTCCCTAAACGCTACTGTGTCAGTCCTAATGCCTTTGATTAACGAGGCACCTCACATTTGCATACCCTTTTGGAAACGTCCGGGCTCCACAGTAATCCCTTTAATAATTAGCTGCATGGATTTCCGCGGCCCACGACATCGCCGTTTCTCGGGTGAAGCGTGACGAGCGTCAGACCCGAAACAAAACACCACCAAAAATCTACGAATTTTCAAAAGCGACCGGCTTTATACTTTCCCCGTCATTAAAATGTGCAAAATTCGGAAACTGTTAATTGCTGCAATTCTTCAGAGGGGAGACACACACGCACACGCACACATACAAAGCACTCCCGACAACTTTCCAAATATAGCTTTTAATTGCAATCTAGCAGATGGAGCGAGAGGGCTCAGCCGCTGGCTGAAGACCCCTCTACCTGAGGCGCGATAAATAAATACTGGTGCAAAAGAACAGCTCGTCAAGAAGTTCAAAGTGCTTTTAACCCTCAGAAACGTCTTTTCTCCTCTTGCTTGTGGGACATCTTTAAGGCGATAGGAAATCAAAGCCAGGTCCTATTGAGAAATGTCTCTGGCGTTGTCTGCCAACTCTGCCCGTCACGGTGGAGGTGCATTTTTCAGATGCACATTCTGTGTCTCGCCCTCAGAGGGAGATATCCATTTCTTTCAGAAGCGGGAGGCTGTGACATCCATCTGGCCGAGTCTGGAGGGCCCAACGCTGACCTGGAGAGGCACACGAACCAACTCCTAGACGCCGTGCATCTGAGGAGGCATTTGCAGAAGAATTCTGTTGAAATATCACTGGAGTACGACTGTCGGTCATATTAAACACCTGGCCTTCCTTGACTGCCTCCTTACCAAAATTGCTGCCTGCATGGAATTTCAGCCGGAAATACTTTGCTGTCCATTAAGATACTAAAAGTTTTGTTCAGTCACTTATGACTGACCATCCACAATGGCCCCATGTAATTTGATACTGAAACAATTACATGTGATGGAGAATGACAACCGTCACGCTATTCTGGAGAGCAGGACCATCACATCACGGACACGGCCATCTCCTGCTAACATCTAGGCAGCCATGGTGAACCTGTTTACCCCTAAAGGAATTTATATATATATATATATACACACACAGTACAGGCCAAAAGTTTGGACACACCTTCTCATTCAATTGATATATATTATTCAATATATATATTTCAAGATCTCATTTAATTTAACAGGTGTATAGCACCACGTTTTTTTACAAGAAGAAAGTTCAGACAAGATGTATTTTTAGAAAAATAATGATGCTGAAACAGAGGCCCTCGGTCTGCAGATAAATGCTAAAGAGAGAGATATTCTTGTAAAATTCTACAAGACAAATGGAAAGGCTACACCAACTTTTGAAAAATGCTTCTAGGTCTTTCCTTCAGTTCCTTTTTGTGTTTAGTAGTATAACATGCCATATGTACTAATTAGTTATGAATATAATTAATACATCAAAGGAAACTTCGTAGCAATTTTCAGAGAGTTACAAAGAACATTGGACCGTTGAAAGATATACAGTAGGAAAGACAGACCTAAAGTGCTCGTTCTTTTGACAAGAACTCAGTCATGTGGAAGATGTCCTTTCAGTGACACGTGAAATGGATCGCAAAGAACGATCAACTACTTGTCTTGGGGAAGAAAGAAGACAGAAAATCGCTGGGGCAGCCATACAGGCACGTTACCCGCTGGTCCAGTTAAACCAGGACACTACTGTGGCCTGCAAATGTTTTAACTGCCGTTTTTAACTCAAGATGAGACAAGCAAATGTTCCTTATTTCATTCTTATCCAACAAATTATTTCCTGTGCATATGTATTCGTCATATATTTAATGTCGGGGAAAGCAAATATAGAAAATGCAATTTAATTAAAATTAGATCAGTTAAATAGGCCTAGGTACGTTACACTGCGCAGAAGAGATATAGACACAGGTGTCCCTTCCCAAGGAAAAAGTTTAGGCATATTTATGACTTTCGCATTTTAAAGAGTTGTGATGAATCTTTAACCGTTACTTGGCAGGAGCAGTAGAATTTGTGCTTGTTCACGTCTTTATTTTAGTCCCCGTTCATCGTCTGCTGGGGAACCAGTTTCGAAAAGCGACTTGCACTCATCTCGCAAGTAAACCAAAAGGGATCGTGAAAAAAGACACGTCAAAACAGTAGTGAAACTGTATACATGTCTTCCCAGTTGAAGCAGCACAAGAGCAAATACTCCTAAC
>JAODJW010000081.1:1922734-1940804 GCA_026777045.1 Hyperopisus bebe | reverse complement strand
TTATATTATATTATATTATATTATATTATATTATATTATATTATATTATATTATATTATATTATATTATATTATATAAGCGACGGTGTGCGGCGACACCACGATGTGCAATTGGGTGATGCGCAATGTACCGATTCATGCATCTGGAGGGGCGTCAGAGGAACAGGGGATCCGACAGATTCGGGGGACCCAGCACTTCACAGGGGCCCTTAAATACATAAAATCATGCAGAAATTTGCCCGGGGGGGGGCGAGGTCACATTTTATCAGATGGCCCAGAATTTCTAAGTACATCCCATATGCACATGCTATTGACACATTGGAAGAACCATTATATATATACTGTTACAATATACTTTCCCCTTATATCGTTCAACCCTAAAACACACAATACATAATTAACAGAACAATACTTCTTCTTCTTCTTCTTCTTCTTCTTCTTCTTCTTCTTCTTCTACTACTACTAATAATAATAATAATAATAATAATAATTAGTAATAATAATTGATAATCAAATATCACATGGTTATAATGCACCATATTACGTAAGAAGACGTGGATAAGGGACAGGGCTAACAGGTTTTAGCAGCGATTGATTTGATATACAGAAATCATGGAAAGTATAAATTAAGCAAAATAATTTAAGTGAAGGCGATGACAAAGAAAAGTACGGCTACTATGAGAAGGTCCATTTCTAGCCTCGCATTATTGGGCGAGTCCATCGAACACGATTGTGTTCTTTAAGTTGTATTTGCATTGCGGTCTTGCTGTGGGGATATTTATGTTCTAATCTGCAATACTGTCAGACGACTGCATTTGCATTCACTTTTAATGTTACTTGCTTCCACAGAACTGCAGCTTTCACTCTTTATTTAGATCCCCATCCGCTATGCACCGTCTCCCTTCCACCAAATCGCCGAGCGATCGTGAAGGGAAATTTTAATTGGTGCTTTTTAATAATTGAGTATTTGGATTGTAATTGAATAACTGTGACAGCACTACTGGCGTGTCTATTTCCTAGAGACTATTTTTAGGGTGACTTTGGGTATCATATACTGTACATGCAATCATGGTCAATCACAAGTTTGCTTACTGTATATCAAAAAGCAAATGCGTGCACCAGTAATGCACAAATGTTTCAATCAGTCCTTTCTGAAATATCGAAGACAAAAAACAAAGGCATCAGGAATGTCGCCATTACAGTAACACCACTTTAATTATTCTGTTAATAATTTAAAGGGCAGTTGCAAAAGGTGGGAATCCATTATACTGCGTCGTTAGGAATAAAACAGGAAAGCAAAAATAAAGAAATACTTAATAACTACTCAATGTCACATTGACAAGTATCCAGAGTACTACAATACAGTCCATTATTGAATTTTTCCAGGTGACTTAATTTGAGCTTTAACACAGTAACAAAGCAATTAAACTGATGGCATTAACACTGATTGTCTCTATCTTTAGTAGAAAATCAGATCAGCTTTGTGTGGTATCTCATATCTAATAGGGTCTTCTCAATTTGATCTGTGACATGTGCCCCAGGAAGGCATGAAGTCATAGCCTGTTGGGCAGGGATTAGAAGAATGTTACAAGTACATTTGTGTATCAATGGTCAATTCATGCATGGAATCTATATGTATTTTTTTCCTGGAGAACTGGGCTGGTTAAGACATTATACACAAAACCCCCAATATTCATAGTGGAATGTATTTTTTAATCACCAAGCACAGAGGCAGTAACCAGCCTGATAAGACCAATTCAGCATCTCAGATCTGCACTAAAGTATGTTATACTCCTGAAACAAAGGAGCTAAATTAACACATTTCTGCCAAAAGCTTTCCTTGGATTTCAGTAGCATTTAAATTGGATTTTTAAGTATTATTTTTAGCAGTGGTAGAACTGGAAGCAGAGGTGCCTGTGATATGTATTAATTGTATTTTTTGCCTTCAGAAATGTTGATTTCCATCGATAAACACCGGGGCCCCGTGTGACTGAGTAGTTGTGCTGTATAGCTACGCTAATGAACTTAATGTGACCTCGTTCTTGCGAGACTTATCAGATGGCAACTGCGTGTCACGCGGTTTCAATCTAGATGAATAGATCTTCTGTCCATCTTCAAACATAATCATACAATATCATTTATTGTTATTTTGTGATGTCTTTGCTTGCTACCATTAATGATCATTAACATTATTATTTCATTTGTGCATATATACTTTTTTAATTTGAACGTTTGATTGATTGCCATCGTTACCGTAATTTTGAGTGAGTAAGTATTTCCGCCATCAACTGCGTCTCAAAGACCCTTGAGTGAATGGGTTGGGATTTGCATGCGATGCCATGTGCGAGTCTTTGATCTTGAGCGGTGCCTTGTGTCTGTCCTGGACGGCAGGCAGGTTTACTCTCTCTGCATGTGCCTCCCCCCAGACTCTGGCTGCACTTACGAGAAACTCAATAAATCTGCTTCCAAACCATCTCGCACAAGCTTTGCATGTCCAGTCTGGTCCTGAGGAAATTAACAAGCGAATAGAGAACGCCATCGACTTACGGAGTGGCGATAAATTGAGGAGAGAGCATATCAAGCCTTTCTCACTGATGTTTAAAGACTCCAGCCTGGAGGAAAAGGTAGCTGGGTCTTTCTCTATAAGATACAAAAAAAATCTCTATATATAATATAGAAGCTTGAAAAGAAGAAAAATTTGTCTACCATACTTTTATCATGAGTAAGCTGAAGGATCGTCAGACTCCCAAAATAATCAAATGCTCTTCCAACTTAAACAGGCTCTTTTGTTATGACACATGAAGTCAATGTGCAATGCAAATACCTCAGATCACACTCACTATTGTCTTAATTACATTAAACGCATTTGCGTGTCAACAGTTGCTGCTAAAATAGTTCACCAAATGCCTGTCGAATATTCCAGAATAGTTCCAAAATCGTTGATCGATTGAAAGTGAGAACATGCACGTCGATTTCTGGACCATGAAGGCTGTGTATAGCAACATTCAGAAGAAACAGACAATTTTTTGTTTTTGTTTTGGACTTTTTATTGGGGTGCCACATGACACAAATCCAAACAAAGAAGATATGAAAACTGAAATGAAACTGAAATGTAATGTAAATGTAAATGAAATGTAAACTGAAATGGCAGGTTCTTCCTCAGCACCCAGAAATTACCATGAACCTTGTGAGGGATCTTGCCTGCTGTTTGCATGGTGTGACCTTCTCCTGGGCGGTTCTCCTGGGTGTTTATCATGATAGTCACAAGATGCACAGGCAGGCAATACAGGGAGTCAGAGGAAATTCAGCATAAAAGTAAACACCTCATTCCTCAATATGCAACACTGAGGTTTACATTTTGGAATGCATTTGATTGGTGGAATGTGATCATTGCATAGAACCATTGAAATGTACAATTATACATGAATGCATAATACGTAAACTAAATGGACTTTGATTTTGAAATACTAATAGTCATTTTTGTTCAAATTGCAGTGCTTATTGGATGTTTAAGCGATACAGAATTGACTTTAGTTTACTCATGACCAAACGTATGCTGTGGACTCAATGTCCTACAAGTATTGTTGAAAAATTTTCAGCTTTTTGAAATTCATTTTGTTTCTTTGCAGTTTGTTTCCCCTTTTTGTTAAACGAGTGAGTCTGTTTGCACCCTTATACTTTGATTTGAATTGACTACTTCCTGTTTCCTTCTCTTGGGTTACCCATCTCAAACTGGTTTTCAGCCCCCATCTGGTTTGGTTCTGCTTAATGTCCCGCCACTTGGTGTTCCAGTTCCTTATTTTGGCGTAGCTGTTACTGACATATCCTCTTGCTAATTTCCCAGTACCCTTCTCTAAAAGAGGCAGAGAGCAGGGCAAAATGGGATGCTGAGGATGGCAGTATTTTCCCGGACGCCCGGTCCTGATGAGATAAACCTCAGACCTGCTCTGGCCGACACTCGGGTCGTTTCTCGATACGCGTACTTGACCATACTTGCGCTCTCGCATTCCCATTTGATGTCATCTCCCATTGCCAAAGACCAGTCCCAATACTCAAGAGCGGAAGAATGGAAGAAGGTAAAAACCAAGGATACGTCGGTTGCATCCTTGCCAAACGAGACCAATCCCATGATTCATTGCACCCCAAGTTCGTTCTTGGGAGGCAAGTTAGCAAGACCAGGCCCACAAGCACGATCTTTGCATTCTTGGTATTGAGAAGCTCCACTAGCCTCCTGTGCCATCCTCAAGGGCCCAGAAATGCCCCACGCTCTCTGCACCTTTCCCTGTGGACGTAGCATGTCCGTGACTGTGTGTTTGTGGGATGCAGGTGGCCGGTGGCTGCCTCAGCCTCTCGAACCCGTCTTGTCTGTCTGAATTCTTTCCCCCTTGTCCCCTCCCACAGTACTCCCAGATGAGAGATGAGGTCTTCAAGTCCAACCTGGTCTGTGCTTTCATTGTTCTCATATTCATCACGACCATCCAGAGCTTGCTCCCCTCATCCAGGTAATGGAAGTAGTAGAATGGGAGGAGCCAAATCCCAAAAATGGTTTATGGAAAGGCCCCAACTTCCCCAGTTAACGTCCCCAGTATTCAGAGAATACGTTTTTGCTTCATTATTTACATACCAAGTTCATGGCTATGATTGTTTCTCCGAGCAGACATCCATGAGCATCGTATATATAACTTAAGAATTGATTACATTGGCTGAAGTATTTTTGAGAAGCCATAAGAGTCTTTCATTGCATTTTCACATCAAGTACACTTAACTTTGAAATAAGACACTTTTAGTATTCTGTGTTTTGTTTTTCTGCGTCAAACCTGGTTAGGTCATATATGAATATATCAGAAGGTCCTTCTTTACCTCCGTTTAATTTAATACTGTAGTTCGCTGCTGAGAAGCAGGGAATCTCTGTCTCTATAGCAGGGGGGGCTCATGCCTGCTCCTGGAGCTCCACCCTGTTGTGCTTAGATGCAGCCCTAATTTAACACACCTGATACAGATAATCAGATCCTTCAGTACTGAGATGCAGCTGAAGCACCTGATTATCTGTCTCAGGTGTTAGATTAGGACGGTACCTAAGCTCTGCATGAGCAAGATGAAGCAGCCCTGCTCTACAGGATCGTTTTAACGTTAAAAAAAAAAATTAAGTGTTCTTTGGTGGACCATTGATGACAGTAACGGGGAGTTTGATACTGGTTCATTTGATTTAAGGGGCAAAGCACAAATTGTGTGTTTTTAGTTATAGTGGATGGAGTTGTACTGTAGATTATTTGGCAATTTGATGATTGAACTTGACCCTAGTCAATCTTGGATGAGACGTATTCCTTTACCGTGTAGCGTTAGAGCGGATTGTGGTGTCGGGACTCTTCCTGACCGTACTTCATATGTTTCACATGTCGACAGGATGGTAACCATGGTGATCCAGTTCTCCATCCTCATCATGCTGCATTCAGCACTGGTCCTGGTCACCACAGCCGAGGACTATAAGTGTCTGCCCCTGGTGCTTCGGCAGGCCTGCTGCTGGATCAACGAGACCTACGTGGCCCGCAACGTCATCATCTTTGTCTCCATCCTCATCAACTTCCTGGCTGCCATGATTAATATCGTAAGTGGGCTGGACAGTCAGTCATCAATGGAAATTTGCAGATTAATGCTGGCATGTGGCAGAAGGTGTTCGTCGTCATTTATTTTCCAAAGAATTTTCTGATTTATACATGCGATTGCAAATCACGTTCACAGGTCCAAATGTAGATACTCTCAGACATACTTATATTCCTGCTTTATAAAGTCATGTAATATTTGTTTTCAATGAAAGGAAACAGTTCATTTTACTCCACAAATCAATATTATTAATATTAATTTCTATAATGGAAAGAAAAACCTTTCCAATATCGAATTCCTGAGATCACAGGCTACCAGAGTCAACGGCTGACATCGATTAAATCTCAATATAGTTTCAAAACATAGGAACAAAATATCAGATTGCAGCATTATCATTGGGCTGTCTGTCAGCACAGAGCACAAAAGGAGGGACCAGGCAGCCGCCAGAAAAATGCCCGTCGTGAAAAGATTAGACTTAATCCCTCAGCTCCTTCACATCAGCGTTTTCTTTTAGTAGCGGGAGAGAAAAGTCAATTTCCTCCAAATCACTCCAATTTTGCATGGTCAGCCTGCATTGTTAGCTGTGTCCTCTGATGGGGCAGGGCAAAGCGCCTTTGCCGGTAACCGCTGATCGACCACCTCTGTGTACACGCTTCCACTCCGCGGGGGGCCTCTCATCTCAGGGGCCTGTGATCTGCCGGCCAAGGCTCCCGCTAGGCGACGCCTCGCTCCCTCCTGCTTTCTCTGAAGTGTGACCGTCCAACTCTTCTTCCTCTCCTGTGACATCCAGCTCTGGTGTGATTTCGACAAGTCTAGCACGTTCCGGAACCAGACTTTCAACGCATCAACCTCGATACCCGACATCTGCTTCTACCCTGAGGTACGGCGAGCCTTGTACATGTCAACTGATGACACTTGGTCACATCCTACTTTATTTGAGTCTGAAAATCACATGAATGAGAGAAGTACTTTAAAGCAAATGACTAAGTCTCTGTTCTTGAAGATAGTCTTAACAGAAACTTTAAAGGAAATGGCTTTCTGTTTTTTTTTCCCAAATACAATCAAGTTCAATGTTTAGGGTTGGATTTGTTTTTGAAAAACATATTTCTGTGATATTTCTAATAATACTATCAAGACTATCCGGTGAGTCATAAAAAAACAAATTTACCTTTTTGCAATGACATTACATTGTTAATCCAGGTCATGACCTTTCAGACTCATAATCCAAATATGTTGTGGGCCGTGTTACCGTGATGCCAGGGTCTGGGTTGATGCCAGGGTCTGGGTTATAGCTCCATGCCCCCTTGGAGAAAGCAAGTAGACACTAATCACCCTGCAGGTGCAGAATGAGGCCTACTCTTTAAAGCCACGAATCGAAAATCGCCATTATTCCATTTTAAACCTGAAACAGCTACAGCTGGGACCATGATGTCATAATTTATGCGGCTGCTTCTCCTCCTGATTGGATGCAGCTATATCACACCGAGTCGTTAACTGGATGATTCCCATGAGGTCGCAATCACAATAGCCCCTTTTCCCGGAGCATGCGGACTCTCATTGAGATTTACAGTGATTATTCACAGCATAGTATTCCTGCGATCATCGATTTGCCATGGGAATCATGAACCACGTATCCTGTTCACCTTTGCCATCTGTCTCCCTTGTATCTTTTCCCGCCAGTACTTCGTCTTCACCGGCGTACTGGCCATGGTGACCTGTGCCGTGTTCCTGCGCCTCAACTCCGTGCTCAAGTTGGCCATCTTGCTCGTCATGATTGCTATCTACTCACTGCTCACCGAAGCCTTCTACACCTCACTCTTCGTACGCTACGACACCGTTCACCACAACGGCGAGTGAGTTTCGTGCCCCCCAGCCCCCCCGCATCGCTGTGACAGGATGCCATTATCTCCCTAACAAACAGCTGCCTGCCATTTATTACCTCACGACAAACCACAATGACGCCCCCCCCCCCCTCCATTTACCCGGCGAGTTGCCGCAGGAGACGATTTCTGGTCGTGACGAGAACAGCTGGTGCCCCCAGGTCCCTAAAAATACACAAATAATCACTGCATGTGTCTAAGAAGCAGCCTGAATGCAAACATCGTAAATATTCCTTCACTTCTCTAAGGAGCTGTAGAGGATTTTCCACTCAATAAATCGCTTTCAGGACAACGAATGATCTTTGTTACTTGGCCCTATGCATACAGCTCAGCATGGAGAAACTTTTCTTCTGACATCTTTCTAGAAATGCTTCCTCAATGACATTTTATGCTAGACAAAAGATAAACAATGGCAAAAATTAAATGGCTACTACATTACCTAAATTTGTGCAGCAGTTTCTTGACTATGAGAAATGGTAATGTGCATGGCTGCCTGCATTTGTTCCAGGAAAAATTTTCTGGGGACCAAGGAGACCTCCCTGCTTTTGATGGCAATGTCTCTCCTTGCTGTATTTTACCACGGACAACAGGTAAGGCTATAGCGCAAAAGGGACACAGTGTTGCTAGTTCGTTGGTGCTTGGGTTCTGGTGCAATGGGCACTCGTACAGCATGTGGGTACTAGTGCAATGAGTGACTGTACAGTGTGTAGTTGTTTTTGCAGTGTGTGGGTACTGGTCCACTGAGTGACTTCAGTGTTTGGTTGTTTTTGCAGTGTGTGGGTACTGGTGCAGTGAAAGATTGTATAGTGTTTGGTTGCTGGTGCGGCATGTGGGGCCGGTGCAGTGAATGTGTGTACTGTATTTGATTTTTGGAACAATGTGATGATACTGGTGAAATACTTGTGAAGTGTGTGGGTACTGGTGCAGTGAGTGATTGTACACTGTTTGGTCGTTAGAACAGTGTGTGGGTGATGTTGCAGTGAAAGGATATACAGTGCTTGCGAGTTGATACAGTGTTTGAGTGTTTATATATCACCCTTGGGATACCAGAACAGTCAGCACCTCTCCTGTGATGGATACACTATACAGATTTTGTATATATGGTGCATTGTTTTTGCATTATCTGTGTTCTCTGCATTGTGCTGTATCTTTTTTGTTAGCTATTGGCTTTCTATGGTTTTCTTTTTTAACTTATGTTTTCAACTTCATTCTGCTTGAAATTAAAGGGAGAACATTTGGGAATATATCGTGTTTGTCGACATGATATTATCGTGTTTGTTGACAAACTGGCTCTACGCTTCTCCTGCACGAGGCCAGCAGGAGAGTAACATGGCTGCTTTACAGATGCTCTTGCTCTCAAAGAGAGTCTCTGATCATTCTTGAGCCTTTGCTTGGTTCTGTGCTCAGATAATTAGCGCACGGTCACAGCAAACCCGCTTATGTGAAAGACGCTCCTGCCTCACTTTTGAACCTGCTGGGAGAATAAGGAAGAAAACCAATTATAATTTTTTTTTTACCTCAGTATTTAATTGTATTTTAATTACTTTTTATTGAAAAACTTTTTAAAGACCATTAACACACTACAGTGTTTTCAAAATGTCAACATTAGTCTTTGATTCCAGGAACCAGCATGAAATGCTTTGTACCGAATTTGCATTTTGATTAATTTTATCAACAAAGGCAGAAAGGATCGATGCTTAGTTGTAGGCATCCAGTGCTGTGGAAGGACCTTCTTAGCCCACGATTAAAACGGCTACATCATTACATGATGCTTCCATCTCATCCCTTACAAGCTTTAGTACCTGCAGGAGATGACAGTAACCAGGGCTCAGGAATCAGTATTGATGCTGGTGGGTCAGATCCTGAAGCCATTTTTAAGAATATTTTTGGAGCTGTTGGTATAAAAAGTATGAAGTAACTAAAGGTTATTTAATGCCAACAATCAGACATCACCATGAAATTCTCTGCCCGTGCATATCGCTGCTGTGCTCAGGCTCATATCGTAAAATGTCATCAAGGTGGGGACCGGAGAGCCGTGGAGTACCTAGGGGCTTCGGATGGGGAGTGGGATTTATATGATAAAAACATATTACTATGAAATGTCACCAGCTGTCAGCATCAGCGCGTCCGGTGCCCCCCCCCCCCCTTTGGATTCCATCTGGCAATGAGATGAAAGTAATTGGGAAAAAAAATTCCGAATAAATGGGAAAAGCTAGCAGTCCGAAGCATCGCGCTCTATGCGAACCGTCCTCCATCCATCGATCTGCAGGCAGTGCAGCTATGTGTGAGAGCTTTAATGGAGGTTAATGATGCGGGGGGGGGGCTTTTATAATGACTGGTCCACTGCTCTGTTGTGGCTATGCCATTTTGATCTAGTGACGAGACATTAAGGATTTACGATATCAACGACACAGAGATTAACGCACATTATTTACAATCACAGTGGTGTCCAGAGGCGCTGACACCATTAAGGGATTTCTCAGCATTAAACCTCTCAAGGTGTCTCTTGATTCCCCAAATCGCAAATGGCGTACATCTCAAAGCCCTGAGTCAACCAGACAGTTGGGCTGGAGCCTTCGTGACTCTGGTTAAATGTGTCTGCTTTTCTGCTCTGCAATTTAGTTGTCTCTGGAGGCCATGGATACGGCTGAAATGCTGAAACGACTTGATCAGTAGTAAATTACACGTTATGCAAAGAGCTAAGTAACTGTTTCTTGTCCGTGGCCCAGCAAAGCGGCTAAACAGGGGCAAGGGTACAGCATGGGCTCTTCCACGTGGGTTAGGTGAACCAAAACAGCTCTGTCTGAAATCCACCGTCCGTTTTGGTGCCGCAGATGCACATATCTCTCTCATGGAGCATGTGTGTGTTTTTCTGGCGTGGGGTTTGCTTGTGAGATGCGGCTGAGAGGTGCAGGCTGGTGGGTGATCAGACAGCACTCCCAGCATGGGGGTGGAATCGAGGGTGGCTGCAATGAAAGGCGTTTGACTCAGTGTCAGAACCTGCTTTATTCCTGTCACACGGGGGCTATGGGCAAACGTAACCCTTTGATACAGACACCCAACCAATTTTTAGCCTTTAATTCCTCCCATACTGTCACTTTGAGTACCCCAGTATGGAACATTGACACCTTCTGAAGCCCAGGTCTTCACAGGCAGCATGTGGCAATATTGTTATGTATCTATGCTCTGTGGAATATCTATGCCCTGTGGAATTATGGGAAAAAAAATGAAATGCATTATATTTGTGGATAGTGTGTGGCTCGGTGGATTAAGATGCTTTGCTTGTGATCAGAAGGTCATTGGTTCCATTCCCAGGGTTGGCAGAGTGATTTAACAGCCAGGCTTTTGAGCGAGGCCCTTAACCCCCAACTGCTACAGCAATTGGCCGACCCCGTGTTCTGAAAAATGCACGTCGCTTAGGATACAAGCCTCTGCTAAATAAATGCAATGTAAACACATAATTTCTTGCTTTTAGACTGCGTTGACGTCTTTTAATCTGTCTGCTTTATCGTGCCTATGTAAGGGGTAACAGCATTTTGACCCATCCATCCATGTTCCAACCACTTACAGAGGGATATAGAGTCTATCCCAGACAGCGTAGGGTTCGGTGCTGGGGTACACCCTGTATGGGATGGCAGTCCAACACAGGACACACACAGTCATACCGTCCACTGATAGATCTCCCAACCACGGTTTATGGTTCAGCTTGGAGGCAATCCCAGGTGACACAGGGAACACCTATTTTTACCCACGTGCCCCGGGAGAATGCAAGCTCCACATGCATAGTGGAGACAGAATTCAGACCCCATGAACTACAGTCCCGTCCGCCAAGCCGCTGCTCAGCCCACGGTATAGCAAACATTACAAAACTAAGTTTACCTTAGGAATATCAAGAATCTTTGAACGCCAGTTTCGGTAAATATCCTCATTTGATCCAAATTAAAATTAGCTCTCACTTGAAAAATATCAAGGTTCAAACTTCTTTATTTATTGAAAACAAACCAGCAACATATAATTGGTTTTTTTCTTTTCAACATAAGTATAGCATTTCCTATTTAAACACCTATCACTTGCTTGTTTTTATATGATTGTTTTCATTGCTAACTGTATTTTTATTATGCCTTTATTTGTTTAATCCAGATTAATCCTAAACCCATTATTTTCTGAATTTAATTAAAACTTTGACAGCACAGCAACACTTCCATTGTGATATATTTGTTGTTTCAAACTTGATTTGCATTTGTTAATTGCTAATGCATTTTAAACGTTGCTAATAGCATAACTAATAGCACAAGATGACACTGAAGACAAAAATTAATTTTGTACACGTATATATATATAGCTGGAGTACACTGCGCGCCTTGACTTCCTGTGGAGAGTGCAAGCCAAGGAGGAGATCAACGAGATGAAGGAGCTGAGGGAACATAACGAGAACATGCTAAGGAATATCTTGCCCAGCCACGTGGCCAGGCACTTCCTCGAGAAAGATCGGGACAACGAGGTAAATGCCCGCGCGCTATGCTAATGAGCAGGAAGGCTGAGCATGCGCACTGGGGACAAATCCATGTGGACAGACTTCCGTATTGGGAGCATTTTTCCCTTTCGACTAACAGTATGGTGTTTGCGTTTGAGCCGGTGAGTTAGCTCATCGTCCCCCTTTTGGCTGTTTAGATTGTCGTGATTAATGAAATGATACATCACAAGGGGTTTTTCATATAAATAGGACAGTTTTGCGCTAAGTTATGTGCAGCGTCGAGATACCGAAGAGAAATGGTTCCTTTGTTGCCGTTCAGAAATGATATATTGTGCCAGTT
The DNA here is from genome assembly GCA_026777045.1 of Hyperopisus bebe. Taxonomy (NCBI): domain Eukaryota; kingdom Metazoa; phylum Chordata; class Actinopteri; order Osteoglossiformes; family Mormyridae; genus Hyperopisus; species Hyperopisus bebe. The sequence goes on along the minus strand of JAODJW010000081.1, from coordinate 1,928,510 downwards.
CATCGCAGGTGCAATATTGTAGATAGCCCGAATTAATGGTTCCATAAACCACAAAGAGACATCATACAATGAACAATAACTGGCCTTCGGGCGACTTTATGTGTGAAGTGGAGCGCGGACAAAGTGTTCTCTCAGTGTTTTGCTGGCCATGGATGTTTTCCCTCTTTCTTTAAATTCACGAGTTCGCCATCAGGTGATAGGCACACTGCTGGGACGCTCAAGGTCGCCCATTGACGGAGGCTGTGGGAATACTATAATCAGGCAGTTATGATGTGTATTAATCACACGGGAAATGGCCAGGGAGCCGGAGGGCGCGCGTCGAGACTCTGCGCCAGCACAATGCCCGTCAACAGTCAGGGCTATTAAAATAAAACCGCATAGAGCCTTCAACACCACTCCGTGCGTCATCTTAGCATTTATAAATCCATAAAAAACACACATTTGCACTCTCCTGGACAAAGAACGGAAGCTGACGGATAAGTGGATCATTCAGGGTAAGCACATTACTGACCGTTTAAACTAGAGAGAAAATTCCATCAAAAACCTTAGTAATTAAAAATTATTATTGAATATAAAAAATCACTGACTTCAGAAACAGTTTTTTGTTTTTTGTGAGAACTGATAACAATATATAGAGCACACCATCTTCACGTCGTGTTATGTGCAAATTTTAAAAAGTGTAAATTTAGGGTTTTATGTATTTAATTGGAAGTAATTGTCATTATTTACATCCTTCAGTCAAGCTGTATTTTTCATGGTTAAATGCCTAATTATACATGCAGCCACACTTAGTATAAGAAATTTTGCTAATTTTGACACAGATTACAAATTAATCATTAATAAGCCGAAGTAGAACATTTCTGTTTGTTTGTTTACTGACAGTGGAAGAAAAACATTGCCCTCTGCTGTCTGGATAATGCATAGCAGTCCAAAGTCTGTGTCTCATACGATCTTAAAAAGGCGAACATTGGAAACATGACAATGATGAGAGTCTTGTCCTCTTCCCAGGAGCTGTACTCCCAGTCGTACGATGCAGTGGGGGTCATGTTTGCTTCCATCCCAGGATTTGCCGACTTTTACTCGCAAACGGAGATGAACAACCAGGGCGTGGAGTGCCTGCGTCTGCTCAACGAGATCATCGCTGACTTTGACGAGGTGCGTCCCGTTTGCTAAAGCTCGTGTCGTTCATGAACGATATCAAATTATAACACGTAAAATATGTAATTTTATATAAAAATGTATGATATAAGAAATATGTAGTATTTTAATAATGTATAATTTTATAACAAATTTAATTTACAGTTTAATACATTTTTAAAAATCCATTTTATTAGATGTTTAAGAATGTACCGAAAATACTGAGCAAAATAAATATTCAAGGGGGAATATCAGACTTGACCAAATCATTTTGAATGAATATTATAGCTGAACAAGCTTGATTGAATTGATTCACTATGGTATGTACTGCTAAACCGGATCCTGCCGGCCGTCGCCCCCTGGACTGAGGATAAGAAGACAATATCTTTGAGGCTAGCTGAAGTTATATCCGTAATATGTAAGAGTTAATGGTCTGAACGAAATGTACTAAAGTGTGGACAATGATCGAGTTAAACATGTGACTCTCTGCCTGCCAAAAGTGTAACCAATGAGGAGATGATATCTAAATCTTCAGAAGGCATGAGTTTGATGAATCTCTGCTGTGCGATAAAGGGCAGGATTCTGCTCGTTTCCTGTTTTCAGAGGCAGCCAAGGCCGTATGGTTCACATGGCACCCGCTCTTTTGATGCATTGCAGCCAGAGCCATATTTTAGGGGGTCTTCATCCCGATCAGCCGACCTGTCTATCCTGAGCTGTCCAGCTACACGGGGGAAAACGATTAGCATGTAGCATGCTATAGCTGCTTCTAATTCAGCGGCAGTCGATTTAGATGACTGTCACTTCACAGACTTTTTTTGGGCTCAGTTACGAAAATAAAAATGCTAAATCTAGTCTTTGGATATGTCAGTGTGGAACACCAGAGGGACATGCACAGAGCACATTATGTCCCACTGTCTAGCCCAGGCAGTAGCACCCTTGCCAGGTGACTTCCTGATAGCAGTGATAAACTCCATCTTCCAACCCCTTCAGCTGGCTGGCCCATGAATGCATGAGGAAAGCCAGAACAGGCTCTCTCTCGATTGTAATCCCAGATTCAGTTCTCAAAAGGCACTTTAGATTCAAGAACGCAGTCTGAGACCATCTGCCACTGAGCTGGAAACCCGTCATAAGGACACAATGAACCGGGCTTCAAACGGTCCCGCGAACCTGATGGCCAAACTTAAACCTCTTGATTTATGGAGGCTGCCTCCCCCAGCATGGAAAAGCTGTTATATCCTGTTGCAGTTCTCAGTACAAAACCAGCACCATTCAAGTCTCTGGAAGGAAAGGAAATCACTGTCAAAAGCAGGAGGGGTGGAGTGTATTATCAGAGTCTGGGCCTAATCGGACAATGGCCAACTAAATGTGGACTGATATGCTTGATGTCTGAACCTACCTACAAGGAATGCTGACCAACATGAAGTTCTTCAGCACCTGCTTCAGATCTGCTCCATATATTACTGATGTGCTGTTTCCAGTATCTCCATTTGCATTATTTAAACATTATTTTTGAGGATATTACCACTCCTCGGTTAGCCTACTGCCTTCTCATTACACATCCCTTCCCTTGTTTCTTCTGTGTTCCCAGTTGCTTGGGGAAGATCGATTTCAAGACATTGAGAAAATAAAAACTATCGGCAGCACATACATGGCAGTTTCGGGGCTGTCCCCTGAAAAACAGGTGAGATAGCAAGTAAATGAAATATCATATCAGGCATAATTTTGCTTTTTTCTCAAGGTGAAAATGATGTTGGACCCCCTAAACATAAATCATTCTTATCTTTCCATTGTTGGGCAGCAATGTGAGGACAAGTGGGGCCACCTATGTGCCCTGGCGGACTTTGCCATTGCTCTAAACGAAAGCATCCAAGAGATCAACAAGCACTCCTTCAACAACTTCGAGCTGCGGATCGGTAATATCCCAACCGAGAGACTGCTCGCATTTGTCCGAGAGACTGCTCGCATTTGTCTACATGTAGTCATGTTCCTGCATTTTCATCCTGTTTTACTTTGTGACATACTTGCGTTAAACATTTCGTGTTGGGGAAATTGGTTCATAGCTCCACTTAGTATGAAGTCCAGGCTAGATTAAATCTGACGTCAGTGTCATCCTGCTCGCTCTGTGCGTATGTTGAGAACATTGTTTGGTCACGTCATCTGCGTCGATGTTTCACTCGTCCTCTCTTCAGGCATTGCACACGGTTCAGTCGTGGCGGGGGTGATCGGTGCCAAGAAGCCCCAGTATGACATCTGGGGCAAGACGGTGAACCTAGCGAGCCGCATGGACAGCACCGGCGTCAGCGGCAAGATCCAAGTGCCTGAGGAGACATTCCTCATCCTGAAGGAGCGCGGCTTCGCCTTCGAGTACCGCGGCGAGATCTACGTCAAGGGCATCAGTGAGCAGGAGGGCAAGATCCGGACGCACTTCCTGCTGGGCCGGGTGCAGCCCAACCCGCTTATCTTGCAGCCGCGGAAGCTCACGGGTCAGTACTCTCTGGCCGCTGTGGTTCTGGGCCTGGTGCAGTCGCTCAACCGGCAGAAACAGAAGCAGATCCTCAATGAGAACAACAACTCGGGGATCATGAAGGGACACTACAATCGCAGGACGCTGCTTACGCCTGGGGGGCCCGAGGCCGGGGCCCACACTGAGGCCCCCGACAAGGCCGAGCTGCCGTAGGCGCCGCTCTTTGCATCCATTCCATTGTTCTTTGCTTTCCTGTGTCAATGTTTCTGTTTTGTATTTCTTTTATATATAAAAAACACAATAAAGGGGTTTAATTTTTTCATAACCAGGTGGAGTGCCGTGTTGTGTTGTCGCAATGTGCTTTTGGGGAAGCCTAGTCATGAGGCTTGGGGTAACCTATGCTTATCCACCACATCCATGTGACCTGGGTCACCCCACATCTAAGGGGTCCCTCCAGATATATACATTATTTCAGGATCTGTAGGTATGTCATTTCACTGTGAAGCACAGGCATACCACTTAAGCTGGTTAATCCCAGCTCCAGTCTGGGTAATAACCTTGAAATATGCCACTGGCAGGACACCAGCCTCTTAAAAGCAAGAAAAACCACCTAACAACATAATCACTGTTGATCGATGATGCATCAGGATACGGCAGCCTTGGAGGCTCAGAAAGAGTGGCAAGCTTATTCCAAAACCCACAAAGGACTCACTTTTGTTTGACAGATATGGAAGACTGTCTAAGAGCCTACCAGTTATAACTCCTGCAGTACTGGCAACCAGTCCTTCCATTCACTTGATCACAGAGCTTACCAAAACCACTGCTGCAAACTGCTAAACTACTATAGACGACTAGCAGCAATGCTACAAACAGCAGATGCTGCCAGAGCAATAAGAGTTAGAGCAACAACGAGTAACATAAACACCCTTCACGCAACAGGAAAATCGATGTGAGTGTATTTGCTGTTCTTCTGCCGGTTGACAGTTTTATGCTGTAGAAAGCAAGCTGTCAAATGACAAGCAAGCAGTGACCCTAATCTAGAGGGTTCTTAGCATTTTTCTGGGCCTTGAACCAACTCCAGCAGCTACAATCACCTTGGCTGAACCACGACAATGTCATTACCCAGCTCTAATCGACACAAAGCAGCATACGATTCCATGCCAAGTTACCAGTACCACACAGCTTGCTGGGGGGTGGGAGCCAAATGTACACTGTGAATTCTTGATGAAACAGAAGCTGTGGTCTGACAGCCAATTCTGGACAAAAGACCATTTCCTAAGAAGTGAAGGTTTTTCTTTGATTCTCTTGTAAGTAACGAACCCTCAGTTTTGCAGTTTACGTGACAGGGCCCGGTTACTTAATATAAGAAGCCAGTTACTACTGAAGTACAAATCATGAACTTGAGATAAGACGAGTCGCGTTTCATTAATGATGAACAAACATGAGAGTAGTTCACATGTGTTATTCATGGCTTGTTCTTTCAGCAGTTACTTAGTAGTTCCTTCAGTAGTTCATAAAGGTCTACCGAATTAAGATATAAGGTCTACAGTAATAAACAGTAACTGCTTGATAAAACATGCGTCATGATTTATTAATGATGAATTAACATGAGATCAGTATTGCAACTAAGAGCTTGTGGTTAATTAATATGTTAGTAACAACACAATATTACATTATTTGTTCCCTGTCAAGTGATGTGTTACCATAATTCTCATACGGAGACTGACATCTCTAGTCTCTTTTTTGATCTACACACCTTACCACCTATTGCTTGTCCTTCAGTCTAGCCATAACAGAATAGCATAGTCATGCTGTGTTGAAATAGTCTTTTTACCCATCTTGCTGTCCAGGAGAAACATAGAAACATGAGAGCAAGCTAGGAAGTTTCCAGTGCAGTGTCAGCCAGGACATTGCCTGAGGACCGAACGGCAGCATCAGTCTGGTTTAGGGCCTTGCCTGAGGACCGAACGGCAGCATCAGTCTGGTTTAGGGCCTTGCCTGAGGACCGAACGGCAGCATCATTCTGGTTTAGGGCCTTGCCTGAAGACTGAATGGCAGCATCAGTCTGGTTTAGGTCCTTGTCTGAGGACCAAATGGAAGCATCAGTCTGGTTTAGGGCCTTGCCTGAGGACCGAACGGCAGCATCAGTCTGGTTTAGGGCCTTGCCTGAGGACC
>JAODJW010000081.1:1911329-1922634 GCA_026777045.1 Hyperopisus bebe | reverse complement strand
GAATGGCAGCATCAGTCTGCCAGCTAGGGGCATTGATACCCTAATAGATTGAAGGGGCCCCAGGTGACATTTTGTCAGGGGGTCCCGACTTTTTAACTATATCCCTGGGTTTTGAACCAGCGACCTGCCAATCACAGCCGCGGAGTCCAACCGCAGAGAGCCGCATGCTCTTCAGTTAAATTAATCATAAAAGCTTGTCACGTGAAAACAAAGACATGAGTGGCAGATATTGTGACCAAATCCATTTCTAACGAGTGAAGAGGCCTAGAAAAAGACTAGCAATAACGCACCAGAGAAGTGACATAGGTTAGTGTCAAAATCGCGCTTCTCTGACTCTAATGAGACGACTTTATAAACGGCACCTGCGAGACTCCCAACAGAGTACATCACATGACGGCTGAATCTCACTGTTAATGTTACTGTTAGATAGATATTTATCTAACCTCTGTCTATACATACAGTACAGCAGAATAATATATGGGCAGCAGTCTGTTAATTTGCTTCATTCTCTAAGGAATTGTATGAATTGTGATTACGGATGTATAATAAATGGTAGGAATTATTAAAACAAAAAAAACACCAAGCACCTGGTTTTGCAGATGTTCCAATGACGCAGAAGTTGATGTTTCTTTGGTCTCTACTGCCCCCTTGTGGCTATATATATATTAATTGAGATTTTTCTTTTTTTGTTTCCGTGAAGAAATTCAGCTGGGTATGAAGGCCTTAACCCAAGCCTGAGATGTATATTCGAGGTCTTGTTTCACTAGAATGTGCTGGTCACATGACATGTAGTTGCAACATTTGCGGCGTAATGGTATTTATTTGATTATGGCTGTGCCGTTCAGTAGGACGCGTTTCTATATTGAATTACTGTAGCTGGCAGCAATACTATGGACCTAAATTCTCCATTCCCTGCTCACTAAGAGCTTTCTGGGGAAGTAATCATGAAATGTACAATATTACTGTATTCCAGCAATGCTGGCTGTTTATACAATTATCCTGCTCATCCTTCACTGTGATTTCATTTGAAGAGTTTTGAAAAGATGGCAACTGTGTTTGGAGAAGCGCATATGTTGTGTGCAATGTGGGGGTATATTGTACCAGCTATTTAAAGTTAACTCCATTACAGGAAACAGCACAAAAGAGTTACATCACCCATCTATCCATTTTCTATAACTGCTTATCCTGTACTGGGTTGCAATAAGCCTGCTGGTTATCTCAGGAACCAAAGGTCACAAGGCAGGAGACACCCTGGACGGGATGCCAGTCCATCACAGGACACAGGGCAGGGGACACCCTGGACGGGATGCCAGTCCAACATAGGGCACAGGGCAGTCCGTCATGGGACACACACTGACACTCGATCTCACAGCGATAGAGGGTGATAGAGAGCCCTATTTGCCTAATGATGTATTTTTGGACCGTAGGAGGAAACCAGCACTAACACAGGGAAAACATGCAAGCTCACACGCCCAAAGAGTGAGACGCGGACCACACTCAGAGTCCTGGCAGCGTTGGGCTATAGTGTTGGGCACTGTGGCACAGCACTGCCCACACACCACCAAAAAAACTGGTAAACTAACTAACATCAGATCAGCCATTTGTGTCACACAGCATCCCTGCCTTACTTGATATGAATGGCTGAGTGCCCACCAAAATGACTGTGATAACCTCTGTCCGGTCTAGTCATTACTGTAGCCACAGATACAGACTGCGATTCATTTCCACTTATTTCCCATTCTGATGCTCCACCATGTCAGGCAAGGGCACTTTCGAGTTCAGACTATCTTAGCTTTGTGGATGAATGCACCTGAAAATGGCCTTGTGCTCACAGACATGGCCTCCATCGCATCCACGCTTCAACACACTCAAAGGCTTCATCTGCAGTACAAGCGTGCAGCTGATGACATGCATTCACAGGGCGCAGCTAAAAGCATTTCACTGTGCAGGTGCTTTATTTAAAAGAAGTAATTGTTTTGCTAAGCACCATTTATGTGCCCTTAATTAATTTGTTTCAATGTTTTCATAAGAGCTGAGCACACGACACAAAGGCCCATTCAGAAATGAAGGCTATGGTCTCCGCAGGTCTTTGGTGGTCATTTCTCTGCTGGTAATGCATTTACGTTTGCTTTGTGCTGGTCGGCGTCCTCCGCGTGTCACCGTGAGAGCTTTGCGTTGCTAGGTAGCAGGTCAACACAAAGACGGAACTTTCGGAGCCCCGGGTTTCGCCTGTTTTATTGGGTAACATTTCAGTCTAGTTTTGTCTTAATCCCCCTATTCTCAGCCACAACATGGCGCCGAACAATCCCTTTAAAACAACAACAGACATTTTTACTATTGGCTTTTAGTCACTATATTTATTCCACCCTGACAGGTTGGCTCGTGGGACTTATACTTACACAAACATGTTCTGAGGGCAGGAGGGAAAATGATTGGTTCAGAGAGGTGGGTCCAAGCAACTAGAGGAGGCAGGACCAAGACATTTGATTGGGTGGTTCCTTCAGTATTTCACAAAAGTCTACAGAGTTAGATGTAACAAATAGAGTAACTGCTTGAGATGAAAGATACATGATGATTCATTAATGATGAACAGACATGACATCAGTATTTAACTTGTGTTATTCATGATTTGTTGCTTCAGTAGTTCCTTCAGTAGTTCCTTCAGTAGTTCCTTCAGTATTTCACAAAGGTTTACAAAATTAACAGGTATAGTAACAAATATAGTAACTGCTTGAGATAAAACATGCATCACGATTCATTAATCATGAATTAACATGATATCAGTGTGTAGCTAAGACTAAGTTTGTGGTTAATTAATACATAAATAATAGCATAATACTACATTAATTTGTCCCCCATCAAGTAAAGTGTTATCCAATTTCTTAGATTCGACTTGTTATAAAACATTCTACAGAATTGAGAAGTATCACAGAAGTTGTGATGGCTATCGAGGCCTTCTGTAGAGAGCACCTGCAGGTGACTAGTGATGTCACTCACCGCCGTGTGTTATGAAAAAGCACCAGCTTCCAGTGAAGCATATCTGCAAGCAGCCTTGAAAGACACTTTATTTGCACTCCTATGCAACTCAGACTCAAACACCTCTGGCTTCCAACACGAGGCACATAAACAAAATGGAAGCACACCGACAGCCATGTTGATGTCAATAACCAGGCACGGAATGGGATTCCTGTATTCACGTTGAAATTTAAAACAGAATGTGTTTTTCATGCCGAGCACTAGAAGATCCACACTGTATATTCTCCTGCCTTCTGACTGAGGAACGCGGGCAGGGAGTTCATCAAAAATGTAAACAGACACCAGAGTCCTCTTGGGGAAGATCCAAGCAGAGAGGCTCAATCTCGGCCCATGGGGTTGCAAGCCAGAGTAAGTCTCATCCATCAAGTTCAGCGTAAGATAAGTTTATGCATGGGTGGGTGACCTCAAAATGCCCCCATATCGTGAGGGAAAAGCTCACTCTAGGTTTAGGTTTCTAATGCCTGCTTTAGGAGAGTCTTGGAATTACGGTAACAGGATTTACTCCAGTATTTTGAGTATACCTTGGAATTTAGAAGATCAACAAAATTAGCTGGGGTGGGTTGTTCCCCCACGATAAAATTTGCCCCCTGCTCCAAGAATATTCACAGCACATACCACCCCAGCTGACCTGTTACCTTAATTCCTTCTGCACAATAAGAATAAAGCTGACTTTTAATTTGATGTCTGTATAACTACAGCCATGCGGCAGTGCAAAACAGACATAGAATCTTTCGTTCGTAAAATTGGCATATGAGCCTTACCATTCAGATTTCTGAAAGCAGTGTGATATAAATAGATGGTTTCTGTCCAAAGTATTTTATGGTATTTAACCATTTATACAGCTGGATATTTTACTGGACTAGGTGGCATGTGAAAGGTTAGTAGAGAAATCATGAAACCAGCAAGCTTCAGGTTAAAAGTCCAGGACCAAGTAGCTCCTTCCTTATTTAGAGAAACCGACACTGCCCAGTGCCTCCCAGTAGGAGACTGAACCAGATTCCCTCAAAGCTGGACTCGAGCCCAGACACCAAACTGCTGATCCAGCTCAGTTCATGCCCTGCCAGACAAGCTCAAATCCACAGACACGGTTTCGAGGTGGCTGGGCCAGCTGGAGCTCTGAACTACACGGTTCGAAGAGAGTGGATGGACCAAATGGAAGGGGGGGGGGGGGGGGGAGAGAGGCAGAGCCACGAGAGGATGATGTGAGCCAGCCCAACAATGAGCTCTGGAGGTGGCAGAAGATGAGATGGAGAGAGGCAGCAGATGGACAGGCAGGCAGCTCGAGAGGGGAGGTCCACCTCCACACAGAAGAACTTCCACAGGGTCCTGATTGGGAGACCCACTACTCCACAGAACTCCATAGCCTCAAGGGAGTCCACCAGAACTTCTCACAAGCCCATTCCGAAGGAGTATATCCGAACCAAACACTCCCATCCGTCTCAAGGCTGTCAACAGCAGCTGACTTATAACAAGCTGTTCTTCCATTGTGTAGATGGACCATCAGACTCTGGTGGGCGTCTTGAACTCAGCGTGAACTCTGATGGATCTTAGACAGTCGCTGACACCATACAGGGATTAGCAGCCGCCAGCCCAGACCCCGGAGCTCTGGAATTCTGAAAAACCTTTGACAGGCAGTGGGCCGACGACGAGAAAGTCACAGACAGACCACAGGGCACAGTAAATCTCTAAGACACTTTAATTCATTTAAGGTAACCAACTTTTCCAACATTCTTCACTTATTGCCAGACTTCACAGCTCTAATCACCTACATCATGATGGACAATCATTGAAGTACTAAACGTCGATATCCTGAAATTAATCAAGGTAACATATTCCACGGCCAGAAGGTATTTCATCTTTCAGCCCAGCGGCTGGTGGCATTTTAGGTCCTAATGCAATTTATTTAACTTTCTAGGTAATCATCAAATGGCAGAACCTGGAATGGCCGACAGATCTCAAGAGTGTGGCTCAGCGGTGTAGCCCGAATTTATACAATGTGGTGGCCAAACTAGACCCAATGATTTCACTGGGGTGACAATATGATCCCAGTCAGTATATTTTGCCAACCAGGGTGGGAGGTGGGGGTGGCTCCCTCTGTATTGTTTTTGCCTACTGGGGGGGTTTGGTACATTTTGCAGATCATGAGCATTATCCGTTAATCATTTCCCAATTGAGTTGACAACATGCCAACGGATCGATGGGCTGGCAGCTCTGGTTTACGGAATTAAAGACTCCATATTTCATTTTCACTTCTGGAGATGGGTGGCAACTGGGATGGTCATGTATTTACTGGGAGAGACCATGACCACTGCTAAGAACAGCCCCTGACATTCCTCCAAAATTTACCTACAAAAACATATTCTATACAGCCATTTGCTGACTGGCCATTTCCAAAGGCTTTAAATCTTTGACTCTCTCTCTGTTACCCCACACCCAGGCAAACATGCGTACCATTGCATATAAAGCCTGCAAAAGGAGTTTACTTTCCCTCTTAGCCTATATACTGCATCTTCTCCAAGGTCAACAAAGCTTCCTTAATACGCCAGTGCGGTGTGTGTATGAGCAGAGATGGAAAGTTACTGCCAGAGGTCATGTGAGAGATGGCAGAAGCAGAGGCAAGGTTAATAAACACAAGTACAATCGCCATCTGCGCCTGTATGTCATGCTTGGGTTTGCCGTGAACCTGCTTATGATTATGGAAATATCCGCTTTGAATATTCCGCGACGTACCTGTGGCGATGAGCCAGTGACTCTGCCCTTGGAGTGGACGGCGAGAGCGGAGATTAATGTTCCGTGCGCGCGACTGCGTGCGACTGTGCGTTTTCGCGTAAAATATTTATGGATCTCCCAGTATTTGCCTCCAGTATCTGCTCACCTTCCCCATCCTATCAGACTGTAAACAACTGCTCCCCAGTCATCGATCTTCGGGTAGGATAGCGCCTCTCGACTTGTTGTGAATATCCGATGTAAAGGCGTCTTTATTTTAAGCAAGCGACACCAAATCTACCATATCCCACGATACACTAAAACAGTCTGCTTAAAATAGTAGCAATTTAATACTATAATAATATCGCTCAACAAAAACTTTAACTATTAATATGCTGCATGAAGTAGGGCTTTAGTCTGTGAATTATGCACACAAATATTAACCAAAATATACATTTTTAAAAATCATTTTCTGTATAACTATGACTTACCATAAGAGATGTGGAAATTTCATGCTGATGTGTACAACTGCATATTGGCGTCCATCTGTCATAGGGCTCCAGTCCAGTGTAAGAATGTAAGATGTGATATACACACATGCCCTAATAAACCCCAGCCAGCCATCCCTGGCTATTTTTGGATGCAATATTAAGTTTTATGCACATGATAATTTTGTGTGGGGATGGCAGGTGGATGTCATTGTATGTGGTTTGTGACAGAGAGACATGGCATTCAGGATCTCCGCTAAACAGTCAAAAAGTTTTTCACACCACAGGATTTTTTCCATTTATTTCATAAGCTGCAGATTTTTTTTATTCTTGTTAAGCATCGGAAAGTGAGTGAACAAGTATAAATGAAAAATAAGTCAAATAAAACAAATTTCCTTTATAACATGGGAGTGCTTGTCTGACATCCTGTTAACTGGTTATTTGGTGATGGTATAGTTAGATTCTAGGCTGTACTTTAATTTTAACCCACTAGTTAACTGGCGCATCCCATGAAACAGAGCAGTATGTAATGTCCTTTGTAGGAAACAATGCCTTACATTTTCTCTGCTGTTATAACTGCAAGGGGAGGTTACTTTGACGAATCAAATATATATGACATTTTCTTCCTAATAAAGGTACTGAAATGGTGAGCATACTGTAAATTTATTTCAGCAAGGAATATCGGGTGTATTTTTAGTAAATGTTAAGGAGTAACATGCAAAGGTAGAAAATCCCAGCATGTGCAGAAACCTTTGACTGGTGGCATACTTCAGCACGGTGGGCCGCTTTGCCTGGCATGAGCTTTGCCTGGCGTGAGCTTTGCCTGGCGTGAGCTCTGCCACGTGTTGGTAGATGGTCCAGTCATTTGCAAAATTCTTTATTACCACAAACCGTTTAACTGCTGTAAATTGTAAAAACAAGACATTATACTGTTTTACAAACAGCTATGATTCTTTCATTTCCTTTTTTCCTACTTACTGCTTCAGACATTCTCTTGCTACCTATGTTAACATTTTGCACATACCTTAATTTAAACCAACATGTATTCCTTTTGAGAAAGCCGGGTCAGACAGCCCCAGGATTAACTGGGGGGGTGGGAGTCTCTGAGATCTGAGCTGGCAACCTTCTGATCACAGCATACTAACCCTTTGAGACACATGCCCCCCCCCCCCCCAAAGCCATTTGATCTTCGGTACTGTAGTGGGGGTGCATTAATGTATGTGGATTATAGGTTTTTTGGCAAGCCCGTGCTTTCACTGCTTGTGTCCCAGCTGGCAGAGACAGACGTGGGGGGGGCGACTGGGGGGTGCGAGCAGGGACCTGAGTCCATCTGGGGCTGGGGGGTCTGTTTGATGGGAACACAGCAGGAGAGACACACAGGTAAGTCACACATCAGGTGCTCAGGGGAGACAATCTATTCTGTTAGTTTGAAATCAGCCGATATCATAAGCAAGATGGTTCTGGATACATCAGAGCTACACGCCAGTCTGCAGCAGCTGAGGCAAAAATCCATCCATCCACCTATCCTAGCTGGGATTTCAGAGGGATGTGGGTGTCATACACCCCGGAGAGAAAACAAACTGAAGTGAAAATGTAAAACCAAATATATTTTAGGGATTATTAGCAAGGAAACAAAATAAAGATGAAAAAGCAAAAATAACAGTTAATTCCTCATAAACAAAAATCATACTTTTTTGAAACAGGAAAAAACCCATACTTGCAGCTTGCTATTATATTTATTTAAGGCTTGTATAATTACAGTGATTACCAGTAATCCACAGTGGGGACATTTCAGAGACCTTTTTAATGTCTCAACAGCCTGAGAGACAAAAGCACTCCCTTCCTCAGAAGTTAAGATGAAGGATCCATCTGAAGGCACTTGGGCTCAGAACAGCTCCGCATTTCAGGAGCTTTAACAGGCTTCCTTTAAGAGACACTCTGGCAGACTGAAAAAGTACCGCATTTGAGGAGCCTTAAGAAGTTCCCTTTAAGAGACACTCCAGGAGACTGAAAAAGAGTCCTGCAATTAAAGAACCTTAAAAAAGCTCCTTCAAAGAGATGCTCTGGTACACCTATACAGTTTTGGCCATGTAGCAAATCTAGACGTTAAATGTTAATGGCTATTAAATAACCAACAACTAAAAATTCAGTGGTTTATTAATTATTTTGTCATTCTCTATAAGTCTTTTATGAACAGTACCTGCACATGTACGAAAGTATGTTAAGATTGTAAGTCAGATTACTACTAAAAATAAACAGCAAAATTCATGCATTTTGTGTGGATGATCCACACTAAATGTCTGATCAATGTTCCAAAGCAGATTTATACTGAGGATTATAAGCTTCGGGCTCATGCAGCCCTTCGTGTGTTACGGCACATTGGAAAATGCTGCTTCCAACGAGACCGGACAAGCACTAACCAAAGGCGCATTTGTGGGTGTATCCACCAGGTGGCAGTAGTGACTCGTTCACTATATTTCCGTGCGTTATCTAAAATTCCACAGAGATACAAGCATTCAGAACAAATCCTTGGCAAACTTTGCGCAAATCCATCATGGATTACGGAATCAGACGCACAGGTGTAAAAATTATTAAATGGTACAACTCGCTCGAGTCATTTTCTAGGCTGTCTGCCTCAAAAAAATTAAAAATATATATTGAAATAAAGTGTTAAAATAGTGTTCCAGTTCTTGGTGACACAGAGAAAGAGCATAGAAATTAGTCAAGCTGTCAATCAGTCGCTGTGTTTCACTTAGTCCCATTGCCTCACCACATTTCCCCCTTATTGTTTACAAAGTCAACCTCTTTCCAGCATCTCCATAGTCGTGGACCCTCCGCATCCTCCCAGGCCGACGAGCTGTTCGTCCGCAGCCGAGCAAAGGGCCTGTATCTCATGCCACCGACTCCCTGAAGTGCCAAAAGGCCACATGTCAAAGCTTCCCTCCATACTCTGCGTCAACGGCATCCAAAACACGACAGCCAGCCATCCAGCCAAAGCTGAAACCCAAGGATTCTGGGTGCGCATATGGTGCCCATGTAACATACGTGGGGAGGAATATATTTAGCTAGAGCCACGAAAAACAAGCGACACAGAAACACAGTAAGAGGTATGTAGCTGCATCCAAGCATGGGGAACTTTTGGCTCTGCGGGTTAAGACTCTATGCCCAAGATCAGAAGGTTGCTGGTTCAAATCCCATAGCTGGCAGAGAGGCACTGTTGGCTCCTTGAGCAAAACCCTTAATCCCAACTGCTCCAGGGACTTGCTGACCCTGCCATCTCAATTGTACATTGCTTTGGATGAAAGTGTTTGCAGCGTCTGAAATAGAGATACACTGTAGAATGATACCTTATTGTGTCATGCGTTAGAAGACGACGAGGACTACGCTGGGTCCACTGGGGTGTTTTAAAGCGATCATCAAGAGTGATAAGGCACGGTGGGTGGTGGACACCAGTCGAGACAGACTGGTTCCACGAGTACTTCAGGTAATCAATACCAGACCCTAAAACCCAGATATTGATTAGCGGCAGGCCTGAAACAGGGTCTCCGCTGCAGTGTCAGCTGTAATAGTCGCGTTTAACAATATGTCAGGCCGCTACAATGCACCTGCGAGGTCTTGCGCGTTGTAAAAATGTCTTCTGTGTTGACTGAGACATAAATAAATTGGCCTGGGGTATTCTCTAAAGAGGCGGGGGCCACGTTTCTGCCAAACGGAGCACAGCGATATCGACTGGGGGGAAAAGAGATGCGTGACCTTTGACCCCGCGGCAGTGGAATGGCTGGCGTAAAAGGCAAACTCATTACATGCCAACAGAAAGGCGTGCTGAACCTCGGTCCCGTTTAATAAAGCCGTGTAACAGCTGGACCGGCCTCCAGCTCATACGCATCTATTGACCCACGAACGGCACGAGAGACCAGCTTCACGATTGATGGATTTTTTCGTATTTCTGTGCTCGCTGATTTATGCTCAGTGCTCAATGAGGAATCCGGAAGAAGTCACCCGAGAATCCGCTTCATGTCAGGTACCGACCAAGCCACGATTCCAGCTCGGTAGACAAACTTGCTTATTTTAAAATGTCCTGCTCTCGAAACGGAGTTTGCCCGCGTTTCCTGAACTAAAACGCACGATAAGAATGAGGCAAATAAATCGGCCGAATGAGTAAACAGAAGGAGCTAGTGTTACATTTTATTCTTAATTGAGAGCTAATTAAGAATCTAAAATTATACACTGTGCGTGTAAGTGGGGGGGGGGATGACAACTGACAGGGCCCAGGGTCGACGGAAAGACCTTCCGGCTGAACAAATCTCCCAAAACCCTGCGAGGAGATGCCCACATGTCAACACGTGACACTCAGAGTAACATACGGCGTGTGACGCTGGTGCGGTGAGCGGAAAAGACGTGGGTGTTAGCGCTGTAGCGCCAAAGACCCGCCTAGCTTCACCAGCTATGTCAGTGACCCGCCCCCTCCCAGCCACAATGCACTGTTTAAATTGCTCTGCTCACACGTGCATGCAGCTAATTATTTATGCTTTTGCTACAGCCGCCGTTTCCAGTGCCAGTGCAGTGCAGAGCAGTGCGACAAGCCGCTTCTCCGCACCGTCTCTGCACCCGGTTCCGTTTCCCAGGTTGCACGGGGGTTTCCATGGCAACCTCGCCTCGCCACGTTCCGCAGATGCTGTCTGCCCCTGCCTCCCCTCCCCCCCCCATCTCCAACGAGGGTGTCTTCAAGAGGCTGGGGCAGTTGTGTGTGTGTGTCAGGGGGGGGTTGCAATCGATATTCTACCATAGTAGCCTTTCTGGCATGTCACTTCCAGCTGCAGGGTTCATGCCGGTCTGAACGTAGGACGCAGAGAGCAGGGCCCAGGAGGACGGGGGCGCCTCAGAATTAACACCAGCCCCCCCCAGGTGCGACTCAGCTTCTCGCTGCTTATTTCCAAAGCACCGGATTTTTCTTTCTACCCACGTCTCTCAGCCTTAGCATTTACTCTGCTGCTCTGCCGTCTTCAGCTGTCTGCTGCTCACATCCTCACCTGCAGTCCCACTCCTGCAAAGGGGGGGGGGGGGGGCCTCCACAA
>JAODJW010000081.1:1854213-1893186 GCA_026777045.1 Hyperopisus bebe | reverse complement strand
CTCCTCTGTCCACCACGCCCCCCCCCCCCCCTCCCCACTCTGCCAAGCATTAATTAAAACTCGCAGCTCTGCTGAATAGGGAGACCGCTCCTGCAAACATTAGACCCAGAAGCACATATTAAGCGCGGTTATTGGGGCGGTCTCTCGGTTGCTTGCGTATCTGACTAGCCAATCTCGAAGGAGCTGCAGAACAGCGCCCGCTTCGTGCAGAGGAGGCGGTGGGATTTTCAGTTGCCGTGGTGACCCAGCAGGCCAATGAAACGTACAGACTCCCCCGAGATGGACTAAAACATGCAGTAGCTAAAGCAGGTGGCTGAAATGATCGAAGAAAGACAGCTTTGAAGAGGAAATTACAACAATTCCGTTTTAATCTATCTATTTTCGTCGAAACGTCCCAATTTCAACCTTAGTCGCTTTGAGAAGAGGAAGTAAACGTAACGTTCTTGTAACGTGACAGCAAGCAGCTGCAGCAAACTGTAATGTGCTACAAGCTACCCATGTAATCTGATGGTCCTGATTATCTAATCAGCGCTGGGGGGGGGGGGGGATCATGTCATTGCTAAAAAGTGTATGTTTCTAAAAATGGTACAAATGACAGACTCTGCCTTTCAGTGAAAAAGCTCAGGATTAAAACGAAGGATGAAGGAGCGAGAGGGCACAGGTGCCATGACGCTTGTGCACCCAACAGGGGATGCCGCCCCGGAAACGAGGGCGAAGGTGGCATTCAGGGCGAGAGCTTTCCAGAAGGCTGAGGATCTCTGAGGAGTGAGGTGAACACAAGGTCAGCCCGGGGATGTTTGCAAAATGTCAGCCAAGGCTGTCAGCAGGGTGTAGCTGTTTGACAGTTCAGCAAGCCCCCGGACCCCTCACCCAAAGCCAAGCCTCCACACGTTCCCCTCTACCCACTCCCCACCTCCTCACCTCACTTTGACTACCCAGTCCTGCATCAAGAGTCATCAAGGGCTCCATCTCCTAGCAGAAATTACCAGAAGACCATCTGGTTTGATCTCAGCTGGCATAATCTTGATTGAGTGAGTTGGCATCATCAGCATGGGCAGGTTGCATGGACTACCCAAAGCAAGCCTGTTCATCTGCCCGGAAACCAGTCCCCAACATGAAGTTTCTAAAAGCTGCTGCATGGATATTTCCACATACAACGGCACTTTCTTCAGCTTTGAGTGCCTTAAGTCATCACCCTCGTCAAGCTGGCGCTGATCGCCCGGTATTGCATCCCAAAATCCCAGTTAAAATCTGGTGCAGTTGCTATGCACAGCTGATGCGGGATCAGTGTAATGTGTATGGCATGTAGATTTTCATCGCATGTGGATTCGGGGCCAGAGTTCAGTAGCTTCCTTCTCCAACATCTTCTGTGAACATCCCTTTGAATTCAGTAGAATATATTCTGCAGGAGTCAGCAGGAGTCACAACCACAGATAAATATCCACATTATTCAGGAAACTTTGGGTTCAAAAATGTTCATCTATTGATTATCTGGACTTACAGTCCATACCCAGAGTGAAGTATTTCCTTTAGGTGTCTGCCAATTGGAAATAATTAACCCATACACAAGAACATGCAAATATTGTGTAACATTCCTCTAATAATCTGGGTTAGAAAGACATCCATTTACTTCTGGTGACTGCTTTTATTCAGTGACCATCCTGGAGACTTATCTCTGTTCCACTGTCTCATTTTACATGCCAAAATGAAGCTGAAGTGTAGACTGTCACCTGGAGAAAAGTAAAGGAAATACAGTCTATCGACCATGAATTCTGAACACTTTAGATTCCCCTCTGCCCATCCCTCTTTTACACCTCACTGCCTTGCCGTCTGAAAGCCAAGAAAGCTACCAGATTAGATTAAACATTAAAGCCACCGGTCTTAGCCTGAGTGAGACTGTATGAAATGCACATGTGGTTCTGTCAAATGCAATCAAACAAATTTCCTCTGAGTGAGTCAACTGAACCTGCCAAGGACCATGGGATGCCTGTGGGAACGCTGACCCTGGGGTCATTATTATCCAATTGTTAGGTAATCAGAGCAGTAAATTAGATGCTAGGATCCTTCAGCTGGCAGCAGGTGAGGTTGGACGGAGTAAGGGAAGCTTAGGGAAGTGGTCGGGAGTGTGGATTATTGCTCTTTATTCCCCACCCTGTTCCATAAATAAGGACTGGGGGAAGGGGCTCTTTGCCAGGCCTCAGCATCCCATGATGCCGTGCAGCCGCTTCAGTAGCAGGAGCACACATAAGCCGGCCTCCCTCGCTGAACCCCCCCCCCCCCCCCCCTTGGCCGCTTTTCTGTCGCCCCCATGCAAGCTGGGGGATTTGGGTCTGTCGATTCATTCCGCACCGATGCGGCCTTAAAACGAGCATTCCTGAAGTGAGGAAATGTGTATTTAGTACCGGCACACGAAATGCTACGCTAAGCTAAAAGCCGCCGGTGGCTAAAGGCGTGTCATTCCGGGTTTTAATGGATGAAGGTGTTCGGCCTAATTAGGCATCTCCCGGAGCCTCGGCAGCCACTGAGTGTATTCTGACTGCGGCGTTATCCGTTCAACCTGTGGCAGAAGAAGAAAGAAAAAAACCAGCGACAACCTGCTCTGGGGGGGGTTAATGAGCTAAAAGTTCACAACCAGTTTAAAAATGCTTTAAAATAAAAGGGCGTTAAAGCAGTCCTAGGATGCAAGCCCCTACATCACAGAGTCACAGGGTTAGCATCGTTAGCATTCGCTTGACTTCCAGTTTCTTCCGGAACCCTGTAATATGGGGATATGTCAGCTTGTTAAATAGACGATTGGGGTCCGGAGTCCACGCATATCCCTGATGTGAGCTCTACTCCGGGGAATCCATGTTCCTGAGGTAACGGGCGGACTTAACAATGCTAACGCTAATACGCTTATCATGTTGCATCAGACTAAGGTACTCTGATAGGTCTCTCCCAGGAGATCGTGGGAGGTCGGGGGAGGGCGGAAGGGGGATTCAAAGCAAGAAGCCAAGGCTGGAACTAAAGGCCAGGTGGCCATATTACTGCTGTGGTTAATGCTGCCTATTAGAGGACCACTAAGCATTCCTGTTTCTAGAAAAGTCCACTGAGAAAACTGACAAATAAAGGCATTTTGGGCAAACCGAGAAATCTGATTACTTCCCAAACGCCACCATATACTCCAGCTAGAGTTGACGAGATGAAGTTAGCAGGCTGGGATTCTACAACGGCATGAAAAAGCCCATAAATATTTATTAGCTATCCCGACTCTGTGTTCCTGTGTAGTATAAATTTATTCACGACTGTCAGCCTCCGCCATGTTACCCAGTACAGCAAATACTGATTATGCAGTTATTAAAATCAGCTAGTGAGATACCTCAGGCCAAATATTAATTAAGTCCATGAATATGTATGAATATGTTCATAAATCAAGTATCGTTTTTTGATTTTTTTTTTTCTTCGTGGTTTTAGAGCCTACAAGTGCCTTGTCACTGGAAGCCTACAAAAAATATTCATCTGAGATGTAAATCATGGCATCTTTAATTAATTCCAAAGCTTTTCGAGGCGGAAAACGGAATGCATCGGTTGTATACGCTTTCTGTGGAATGACAGCTGTAAGTCAGTAGGACACAAAATCTCTTGATTTGGAAGCAAAGTCACGAATCAGCTCAATATCTAATTAACCCCGTGACCTACCGGCGTCTGATGCTTCCTGTGGTTTTGCTTCTGACAGATTGCAAGCTTGGAAACCGAGCACCGAGTGTGGCAGCCGTTCTCCTTCGGTGACTGGCAAGCCTGGAATAAGGCATTTGTGAGTTTGGCTGTGGACCACTGAGCTTCCCTGACCATGGCTGATGACATCTGTCAGGGCGCATCGTTTACAGATCCATGCCAGCGCCCCGCCTGAAGATCCTCCGCCTTGTGACGTCTACGTCGCCTCGGTCGCCGTGTCGTTTTTCAGTCTCTGTTAAGCGACACCGGAGTCGCGGCAGGAGCCCGTTGTTCGCCCAAAGGCCCCCATCGTCCTCCTGTGAAAAGCTGTCCCACCGACTCTCCACGCCCCAGAAAACCCACTGACACTGACTTTGGGGAGGCTGCCTGGCATGTCGAATCACGGTTACCTCCTTCCCTTCCGGCTTGCCCGCTCTCAGGTGCAGCCATGCTGCCGATCGCAGTGAGATCCAGGACTAGGTGAACTGAGCGCCTTGACCTTATCAGCATCTGGATGCTACACATTAGAAACCTGGAGTCACCATCAGACCACATGGATCACTGGAAGACACCACTATGAACACACAATTTGCAGACCTCCTTGGCTTCACGTTCTTCAAGATGTCCTGTGATAGATCCAGGGCATTATTCAGAAGCCCACACATGCAGTGATTTGATTACAGATTAAACTGTTGCAAGAGCTGATGACCAGGAAGCTGAATGTCATCATTATACTATTTTCCAACGTAAATCTATTCAGTGAAATCAATTTGTGCACCTTGACCCTAAAGCTGCATCAGCAGAGGCGGTCATATATCAAACTTTGCTGTACCCCGCAAATTGAAGTGACTTTTTCGCGACCTTACAAAGATGATGTAGACATCGGTGTCTGCGTCAATTAACATGACAAAAGATTAACGTTCCGCACCAAATGAAGCCCCAAGTTCACAATGAGTGACTGTGACGGCTTTGTTACAAAACATGCAATATTCAGTGTGGAGAGCTACGGTAACACTTTACTTGAAGCGGTCATCTATAATGCAATATAGATACCTTCATAATGCATTATAATGGTCAGTATAAGGATTAATAAAGCACTGCAGCATCTTCCACCGACAGTCATAAGGAATTTTAGCATTGATTAATTATACTTCATAAAGCTCCAATGAAACTCTTATCTACAATACATACATACCTTTATAATGCATTACAATGGTCAGCATAAGAATCAAGGATGATTTGTAGTGCATTATGAAGGTATTTATAGTGCATTATAGATGAAAGCTTCATAAAGCATTCATAATGCATAATAAACATGGCTGTGGTATGACTTTTTATAAATATTTATTGACATAGCATTCATAGAAAGTGCAACCAGAGCAGTTTTGCTCATCATAGGTTTTGCTAGACTGGTTTATTTTTGTGGACAACACAAACGAAAGTGCAGAAAGTCCAGACTGTGTGTTGTTACAGCCAGGTGATGGTGTATACTATATTCGGCGATACTGGCATATTTCAGACACCATACAGTCATTGTAATGTATGTAAAACATTCTTTCCATCGGTTTCTCGCAGTATAGGTTTTAGTATAGATATTAGTCTGGATTTATTCATTGCATTTAACTAACTGCAGTGAATTTATTTAGACACATCCTGCCAAAATGTTGAAAAATTCAACCTTGAAATGCAGGATACATTACTGTAAAATAATGGAGATGAAATAAAATATTCTTAGAACATTGAGCTTTTTGGGAAGAAATGTAATGGTCCCTGTTGAATCCTTTATGATGATTCCCTGATTCTTCTGTTGCATCTCATGATGTCTCCCATACCTGAAGGACATGTCCACTCTGAGGACTACACGATACCCAAAATGCCAGTTTATTAAAAAGCATCGTGTTGTTTTTCTTTTTTTGTTGAGACTCGGGGCTCGAAATGTCACTTACTAAAATGTTCACAGCTTGCGTGTGTCAAGAAATCATTTCAAGCACCTAAATGGCTGTCAGCAGCTCCGCCCATTGACTAAAAGAAAATCACTTCTGCACTTAAACATCAAACGGCTCTAGCTGCAGATGCCCATAGTGCCAATGGGCGGCATTCTAACCGGCAGACTCGGTCACGCCGCGCGCAATAAATCGTAACGCGCGGCATGCGACGTCCTGCTTGCGATCTGAGCCGTGGGGCCCCCACAGCATCAGGGGGGCTCATGTCACCTTGATGTTCACAGCTGTGGCTGCTTCTTGGAGCGAAACTCCACCACTGGCGTTTGCCAGCATTTCCTCAAGCCGGGAGGACCCCGGGAGCACGATCCATCGGTGTGTCCGGGGACGGAATGGGAGACAATCGATAGATCCTCTGGGGGGGGGGGAAGTTTCTCTATAGCCCCTATTAGACGTGATGCTGGACTTAATGAAGTCTAGAGTCTCCTAATAGGGCATGACTAAGGTCCGTAGCATCGCCTCCTATCTTTAAAGGGCCAGCACCTCACATGTGTCACTCTGGATCAAACAGGAATCAGCAGCGGAAAATGTGACGTGGCCAGGCAGCTTCGAGCGACTTATCCCTCTAAGTGTGACACAAGACACCTGAGAAAGGAGTCTGTCTACAGCCCAATAAATCAAGGAACATGGACGTCCTACAAACTCAACGCCAGTGCCTGCTTTTCCTTCAGCCAGCCAGAATGATACGGTGGTGTGGAAACCTCTGAATCCATGTGTAGATAAGAAATGTAACGCAAGAGATGTAATGCATCACTTGTGATTTAAATAAGCAATTGTAGTATCAAATTTTGGACCTTTACAGGGAATGTACAGCCCTTCACTGTTATTGCCTACTCAAAAAGCACAACTGTTCTCCTATTAGGAACCACGCACTTTGTTATACTGTTTTTTGAAGTCCATCTTAAATTATATAAGTATACTCAAGTATATATTAAATCTGTAACAGATGTACTACAAAATTTATATTCCTGGGATACCATAATGGTAGGAATCGTCTGTGTGAAAATGATTTACAGCTGCAGGTAAGTGCACATAATTAATTATAAAATATGCATATACAAATACACACACACACACAATGAAAAACATATACTACTGTATATCTTTCATTTCACATACTACATTGAAACAAAAATATATATACATGCTACATAACAACAAGGCGTTTAAGGGTTTTCAGTCACGTTTCAGTTACTGTACTTCAAAAACATCAAACTTGTTTATGTTAATAGCCCGTGACCATTAAGGTCTAATCTGGTGCAATGATTATGCCATTGAGGTTATTTCTGGCAATAGTGGCCTTTAGATAGGAAGCAAGTGCACAAGTGGCGGCTAACATAATAGTTAACGTGTCAAATGCCTTCCTCATATTCCCTGAATAATAACTACATTTCAAATACAAACTATGTCCAAGACACCCTTAAAATATCCTTATATGTTATGGTTATTAATTATTATGTTGGGTTGAATGCTGCGATGATATATTGGGATGGTTATAAAGTCAGTGCAGAACGAACAGCAGCAGGTCTTCCAGAAGTGTGCTTTGTTACCCTTTATCTTGCCAAGATCTATTGTGCTCCCAGTGCGAAGTTCACTGCTTGTCTCCTCAAAGCTTGACCTATACGTGTTAGAAATCCCAAACAACTGCCCCCCATTGGCCAATTCTTTAAAGCAGTACAGCAAAATAAAACATACTTTCTTACTTAACCAGGGGTTTGGCTATAACAATCCCCATATATCAAGTTAGTTATCACGTTCGTTCAGGTAATTAAGAAACACCTGGACCAGATCCGATCAAAGCAGAATTCAAAGGCTGAATAATTAAACAAACATCAACTGCAATGGACATCTACAAGGGTGTCTCCTGAAGGAGGGACACTTAATCTTATCTTCGAAAGATCTGTTGTAACAACTAATTGCAATTAGCCTTATTATAAATTTACATTTTAGCGCTGATGTTACAAATTCTGAAGATCCCAGGATCCAATGGCTGAAAAACTACTGAAACTGGGATTTTATATAAACATATATAAAACAAATAAAAACATATATATATTAAAAACCTCCTTTGACACTGAAGGTACCATATTGAAAACAGGCAGGGGGGGGTCCTCCTTTACATCATGTTTACACACACAAGTCATGTACTGGGTTAATTTTGGGGTATCCCATAAATAGCCAAGTAAGATCACTTCTGTGTGTGTATTCTGCACACACCATGGAGACTCTGCCCATCCATTGGTGTTTACTGCTCGTTTTATTCAAAGGACAGGCTGTGACATCTGGGCCAGGAGACCTTCCAGATGTCAGGCAAGCTGGGTCCGGCAGTTATACTGGGCTTTGTGTGGTCTTTACTGCCACATTGGCTCCAGTCCGGGGAATGGTTACAGCACTTAGAAGCGGCCTACTGCTTGAAGTGGGATTAAATAATGTGGGCCATAGTCGTGAGTCCCGGACCAGGAAGAGCAGAAAAGCCTCTGCGTCTCCATGGTGACCTAACTGAACGCTAGGAGCCACGCCCAACTGACCATGACTGAACCTCGCGTCTCAGCAGCCTGGCAGCAAACTCCCAGCACCCGTCGGTGTTTCCAGTCTGATAGCCCCAAAGCCATACAAGAACAGACAGAATTTTTAGCCCAAATTTAGCGGAAAAAACAATACAGTTGTTATTGTGCTAATAATACAATCTTCACCCATGAAGACTAACAGATATTTCAGTCTCTATTTAACAGCAGAGTCTTTGACCCCATGGCCCACAGGTGATGGGTTCGAGCACGTAGCTATCCTATAATCAGACACTAGAGAGTCTAACAAAAAAACAGCAGCAGTAACTGGCAAAAGGCAACCCTTTAAAAAAGGATTCGATGCCAATTACATGGTGCAAAGAAGACTAGTGAGCCTGACGCTGGCTCGGATCGTGCTTCCACACGCCGGAGCACTGTGCTTATAAACCGTTTCTCCATCCCTGCCAGTGTGAGCCGTCTGCTGTTTCTTCAGCGTGTGGATTCATGGAGATTGATGGAACTGGAGCCTGTTGCTAGGGGAGATATTCAACCGCAGGCAGTGCTAAAGCCAGTGAACCGATGATGTCAGAGCTCAGCATCTATTACCATTGGCCAATCTTGATCAGCTGATGCCTTATTCCTCACGGTATTACTGCTAATTTGAGACATGGTGTTTGTGTGCTGTGATTGCATGTATGATGCTGTCGAAGGGTCTAAGGAATGCCACCAGGCTAAAGGACAACTGTTGTGGTACATTTCTTTATCTTTGCTCTTCCTGTAATAGGGTTATAAATTCTAAATACTAGAATCTCTCTAACTGCCTTCTCCAAACATACAGTATATACTCATGATGAATGTTCAGTTCAGCAGACTCCTCTGACCTAAACACTTTTCTTTCTCCCTGCAAGAGAAACATAATTTCTTGTCACATTATTTAGCTCTAACTTAGACTAAGCAGCTTTTCCTGTTCATCAATTCCCCATTAGCAGATGGTTTTGCTTAAAAATCCCATCTTTGTCCAGTCGGAGGGTGATGGATAGATAGGGCTGTATTGCATCTGAAGAGAATCATCTCACAAATCAATTAAATCCACATGGATTAACAGTGCATTCCAGTTAATATCTGTGCCTGAAGGCCTGAACAGAGACCGTATGAGTAAAATATGGAATCGACAGGATATTAAAGGACGCACTAAGAAACATAGTCACACACACACACACGTATGTTATATTCCTATCTTTGTGGGGACTGTTCATTCATTTCTATGGGCATAACTCTAATCCCAACAATGACAACCTTAACCCTTACCCAGCACTAACCTTAACCGAAAGCAACCAGACAAAAACAAGACATTTTTAGTTTTTTGATTGCAGCCACAGACTTTTATAAAATTGAGTTTCCCTTGTGGGGACTGCAAAAACGGTCCCCACTATGTCAAAATAACAGGTGTCTATCACATTGTGGGGACATACATGACCCACATACACACACGCAGCTCTTAATAGCATCATACTGGCTTTTTGATGCGGCACGTTGGCTGGGGAGTAGAAAGGGGAGATGGCAAGTGTGTGATTGTTAAAGACCACAAACAGCCCCCCTCCCCCCGGCGCTGCCGTCTGATGGCGAATCAGGCTTCGCTTAAGCGGGAGAAGAAGTGACATTTTTAGATCATGCGGCATTTCAGCCGTCAGCAGGGCCTTGTTTGGATCCTGTGCTTTTTATTCCCAGAATGCGCTGAATGAGAAGCTCGCTGCGCGCCTGTCGATCCCCGCATGCGAGCGCATGTACAAATGCGCCTGCCGGCTCGTTTCCTATAAACCAACCCGCTCGCCATCATGCCACGCAAAGGGTGGCAGGAACAGAATGAATAAATGCTGAAAATTTCATACACAGACCGCATTTCGATGGTGCTGAAGTGCGTTGGCTGCCGGCCCACAACATAACCCATTTCATTGGTTGGGGAGGTGCACACAGAGCCAGGATCTTTTCATCTCTTACTTGAGAGCTGTTAGCTGTTAGTTCAAAGGCATTCACGCATTCTCCTTCAGTTGGAAAGTCGCGGCTGTTTTGGTTCTCGGTTTAAGTTAATTCTTGTTTCCCGTAGATTTATGCTCGTGTCCACGTAACACATATTCAGCCTATACTGATACATTAAAGTGCTTATTAGTGCCAATGAGATTTGAAACACACTTGTGAAAATTAGCAGCTAAAGCTTAAAAGCTACCAAGACATCCACTGAGATTTTAATCTAACTTCCACGGTGATGTTACTGGGGGGGGGGTTGGGGCACTTAGACCACTCTACCGCCCTTACAGAGATTCGGCACAGCGATGGTCCATCACGTTGACTTACCATCAATGGCACAGCAAGCTGATGGCAACTGCGAATAAAACCCAGGTTGTGTGTCTGATCTAGGTGGGGGCACAGAGGGTGGTGGTGCTTCGAGCCCCCTCTGATGTCTGCTGCTGTACCTAAGTAATGAGATAGGATTGCATGCTGAGGCAGTAGTTCTTCTATAAAATGTTTTTCTATGCTCCATGGATGAAATTGATCCAGGGTTGCCTGAGGTATACAGCCAACCTTCGACAGCCTTAACGTATATTACCTTCTCCAGGGAGAGGGGGATATCTTGCCCGCAAATGTGATCCAAATTATAATCTGTTCCTTGGTGTCTTCCTTAAAATCACACCCTGATTGTGCAGGAGGGGAAGGCGGAGTTACAATTAGGATGGTTATTACTATGTTAGACTCGTAATGTAGATGAACCCACAATTAAAATCAGGTTTTCATCTATTGTACATTTGCTGTCATTAGTTATACCAAATAGCATTAATCACCCATAACCAGGCCACATAAATAAATGTGAACACCTTTTTTTTCCTGACCATGAATGCATACGTTTAGTTTAAAAGCGACTGGAAACTTGTCATTAATCTGACTAAATGAAAAGCGAATGTGGGAGATGAGGTCAGCAGATATACTTATTAACACGAAGAGTAAACACAGTTCTGTAACTGAGACTCGCAGCGGCGAAACTGGCAGGCTGTGACTCCACACGATTCCGGGGAAGTTTGGGTTTCCCGGTTTCGATGGTTTACAGTCATCGAGGAGCAATGGCTCTCGGGGCAGAAAATCAGCAGCACATGTTTCTGACACATCGACCGCTTTCGCTGAC
The DNA here is from genome assembly GCA_026777045.1 of Hyperopisus bebe. Taxonomy (NCBI): domain Eukaryota; kingdom Metazoa; phylum Chordata; class Actinopteri; order Osteoglossiformes; family Mormyridae; genus Hyperopisus; species Hyperopisus bebe. The sequence continues at coordinate 1,881,814 of JAODJW010000081.1, read as the reverse complement.
CTGATTCACTTGGCCTTACTCATTTTCTGCCATGACGTTCGGTAAGTTTATAAGAGGTCTTAATTTTCATTGCCTTTTTAAGGAAAATGTACCTCAAGTGCTTGTTTTCATCAAATAAAAAAGTTCAATACATTATTTTGGTGCTCATCTGCCCCATTTTCCACAGGAGGATGTAATATAAAATGTAGCAGACAGATCTGTACGTCGTTCATATCTTTTTTACATCAGACACTGAAGGTCAATGAACGTTATGTAGTCATTTTTAAACTCTATGTAGTGGAAATCAAAATGGTAGTCCCCTTTCTTAGACACAATACTATTATTTCTTTATTTCAAAAAGTATTTATATAGGTAAGAGGTATAAGAACCTTGATAACATTTCATTTTTTTATTTGCAATGATTATGTGAGGTCACCCCCCTATACAGCAATAAGATTCAATCTATTTGATTGAAATAATTAATTATCACTGAATACTATCATTACCAGGTTTGTTACAGCAGCAAATTAACCAGCACAGCTGACGAGATAAAAGTAAATGGGAGATAAATGAAAGCCTTTCGGGTACAGAAGAAACGAAATTATGAAGAGGATTATGTTGCTGCCTTTGCACCCTTGAAAATGAGAACTAGTGTTGTCAAGTCGTGGTGTGTGTTTTTTTTTTTTTTGATCGTTAATGCAATGATAACTGGAAAATACTGGATGGATGAAACAATTAAGTGATATGTATATAATTACCCAAGTTATAAAATATTTCTGGAAGTGTATGGGATTAGCCTAACCGCCGATGAAATGGGGGAGTGGAAGATTCCATTAAGCACCTAGCATGGGGGATAGAGTCATGTCCATGTGTTTGCGAATAAGTTTTTGAGGCGTAAAAAAAAACGTGTAAAAAATAGTTATATGGGGGCCCTAGGCTAACATCAACATGGACATTTAGGTGCTGCCGATTTCACTTGTTCCATTCTCCCTGAGGTGAGATGGATCCTAGCTAGGCTATAGCCTATGCATTAATTTGTCCTTGAATATGAGACTGCAGGGGTAATATGGGTCACTGCCCTTTGTGACATAACTGCAACTTAATCTCATTTTTGCGTCAAGGTCTTTCTCAGGGTCCCTGACAGCCTTTCAGGACAGTTTAGTCCATGGACTTCAATTCTTAATCTGCAAGCAGTAGCTTGATGCAGACTTACATTGGGGGGGGGGGGGGGGCATTTTTTTCTGGATGGGTCCTTTGCGATGGTAGTGTGGGCCAAAATAAGCTGCATCAAATGTGATTTTTGGTTTATAGAGGAGCTGAATCTTATGAGAGTATCAGAGCCATCCTAGTAAGATTCATTTATTCTCTCACGACTTAAATATTAGAAATGGTTTTCATGATTGTGATGGATGCCTCCGAATGTTCTTGCAAGACCCATCCATACTTAACTGCATATCCAAAGCAAATATAACAACACCAATCCCAACGCCAAAGAATCATGAGGCAGGGAACATTCTGGAACGTTTTCCAGGACACTATGTGTCACGGAGACATGGAGCCCAAATGTGACCTTGCAGCAGCAGGCCCAAACCCGAATGATACTTCAGGTCATGCTGCAAATGGTCCGTTTTCCAAGAAAAACATATTTGACATCCAAAGATGCCATCATAGCGCCCAAACCCATCTGGCTTTTAGCTGCTACTGTTTGTCCTTCCAGCAAGCTGTTTGTCTGGGGGGGAGGGGGGGGGCACAGATGGAAATGTGATTGCTGGACCCACAGGACCGAGCATCCCAGAGAATTTTTCATGTTCGCTAGAGCAAGTGGAAACAGTTTGTCGTAACTCACTTTTTGATCAGAGAAGCCTCCTGGAAAGTCAAATCAAGAAAACATGTCTCGTAGAGGGGAAAAAAAATGATGTTTGTGGAGAGTGGGGTCCAATGACCAATCCAGAAACCAGTGACTGAGTGTCTTCTGGGGGGGTCCAATGACTAAACCAGAAACCTGGCTGACGGATGGTTCCCATTTCTGTTGTTTCCATAACTACACATTCCAGAACCAAGAGCATAAATTGAAGATGCTGTAACAGGGAATCGTTCAAAAGAAGAGAATGAAGTTCCATTTCGGAATGTTCTTTTTTCCCTGGTCAATTGTGATTTTTTTTTTATTTTAAATGAAGGAGAATTTCAAAATCGGAGCGGAATCCTCTGTAAAACAAAGGATTAAAATCATCGTATGAGAATAGCGAAAAGGACGCAGCGTAACGTGTTTAACAGCTGCATGCGTGTGTCGTTTGCATTTATTGACTCTTTAATAGCGCATGACATAGATATGAGTAAGGCACAGAATAAGACAATACGGCTTCTAGCAATTATCTAACAGGAACAAGAAAGCCCCCGACAAGAATTTATGAAGTTAGTGTTTGTTCTTGCGTGAAGCAGTGGAATGCAGCCTCAGTTATGAGAATGTCAGCACCACTTAGGCAGGGATAGCTAATGTGGGGGCAAGCGAGCGTGTATGTCCAGGTTAAAAGGGGCTGTTAAGCACCTATGCAGCTTTATAGGGCGCTGAAACAAGTCGCATGTTTTGATGGGAGTATGAGTTACGAGGGACTGGGGAAGGGAATTTCCCTTTGACTCAAACAGTCTCTCGAGAAGCCAAGATCGTAGATGAAAATATTTATCTTCTTAAAACGTGTCACTGAAGGGTTTCATCTTTTCAACGTCAAGCAGGGCGGGTCTCGCCAGTCTTGGTCGACGGCTGAAAGGTCCAACACACCTTCAAACCCTTCTCATTCCACCTAGGCTGACTGTGACTGCTCTAGCGATCTGTGTCAACCAAGAAGCCAGAAGAAGTTTGGTGACACTATAAGACTACAAAGGTTTCAAATTCTCTCCGCGACACTTTATACGTCAGGCAGCTTGTGATTGTCGATAGTATTTGATATTGACAAATGTGTCCTTGTTTTTGCTGTTCTTCTGATAGATAATATTGTTGGTGTTGAGTCACTGCTCAAATCCCAGGGTTGGCAGAGTGATGTCACCATTGGGCCCCTGAGCAAGGCCCTTAAATCCCCACTTGCTCCAGGAACTGGATGACCCTGCGTGAAATTCGAGCGTGTAGCTCAGTGGGCTAAGCCTGTGTGCTTGTAATCACAAGGCTGCTGGTTCAAACCCAACCTCTGCACATCTGTGGCCCCTTGAGCAAGGCCCTTAGCCCCCAGCTCCCTGGGTGCCACTATGGGTGGCTGCCCTTCACAGACAGCTTATTCTACAAAGAGTAAGTTGAGGGAGGTGGAAAGACAATTTCCCCAAGGGGATCAATAAAGTACCGGTTATTATTAATAAATGGAGGCGGATTGAAGGTGCTGGAGAACTTCAGTAGAACACATGAGCCTATAGCCTAAAACGGCAGGAGCAGAAGATCACCTACAGCTATGACCTGAAGCAGCCAGCACTGGTGGGAGTTGGGGGTGAGGATGGTGATTCATCCAAGGCCAGCGCTTCACACAGGAGACAGAGAGTCTTCGCCCAAGCATCAATTGGGCCACCGCGGTCTCTCACAGCCCGGCTGGGTCCGCCATCTTTGCATCGCTTTGCGATTTAAGGAACTGCTTCACAGTCACCTGTGACTTTACGTTCGGTCTCTTTCTGCTGCCACAGCAGACAGTCCTAAACACGGGTGGTGTGCTGACCTGGTGTCATTTGGCAGCTTTAGCGCAAACCGTCCAAGTATTCTGGTCAAGGTTGATGAGGGACTTCCCCCAAATTGGCATGGATTCTGCTGGAGTGTATCGAGTATAAATATTTAGTTTAAATTCTACGATGTCTGTTCAAATGTGAACATTTAGCCTAACAGAAAAAAATACTATCATCCTCATATTCACAGACGTGTTTTATCAGAGCATCGCCCTTGTTAGGTTCCTTGTTCAGGCCCATCTTGGTTCCTAAGCACAGCATTATCTGTCTGTGTGAAAGCCGCTGTGGTTTTGTAATGATGTCGCCAGGTAATACATAGGAGAATAGGGCTGCCCTTCCTGCGCATACTGGTACTGAACCCTGGCTGCAGTGCTCAGGCCTTGCCACAGCTTGTTATGTGAATTTCCCATGAGGCCTGGAGTCTGTAGTCAGATACTGAAGGAATGAACATTGCATCAGCTGTGTAGCCCAGGTGCTGTTAATTTCCCAAGTGTAGGATCCCGTTAGTGGAGATTTATATCTTTGAACTCAGACAATAATATGAATTCATTCTAACACTCCATGACAAGCCTATGTGACCCTACCTCCCTCCGCCCCGCCAGATCGCGGGTATCGAAAAGGAGACTCGGCGCTGTTTTATCACATCACTGCACTGGTAGTTTACCCATAATGCCTCAGTGGTGGACACACAATTGTCTATCACTGTGACATACTGGATTTCTAATTCCTTCTAGCAAAAAAAAATTGTGCTTGAAAAATCCACAGCCAGCACCTGGCCAGACGATACCATAGGCAGAGTAGATTGAGCTGGACGCCTCTGAGCGAACTGTACCTTTTGTCCGAGATAAGTAAGCTGAAAATTTATCATCAAATTTCGAAAGGGGAACATTACACACCATTGGCTAAATGCTAGCTTATTGTGCAGAGACCAGTAAAGCAGATATGACGTGGGTGCTTCAGAGAATTCTCTGGGCCTCTGCGGGATGGGAGTAAATTTGTTGTGAAAGACTCGTCCATTGATGTCTCCCCCCCCCCCGGGTGCCGGACATAATCTCGAACTGGAAGATGTGGGCTGACGATGATGCTGTGCCCCTCATTTTAAACCCTTTGTCTTATCTGGACTCTCTGGAGAGATAAAGAGACACTATAGGTCTCTGGCAATCTGAGTTTTGATTCAGAGGTTGAGATATTCTTAGTGCATTACATGATATGTCCTACATGGGGGATAGAGGGTGATTCTGAGATATTTTTAAGCCGCGTATAAGTCATTTAAAGATGCCTTGTAATAATTAATAGCTACCTACAAACTTAATGATATTAGCATTTATGAGTGCAAAAATATCTTTTAATATGTGAATATCACAGTTTTAGGCATATCTAAACAGCTTCAAGATGACTTGAAAATATCTGAAGATATGCTAACAAGGGAAATGTAAATGAATTAGAGACATGACCTTGTCTCGCTGTAAGACCTCTAAACGTCTAGGTTTAACTTAACTTATCCAGAAGCACTGCTGCTGGATCTCTTCATACTCTGTGCTTTTAAAAGCCAGGCGGGTAAACAAAATATTAGCTTCCAGGCATTTTTTAATCCATTTCTTACATTTTATTACTGTTGCACCATGTATACAAGTACATAGAATTTGAATGCATCCATATTACATATTTTTTTTCCTCAGTGGTTTGCGTTTGGTGTCAGTGACACATAATGAAACAGTGACCCTAACTGTAATGAATGCAGACTTTTTTTTTTCTTTTTTTTTTTAAATTCCATTTCCACTTGATCGATAAACAGGACTACAGGTGCACCCAACCACTGACATGCATTTACTTCGGTCAAAAGAGGAAGAGGTGGCCAACAGAACATTCTGGAGACGTCGGGGAGATGTTTGTTTTCGTTTTTAAGCGCGCGGCCGCGACAGGGGGCGCGACATCGACATCCGGGGGAACGTTGCATGCTAGCCAGTAGAAACCTAAATAGCAAGAAATATATATTTATATATATCTATATACCTAGAGGGAAAAAAAGAAAATGAAAAGACCACAGAATGAGCAGGTAGGGAGGAGGTCAGTGGGATCAGTGTTTCCGAGCCTGTTTACCAGCCACGCCGAACTCCGGGAATCTGGCTCACTGACCCACCAGCTGTCAGCGCAGAGAAAAGCAGGATGGATCCTCTCCCGTGATTTACCGCGGGAAGATCACTGGTACCACCCTGGGGGTGTTAATCACCGCAGAAAAAGACACGGACGGCAAAGGTTCAGGTCGAGGGATGCAGGCTGAGAGACACTGAGACACCGACAGGCATGTGACAGATATGTAAGCTAGGAAGAGAGCGGGGAATCAGGGGGCCGGGGGCGGTGGGGAGGAGGACACCGCTGGGAGCAGGATGGGCCTCGAGCTGCCGGCGTCCTGCCGGGGCGGGCGGAAAGTGACAGCTCCAGCCTGCACAGGACAGGCGGGGAGGGTGAGGGGGGGAAGAGGGAGGAGGTGGGGGAGCGACAACCACCAAAGCAAGGTGAAAAGTACCAGATGCGAGGACGACAGGGGAGGCTAAGTGCGTGTGTTTGGGCAGGGGGGAGGGCGGCAGGGACGATGGAGAATCATGACGCAATCGAGTCGGCGCTGGCCCTACGCGCACAGCAAAAGAGCAGAGCACCCCAGGAGGAGGGTGTGTGTTTGGGGAGGGGGGCAGGGAAGAGGAGAAGGGAAAGAGGGAGGGCGGGGAAGGTCCAGGCGGGGTCTGGAAGAGTGCATGTCCAGCTGGTAAAGAGATTCTACCCTTCCGGTTCACTTTAAGACATCTGCAGCGTGGATGGCCCAGGAAAGCGCAATGGTTTATGGTCCTGGGGCAATCTGGGGGAGGTGGGATGCATGGCGTGGTGGAACTCCATAACTGCGGAAGATGAGGATGTAAGGGCAGGCGGGCAGGTAAAACAGACCTGTATCAAAGTCCAAATACTACAGCAGAAAAATAATAATAATAATAATAATAATAATAATAATAATGTGGATGGGCAATTCAATTTGATTTTATTCTTTCATTTTTTTGTTGTTGATTCTGTTTTAAAAGAAGCTGTCCATTAATCCTGAACTGCTACGGTTTGATCCTTGTTGGGAATGGGAGCTTCTGTGGCGTTAGGCTCCTTGGGCGGAGCCGCGCTCTCGGGGCCGGCCGTTGTAGAGCTAGGGGCCGCCTCTTTCGCTGGGGCTTCCTTGGCGGGGGCGGGGACCGCCGCTTCCGTGGGCTTGGGCTCTGGGGGGGCAGCGGCCGCCTCGGTTTTAGCTGCCGGCGGCGCAGGGGCCTCAGTCTTTTTGGCGTCGGCCTCGTTCTTGCTGTCCGGCTTGCTGTCGGCCACTGGGGGCGCCGGGGCCTCGGCCTTCACCTCCGGGGCGGGCTCCTTTGCAGGGGCGGCAGCGGCAGGCTCCTCGCTCTTGGCTGCCTCGGCCTTGGGCTTGGCGTTGGCCGTTCCTTTCTCAGGCTCCTTGGCCTCCTTGGCGGCTGCACCCTTGTCATCCTCCTTAGCCGCCGTCTGCTCGGCGGCTGGCTGCGCCTCCTTCTCAGTCTTTTCGCCGGACGCTGCCTCCGCTCCCCCGGCCGCTGCCGGTGCCTCCTCCTTGCTCTCCTTCTGGGCCTCGCCCTCCTCGGCCGAAGCCCCCTCCGCCTTGGCGTCCTTGTCCTTAGCCTTCTCGTCGTTCACATTGTAGCCCTTCTTCTTTTTGCTTAGCTTGCCTCCCATCTTTCCGGTCTCTGAGAAGGCAGGGAAACAAAGCATGTTAGCTACGTGTGCTGACAAGTCCGAAGTGCTGAAAAAATGGCAGAGACACCAGCGTTAGTATTTCTGTAAAGGAAGAATAGCATTTCCTCCCAAAATCCGAGTGATTTCATTTTTTGAAAAGCTGCCCGTAATTTCAGACTTAATCGATTAAAAGGTGACTAACAGGTATACTGTAGCATATTGTTTTCTCAGATTTGAGCCAAAGCAAGGGATAAGCTGCTAAGGTACATGCAGTAATGGCGACCTCAAAGAGATATGTCCCTGGATTACTCAGTTTTAGCTGAAAACAAAATCCCAAGTAGAAATTGTGTAAAGGCCATGGATCAGATCACACAGTCCTGTAAACTGTGTAAGCAATACAGGACATTGAGGCTAGAGCTGCCAATAGCTTTCAAACGGGCATTGCTGTTACTACGGCAACGGCAATGCAAAATGGCCGATTCATGTCGAAAAAACCTGCAGGATGTGAATTGCATTTTTCCAGCCTTATCATATGTGTGTAAGTCCAATTCATAATGACAGAATGGGGCCCTAGCTTACATCTGAAACACCTTGGGCATGTGGGAAGACATTTTGAAAAAGCATGGCCGTAAAGGGTGGGTCAGTGCCAGCGTGGCCAATCCGTCTCCAGGAAACCGGCGGGCATTTGGCACCTGGATGGTGACGGCTTTATTGAAGCCGTGGGGTTCGCCGGAAGAGGGCACACAATCGCGATGGATCGTTCTGGGTTTGCGATTGCACTACTTCAGGATTCGGAACAATGACCAGGTAGGGGGTCCGTCTGCATGTGTCACAGCACGGAACACAAGGGGTGGCAGGCTGCCAGCTAGAGAGGGACTCAGAAATCAGTGCCACCGGAGACGCAGGTACAGGGATGATAATGAGTGACCCCCTCCCAGGTTTGGCTCAGTCTGCTCTTTGCCCCTGGGGTGTACTGAAAAGCTAAGCTAAGCTAAAAGCTAAGCTAAAAACTAAACTAAGGGAGGCTGAGATGCACCTGCAAACATAGAGCCTCCTTATCACACCCCAGCACGTCACTCCAACTGTTCTGCGGCATGCGTGCAACAGCACCTCGCTACAGTGTATCGTGCAGTGTTGCCACGGCGACGTGCTCGGCTGAAATGCAACTGGTGAAATACAGGGTCTGGGATGCAAGCAGATCCCCGGCCAGACTGACACAGGAAATAAGGAGGAGGATGTTTGACCGTGATCACATTTTTCCTGGCCCATGTGCTGAGTAGGTCTCATGGTCCACTGACACCACAATATCCTCTGTGTGGCCAGGGTAGCGGGCCGAAGGCTTGGCAAGACGCCAAGGGCCCGGGCTCATGAGGGTAAGAAAGCAGGGAGCTAAATCTGTCTCAATGCAAGCGTGCACCCCAGACACAAAATGGGCCAGACTGTAACAGCTATAACAATTTGCCAGGAGAAAACTGTGTCATCCTCTGCTGCGTTACCCAGCACATTGAGGATGCATGAGGAATCTGCCCCTCGCAATCTTTTATCTTGTGCGAAAATACTGGATCCCTACTGCTTCACAATCTCCACGACAAATATGTCTGCCTGTCCAGTGGACGTGAGATTTTTCCAAACACAGCCCTTTATTTTAGCATTCAGCTGCCAACTGATTTTAAGAATTAAGACTCAAGAAAAAGAGCGTGAAAATGTTTGTTTCTCTGCTCGAGAAGGGTATCACATTTTCTGTTATGGAGGTCCACGGCTTAAAGTTCTTATTTTGGCCTTTCTGGGGTGCCTTAGTCACCGAGGGTAACCACATTCACGGAGCTCACATTGCAAACATACGCTTACAAGACCACAAGGCCAAAAACTCGCCTTACAGATGGAAAATGGAGGACGGCTTCCTGGACTTGCTGACTCAGAGCCTCCATTGCAGCCTGACAATGCCGGCTAACCACACCAAAGTAAGCCAACGGTCGCTGACCATGTGAAATGGATCAATGCTGCAGCTTTTAAGCTCCGGGGTAGACTGGCGAGCGGTGGGAAACGGCTCATCGTGGATAACCATATGCAGCAGGAGGAACGGATGCAGGCCGGAAGGTCACTATGAGGTGCAGCTACGACACGAACCAGACACTTCCACTTAGAACAAAGTCTGTTCCGCTTTTGAGACAATTAGAACAATGTGCGGGCATCTGAATAGATATTCTCTAATTAATCAGACAATACAATACAGTGTCTGTTGTTTTAATTATATGTACTGAGAAACAGGAAGAGGGGAAGGTGCATTTGTTGGATGAATTTGCAGTCAGGTCTTCGTAAACTGGCGGAAAAATGAAGTTGGATCTTTCACCCTGTAGGGTCATTGATCTCTGTGCACCAGACAAACATGGAAGGCCAGTGTGACGAGGTCACAGAGAAGACAGAGCGGACAGAGAGGAGGGCAAGGTACCAGGAAGTAGACCAGGAAAACAAGGCCTGAGCAACACCAACAGAGATGCCAATCGGACAGAGGCTAGTTTTGCTACACATCAAATATGTCACAAAGAGGAAACTGTAATCAAACATGTAGACCGAAAGCAGTCTTAAAGAAGCTGATGCTAATTAAAGGAATGTTGTAAATGACCGGGTTAAGCAGGGCCGCTGACAAACCTGATGCTGACTAAACATCCAGCCAATGTGCTGAACTAACATGGAATGCCTTCGGGTTCAAAGGTGAGATCTATTAGCTATTGATCGGAACAAACTGGCTAATTGATCTGCCATTCGGCGCAGAACAATGAGCCCGTATTGATCATTCGCAGCGTGTTTAGTATATTTGTCATTCGCATTCTACGAGTAAAGTAACACGCAATATATTACTCTGACGTGTAGCGAGTCGCTGAAATAGAGGAGCTGCACTGTGTTAGCAGACAACGACGATGGATTTAAATAGACATTATTCTCTCTGCTAGAACCACATATTTCACTTTTCCAGCTTCCTCGAGTCAAACGGGAACAGAAATTTTGTCTTGGTAAGCGATCACTACGGCAAATAATTAACCAATGATGAGATAAGTGCAGGAGCAGACTGAGCATTTCCTGATGGGTTTTCATGTTGGTAAGATGACTAGTAAATGGTACAATGACTAAGACACCAAGAGGGACAGTGGCGTCTTTGTCTGCTGAGTTAATGTGTATAAAATACAGTCTGACTCAATGGCGTTTGCACATTTGAACATTGATTAACAGTATTGTGCAAGTTACCGAAAATTGGTAATTAGTTACAGTTACTAGTTTTTTCATTCAAAAGAAATTCAATTATTTTACCAATTACTGTATATAAAAGTAATTAGTTATCAAGGAAAGTAATTTTGCATTACTTCAGTTCCCTTATTAATGCATATGTATGTACTTAAGTTTCGGCAAAGCACATTTTTTCAATCACTTTGCTTTAATCATCTCAGTATACCTGCCAGACCTATTCTTAGCAGTTCTCCCATATTGCCAATATTTTAAGTAATACACATATAACTTCTAATCAGTTAAATTGTTTGTTTGGTTTTAAACAGCATGACTCCATGCGGGATATACAGAACAAATCTGCTCTATAGCATAAAAATACAATTTATAAGTATAAAAAAAAATTAGCATAACCCTATTGTGGGTTATATAGCCAAATAATAACAGTAGGCTACATGCTGTAGTCATCTCATTACCATCGTACTACTGTTGCAATACGTCGTGCAGACTTTGGGGGAACGTCAAATCAATATTTGGTACAGTATCCGTGACGTTGTGCCAGTGGGTAAATGACCTCATAGAGATGCTTTACTGATAGAGCCATTGTCCCTATGCATGTGTGCTGTCTGGATAGCTATTTATCTGTCACTGTACCTAATATCACCCGTTCATTGCACTGCCGTAACGTCAAATGACATTAGATCATAAGTAGGAATAAGCTGCTTTTGTCCATCAATAATTTCATGCGAGACAAAAGTAACGAGTAATGAGCCTATTTAAATTTCAGTATTTTAACTGTGGCATTCAATTCGAAAAGGTAATTAGTTACATTACTTTTACCCGTCAAATATACTGGGATGATAATAATGTGTTACTTTGTAACATGTTTCTACCAACACTGTTGGTCGGTGGCCAACCTCCATCTTGAATTTTCAAGCCCCCTCTATCTCACGCTGATCTAGAACAGATTCCTCTGACGAGCAGTGATTCCTCTGCCCTATTTTACCCCATTTATAAACTATTACAAATATTTAAGAAACACTTCAACAGAAAAATCAGACGCAGACACAATCTCGCAGATAACATCGGACAATTAAAGTTTTAAATGAGGATGAAGCGTGAGTTAATGACGCTATGACATTCTATGCTCCTATTCAACACCCAGCCCCAAACTATAACAAAAAAACTGCTTATCAAGAAATTAAACTGTCAACAAAACACCTGCAAATGAAAGCTGCGGGAAAAAAAACATAATTTACAACCTTAATAGGAACGATTCTCTTTTATTGTGCAAATGGCTGCAACTGGAAAAGAAATAAACAGTGAAATAAAAGTTAGAGAAATGAAGAGGAGATCCTAACTGTGGCCAATAATCTGTTTTTATGTCACTTGAATGCCTCACACATGGTGGCAACATGACGGATGTGGCCACGGGAACCTTAAACGATGCCGACCAGGAAATCTGGACTTCCCGTTCCTACATTCGGCACGGAGGGTCAGCTGGAATTTTGAATTCCAGTCCACAGGGATGAAAGGTAGACGAACGGGCCCAGAAAGCGCATAGGGGAGAGCGTCAACCGTCGCGGGCGAAACGAGGCAGCATTCAAGGCTGAGGGTCAGAATGCATGGAACAGACATCTGAACATCACATCTGGCAAATGACTCACGCGAGCGCAAGCACAGACATCAGGAGGATAGGATGTTAACAGATAACATCTCGGGCACCCGAAGCATCCCGCCATGCACACAGGACGCACAGAATCTGACACAAAGCTGCACTCCGTAAAAACTGGATAAAGGAAGCCAACAGGGGCAAAGTGTGCTGGTTTTTCTTTTTTTTTTCACTTAGATGCTACTGGGATGAAGTATCCATGGCAACGGATGAGGATCCCAGCAGGCGGTGCATGACGACGCAGGTGATTTTCCTGCAGATCGAGGAGAAGCGTGCCAGCGCAAAGCAGATCCTTCTGTTCGGCACAAAATCCCACATCATATGCATATTTGGTATAGGTGTAAGCAGGGGAGCGGGGGGAAGTAGGGAAGTCTGCTGTCGTGGGTCAATGCAAAGAAATAGGATTTTGCTGTGGCCATCTGGAATAAGGTTTTAAAAAATGCATTTCAAGTTCTACAATTGAAATCAAAAATGTATGTTAAAAGAATGTTACGCTGGTACAGTCGTTCAGTGTGGAGTTTTACTGCCTTAAATATCCAGGGTTGGGAGTTTGAATCCCCTTATCTTCGTGGATGGATTTTGTATATGTCCTCTCTGTGTCAGGAAGGATGTGTAAACACGTGTGTGTCCTTCCTGGGTGACCCCTGCTTTATGCCCTGTGAATCCTGGGATCAGCTCTAGGCTAAATAAGACCCAGTACTGGGTAAGTGGTTTGGATATCGATGAAAGTAATATATATTAAATATGTTTACATATTGATTCATTACTTGGTAGATATTAAATAAGTAAGAGAGGCAGGCAAAAGAAAATCATTCCTCCACAGTATGGAGCCTGTTACGTTCTGTCAAGAAGCTCAACATCTCCATTATAACACATCTGCCATGGCTATGCTGGGAATATGTGCAGTAAATCAACAGAACAAACCAATAAAAGCCAGATACATGCGTGACAGCCAAGGCTGACGCAGAGATCTGACGCACCTCAGGAACTAAATATCTGCTAAGATGTGTATTGATGTCTGATTACATTGCTAGTATTCTGGTTGAATGATCTGTTCCACTCAAAGGAGTTTTGAACTAACATTTGCATATTAAAATCACACGCATACTGACAAAACTTGAAAAATACACCAGATGAGACTCAAGCTAACATGGGTTTATCAACGAGCAGCCAACCTTATCGGAAACAAAGTTATTTTGTATCGCCTGCATGGGGTTGTGAGCAGACCCTAGCTTGGAGACTGGAAAAATAGAGCAGAAAATCTGGCACACTGGCAAAGTGCTGAGACACTGGGTAACGCAAAGCATTCTGGGAGCTAGTCGACAAGCAAGAATAACTTTAACTCCAGTTCAGAATTCAGTCTCAGGCCGTCTCCTAATCAAATAGAAATTCTAAAAAAAAAAGAACGAGACCATGTCTGAATATAAACGTTTAAATTTGGGGAAGCGCAACACATTCGTAACTATTTACCAGCTACTCCCAGAGAACATCTAAGGAACTTTACAGAATTGTCACATTATGAATTCACTGATTCCCACATCAGCTCTACTGACAATATAACTGCTTTGCCTTTATTTTATACATTAAGATACTAAGACATCACGTTGTCTACTGACACAATGGGCATCCATTAAATTACTCGTTTTACTAGATGAATAGTGACCAGTCGTCTTCCATAACAAATGTCATACTTTAGGCTTCGTGTGTTCAGCTAAAGCACAAGCGTTAGTCCTGAGATGGGAAAAGAGGAGAGTTTAGCTTCCAGTCCAGGCAAACTGCTCATCTAGCCAGATAAGGCGTTGGAACACAATTCATCAGTAGTTTAGAAGATCGATTCCCAGGCCGAGTTGGATGGTGAAACCCTTAGTTTGGAATTAGTATCGACCCAACGGTTGTGTGTAGGGGGATGGGTTCAGACAGGTCAGCAGACAGGTAGCTATTAACCCAGTTAAAGGATGTTTTTAGAGAATAACTATAGAACAATTTACTGCAATCTTTTTGACTTGGATGACCCACGGCGAGAGCTTCTCGTGACATGTTTCACAGAAGGGGGTGGAGCCTTAGTGAGAACAGGGAGGGGGAATTCATGTCCTGACAGACTGGGACCACAACCTCCTCAGGCACGGATGAAGAGTGCATCAACAACCACAATTTATTTAAATCCATGAGTTCTGGAATCTTCCATTTCGGCTATTCTCTTTCAGTCAGTAAATAGGAACCATACTGCTGGCCCTCTGGTACAGAGGAGGTGATCTGGGTCTCCCTTGCGATGGAAAAGCGGCCCGCAGTGGGTTTGCCTTCAGTTCTGTGCAAACCCAGATGTTACAGCCATCTCTGGTAATTATAAGCTTTAATCAAAGGTCAGCGTAAAGAGAAATTTCAGCCATTAAAGCAATATGATAACAATCTAGATTTTGCTAAAGTACCACATCTTTATACAGACATTCATGCCCCATTACTCCGATAGGGAAATTAAACTGATGATGTATGATATATGTTAGCTTGGACACCAAAATAACAAAGGACTTTCAAAACATTCTGATCTGTCGTCTCCTCTCCACACTGCACCCACGAGGGAGTACTCAAAGTCAGCTGCAAAGCGAAATCATTTCAAACTGGATCACAGCCCACCTACCCCAAGAAACACAAGTTAACATCCTTTATCAAGCTACTTAACACCGTACGCCGATTTAACAAGGGCATCCAGGGAATGAAGTGTATCTTATTACACAATTACCGAGTCCTCCCCCCCAACCCGGTTCTCAGATTATTTTCAATATATTAATTAAAGGGTTAGCCAAGACACAAAGGTTTGCCAAGGCAAAATTGAACATCACTCAAGTTTGTCATTGACTTATTGATTACAGTTATTATATAATGCATCCTATCATAATGCAATGAGTTAAATATTGTATTACAAATGGGTCGGTTGGCTCTTAGAGAGACTTCATGTATAATTTAGACGTCAAACAATTTTGACGACGACAAGATATCGGACATGTTACCCTTTCCTGTTAATAACAGCACATAAATCCCATGGCGGGCGAGCCATGAATGTACACTCGCCTCGTAGCTATTCAGACATTATGCAGAAAATGCAAAACAATTAAAACCATGCTAGCAGAACCACATGCTATTTCACAGCTTCATCAATAATGATTTAAACAGCCTTGAGATTAAATTAATGAAAGATGCATGAATATTAAATGTATCCTGACATGCATTATATCATTATAATTATATTTAGCAATTACGTAATTATTTAGTGAATTTTACTCAATGTATACTCATATACCCAAAGAGATTTACAACAATACTCACGAGTACTTTGAGTATGCAATTTTATAGTGATACTGAGGCCAATTAAAGGCTATCATCTTGCAGGTTGTAATGAAGTTACTCTTGTCTCCTAGGGTCCGCATCGACCCGTTAGCATCTCTATCAAGGGGTCAGCCCTTGTCCTTATCTTTCGGCGCTGGCCGCTATGACGGACGCCACAAGATGGCGGGATGATCGATGGCTGTCCGCCATCCGATACGTGGGAGACGACGCGCTGTCACCCAGCGATCAGCTTCCCCAGGGTTTCGCTGTACCAAAAGGGGCTGGATAAACTCGTACCGCGAGCGCAGGTGTCTGATCTGCGTGGATACGCGGTCTAACTTCTCTGGACCATGGGGCAAAATGTAGAATCCCCTCTCCCATTTTATTGGCTTATCAGACTCCCCCATTCCAATCCCTAAGACCATTTCTCATGCTTCATTTATGCAGCTGAATTTTTATTGAGGTATTTCAGGATTACCGAGGCCCGGTCTGCAACTACTGTGCTTCTTAAAAACCATTTCAACGAGGAAACCCTCCAGGCACTGGGAAAATTAGTTTTTTTTTCCTTCTCAGCTCATAATTATATCAAGTCATGAACGAGGCAGAGACTGAAATTAACCACATTCATCTGAAAACTCAACAAGCTTGACATCTAAAACTCTGGAGCTCAGGCACACTGGAAAAAGACATCTGGTGGTTTAAACTGGGAGCTTGCAAACTTGGTGCTATGCACTGACCTAATTATTAAAGCATGACATGACTTAGCTGTTTGACATTCTTCATATAATAAACACATCAATCCATCTTCCATAATTGCTCACAGTTAACTAACTGCTGACTGCTTCCCGCTTAGAGGGTCACAGTCACCTGAAAAATGACAATTATGAATTAACAATTTGCATGGATTACTTGGATTACTTCATAGCTCAGGAATAACTAATTGCAAATATATCCATACTATTTAAGCTGCATAGTAATTTCAACCGAACGATTGGTTGGAAAAGTTGAAGAATGAGGAAAGAAGACTTTCTGTTTGTTGCATCTGAGATGTGGGACAAATTAAGATAACAGCAACGACAAGGTCCAAGTCTGTTAAGACACTGTGAGCCTCTTCTCATTGCAGAATTGCCTATTGAGCTGGACTGGCTGTGGGTAGAGGCAGCCAAGTCAAACAGTCGTTGCCTTTATTGCTTGCTAGTAGAGTGAGATTTATGTGCTCCTGGAAGTCGCCCGCCAGCAGGGGGCGCCAGCACCTCCGGCCGGCTGGATCAGTGGCTATTTTTACGCGGCGGCAGGATCGCAGCAAAATGTTTCATGTGACCACCTCGGGTCCAATCCAGCGGGTCGACCAATCCCCTTCTCTGAAAGGTACGACTGTCATTTAGCATCGCAGCTCTGCCTGCATCTCTAGTTAGTGTTATTCAACGGTGGCAGACAGGCCAAATGCAGATTCCATAGCCAGCGTGTCATTTCCGGGCGGGGGGGGGGGGGGGCATACGGGGGAAGGGGGACTGGGAATGGGGACTCTGGAGATTCCAAATGAGGTGCCAAATGATGACAGCAGTCAGGGGCAAATTAAAACTACAGTCATTAAAATGGTTTTTCTTGCCTTTGCCCTCCTCGACTATTCCAGAACTGCAACAGATGTAGGCAGGAGACCAAGACGTGGACAGACACTATCCGTCCTACCTACTCAAAAAAAAAAACGACTCTATCAGCTGAAATGTGTGTCTCCTGTTTCCGGTAAACATCCCTGTTTCTGGTATTTTAATGCAGATCTTGCAAGCTTTCAATGTCATGAAGAAATTCCAATGCCCTTTAAAGACTTTTCTTTTTAAGGTTGCCTGCTTGTGCACTCTGTAGTTCAGAAATTGGCACATGGTATCTGTAGCCAGGATTTTTGCTCCAAAGCTATGTGAAGAACAAGCTGCACTCTTGATATTACCATAATAACAGCATCGTAAATTCCAGGCAAGTCAACTGCAATGGAGGGATGAGGTAGGTCCTCCTGCTTCTTAAGGATTGTGGTCTATGGTCTGATAAATATTCGACCACACTCGCTCTCCGCACTGCCAACATTACATTTTCTAAGTATGTGCTCAGGCAAAGGGGCATTGGTTTTTAAAGGGGACGTAAACTTTTAGCACACTGACTTTAAAGAGAGAATCAACGTCTTATGGCATGAAAACCGGGGAATTTTTTAAAAACTGCGTTGAGTCACAGATGTCACGCGCAGCAAAAGCTCTTCCCACGTCGTCTCCGCGCCAGGAGGAGTAAAAGAGGAGAAAACCATGGACATGAGACTATATGAGCCCATTTTTTATACAGCTATCCAGTGAAGCCAGAGGCTCTTGCTCTGAGATGGAATCCAATACGGCCCCCATTCCTCCCAGGTTCCAGCAGAGGCTCTCACACCTCCGTTTGACAGAAGACAACAGGGACTTGATGGTAGCCAGATCCTCTGAGGCATCATGCTTCCCTGGCAGCAGCTGGTCTGGACTCGCGTAGATTCTTAATACCTTGCTAGTCTATTAACCCTTTCAGGAACCTGACAGTCTTACGCCAGGCACAAGGTGGCTCCTGCTCTCACTGCCGTTTAGCATCTTGGATAGACTACGGAGGAAGTGTTGCGTTTTATGACTAAGGGCGACCTTAATATAACAATGAAAAAATCAATATAAAATAAAATAACTAAATGCGCACATTGTTTGCTTAATGTATGTTCGATTTAGGAATGGCAGATATGAATGTAATCAAATAAAAAAAGCCGATAAAAATTGCTTCGTTCCCCGATAATTTGAAATGATTACGTCAAAGCATTACGAGACTGTGATTACGTGACTGATGACTACATGATCCGAATATGTGTAAACCAGGTAATTTAATTCCACTGAAATGGAGTCAATGGCATGATAGTGGGCAGGGTCTGGCAAAGCAGGCTGGGTCCCAACCCAGGAACATGTGATCCTGCCAGCCTACTTCTGTTTGTCACTCTGTGCGAGTCGCATCGATTGTTCACGCGCTTCTCCTAACAATAATGTCATTCAGCATTCGGCCCGGAGTTATGTCCCCAGAACCGTGTCCAGTGCTGCCATGCCGCGTTAAGGATCCGGCGCCCAGGACGGGTCGGCCAAACCGCAGATGGACGCGGTACCATCAGCCCACAATGACTCCTCTGCCTTCCCTCGTCCCCCAAAGGCAGGACCAGTGATATACCCCTGATCGCCTATCATCCTTTATTTTATTATTGTTTTTTTTTAGCACTTAAGGGAAAAACCACAGGCGATGGTTCAGAATTAAAGCGAGTCAGCCCATTACATAATGACTTAACTGAAATTACATGTAAAGTTTGGCATGGACAAATATCTAACTAAATCTGCCATTTGACCCAATTTGCAATGAATGGTTGGGGGCATGAGTGGCAGGTGAGGACTATAGAAGCAGAAGCTTCAGGAGAACATGCAATGCGGTGAAATCAGTGGGTCAGGAGTCACTTTAAATACTTTGTATGAATACTATCAATAAATACTATCAGCTTGGAAGAATACAGAATATCACATAAAATATATGAGACCAGAGCCAGAATAATCCCAGAATAAAGCCCATAAATACGCTGCATAGTTACCATCTGGATTTCATCCAGATTTATGATGACTGTAAACATACTTCTGTGCTATTTCATTGTATTTTCATTGTTCTTAGTCATGTGGGGTCAGTGGTACTCAGTGCAATGCTTTGGATAGTCTGTGCTCTGTGAGGCAGATTCATCACTTTGTCACCAGCGGTATGAAGCTCATCGTTTCCTGAACACGTGATCTTGTTAACTTGAGGCATGTTTTATCCCTCATGCCGTTCACTCTTCCACACATCCTGGAATGAGTAATAATGTCCTATGAACCCATTTTTCATAGCTAAATTGAGAAATATAGAATGTAATATTTCTCTGGAGAGGGTTGTAGCTACTCAAAGAGTTCGCTGTCAGATGGTTGTGGGCTCTGAGTCTCTAGATCTGCTTCCCTGCAAAATATTGCTCTGGCCAGAACAAAGGGCTCTCAGCTTTAAAATCGCAGTAGCCTATCTGTATTATAGATAAAATGATGACCAATTGCTACTTGTTTTTTTTACCCCTTGTGAGGTTTCGGTGGAGCCGCTCAATAGCCAATTATCTGCCAGCCAAACAGTTTGAAACGTGGCGATCTTTTTCTCTCTGCCCGCACACAGGAAGTGAATCGTCCGCTCCTGTCACAGCCTGGTGCTCTTCGGACACTAATTAGACTCCGTTTTAGCCTCTGGGTACTCCTCCCAAACCGATGTGCCAGGTGCAGCATATGTGAAGGGCATGTTTTCGTCCAGATTCCAGAAGAACTGGCATGATTTTCTTATCTTCTCTGCTTGCATTCCACTTGGGGACTTATCCACGTAAATTTAAAGCTCATGTTTTTAACCCGAGGGTATTAGTCATACACTCTCCAAATACTCGACCGCAGCCGATACTCAACATTCTGCTGTTTCTTAGTCCATAGGGTACATTTTCCGGTTAATTTTCACCCACTTCTCGAACTCTTGCCTTATTTGTCATTATCAAGAAATTCCTCCCTATTGCAAGTAAACAGAACCATACAGAAATGCATTGAGTGACTCCAAGATAAATCAGACTGTGTTCGAGGAGAAGTATTCAAAACACTCTGAAAGCCTAGCTATGCCAAACACGAACATAAGGAACTAATATTTAACTTGCACTCTTAAGAAGTACTTTCGACATATTTAACAAGTAAGTCAATGATTGTTTAAGATTTAAGCACAATAAGATCGTTTGGGAGATGCACCTGGAAGGAGAATCCTTATGGAAATATAAGAACAAGGTATGAAAGCGGAACCCCGCGTGTGTTTGTTAACGATTCAGCCCGAAAACGCTGAGAAGCTGCAGAGAGAGGCCCCCAGGATAGGAGCTGAGTAAATAAATGTAAATTTAATTCCGCACTGGCTGCAGAAACTGGAAGTTGTTTAATAAGTTATTGCTAAATGATTATTCCTTCAGCGGTTACTTTAAAAAGTAAATTCCTCGATGTTATACACGGCCGGAGAACAGGAGTCCCGCAGCTGGCAGCTTCAGGGCCCCGACAGAAAGGTGACGATCTGAGTAACAGGCTTTGTGTGCAAAGGCTCCGTGGTGCGGCGGTTTGGAGCTCCGCCGCTGTCCGTCACCGTGCGGGTTTGAGGAACATCTCAGCCACCTCCGCTTCATTATTTCGCAATATATCAACGGTATTTTACAGAAGTAAATTCAATACAGACATGACACATGAGGAACTGACTAAAAGTTCTACAAAGTTTAGAAGTCAGGGCCTTTGAAATTATTTGATATAAATACAGAGACTGACTCAGTGGCCAAGTACCAGATACGCAGCTGGAAGATGGATGGATAGATGAATGGATGAAGGGATGGCTGGTGGATGAATCGTTCAGCAGGCTAAGCCTCTGTGTCTGTGATCAAAAGGTCAGCAGTTCAAGTCCAGCTTCTACCAAACAGTCACTTGTCTGTGGGGCCTTGAGCAAGGCCCCTAACCCACCCCCCTCCCCAGGTACCAGCTATTCCCTTGCTGTGACCCCCCAAGTTTGCTCTCCCCTGCAAGGACAGCGTGATGGGGCAAAGCAAAAAGAGAATTTCCCCACAGGGATTAACAAGGTATCCCTATTCTATTCTGGATGGATGTGAAAACTGGTCATTCTTGCTGTGTTTGAATGTCTAACAATGACCTCAGTTGACAGCAGTACTAACCCTGAATGCTTTTGCTTACACATTTGTGCCTGTAACTTATACAGTATGTACCTCCTTCATTATACCTTAAGACTAAATGATTTGATGTTTTGGATCATTAAGTAAATTTACCACGTTCTACATTTTTCTTCCATTCAATGGTCTTCTGTTTGTCCATTACTAATTTTGCACTTTGCTATGTTTACACATGTCAAAGGAGGGCATCCAGTGCACTCACTGGCTGAGCATG
The DNA here is from genome assembly GCA_026777045.1 of Hyperopisus bebe. Lineage (NCBI taxonomy): Eukaryota > Metazoa > Chordata > Actinopteri > Osteoglossiformes > Mormyridae > Hyperopisus > Hyperopisus bebe. The sequence continues at coordinate 1,860,181 of JAODJW010000081.1, read as the reverse complement.
AAGCAGTGCTACACACCTCAAAGGATGGGGATCCAGTGCACTTACTGGCTGAGCATGAAGCAGTGCTGCACTGCTGAAGTCACTTAGATGATCTCCTCCCCAACACTGGCAGCTCGTCGCTGGGATTTCAGTTCCACAGACAGAGCGAGGCTGATTCTGAAGATTCCAAGCATCCCTGAGAGGGTTCAGGAGTGTGGAGGACCTAACTGACGTATACAGTGCAGCTTCCAGCTGCGCTCATCGACTGAGACTGGCCAGGACCTCCCGCCTGAAGCCTCTCTCAGGTCCCTGTGGTGGCCCCATACATTACACCTGCTCCCCAACACAAGTTACCACTAACAGCATCTTCTCAACCGACCATGAAGCAGCCATTTAGATGGAAAGAGCTTCAAATCAACGGCCCCCTCTTGCCTGAAGCCCACATATTAGTTAATGCCCAGACATCACTGCACTTATAAGATGTTTCAGCTTCTACTGGATAGCAGGGTAGCTAGAAGACTAAGCCGCCACTTATAAGGACGGCCCTGAAGATTCTTGAAAATGCAGAGAACGGGGCGCTTAAGGACGCGGAGTGCAAAGCCATTCTTCATCTGTGTTGACAAAGTACTTGCATAACTGGGTCTGGTTTTAGATTCATCATAAGTACGCTGGAAAAAGTCAACAAGTATTTAAAAACAAAAGAATGTTTGTTTGGACATACCAAGTGCGTGCCAAGCGGCCTTCCTACCTCAACGTGATATCTGCTCCAGCGCTTGCTTAGGTACTTGTTGACTTTGTCATGAGGGCCTTCACACGTTAATAGCCCCAGCAGGATATTTGCATAGATTCTACTTGGTGATGCTGTAGATGAATTTAATGATGCATGGCATTTCTCAGACAACGCCGCTTGGTCTCCCGTCTCTGACATCACGTGGCGTATTCTGCAGTCAAGCCACGGCGCCAGATTGCCCCAGTTTCTCAAATTCCACTTTAACGTGACAGCTACGTTTTCTTCCCACAAAGAATTAAATAGCACTCAATGAAAAATTCCAATTTAAGGCATGTATCTGACACCAAAGGACCAGTCGACTAACCCACTCATCGATTCATTTAAGTGGAGATGGATGTCAGCTCACTGTTTTGATCCCTTAATCGATCACCAAATAAAATGTGTCAGTTCAAAGGCCACCCCGGCTTGGTTGAATGGCTAATTTCTATGCAGGAGAACAACAAAATGTTGCTTCATATGGCAGGAGCACTTAGTGCAGGGAACATGAAAGCCCAACAGCAGACAAGGTCTTTCTGCAGTGAGCGGCGAAAGCCTGTAGCGAACAGAGAACAATAAATGTCACAGAAGATCTTCCATCCTCAACTCCTCGTCTTCACTTTAGACTCACAATCGACGTCTTAAGAGAGAAAAAGGCATGTTACACAACAGGGGACCTCGGAATTATGACAGAAAGCCAAAGGCAAGGAGGGGCATTTCAAGAAATTTTATTTTGAGGGCTGTTCCTTCGCTAATGCCGAGTTGATTTTCGGGTGTCCGGAACCTTCCGGGGGTTGAGAGCAGAGTTAGCACAGTGCTTTTTGGGGTGTGCTATCCGGCCGTATTCTAAAATGTTGATATGTGGCTCTTTCTTGTCATGTGAAATTCCCGCACATGTAAATTATGGACCCTGCACAGGACCAACGAGTATAGAAAATGGATGGATGGATGGATGGATGGATGGATGGATGGATGGATGAGTAAAGTATGGAAACAAACTGAGGGCTGTTCACCGTGGCATGGAGTATACCTATGGGAAGCCCCACTGTGAAAATAAATCCCTTTAAAACGGGGGCACGGTGTATACTAACCCTTTTAGTAAGCTCACCTATATAATAACTTCACACCTACCTACAAAGCTGAGTCTCATTTCAGAACGTTTCTGCGGCATGTGCCACCCTTCAACCGGGGTGCTTCTGGACCTGCTCCCTCCCCCCCGCCCCCCCGCTCAGGCTTTGACCGTCTATGTGAATAACGTGGGACCCCCCCCGAGCAAATAAATTGCAAGCCGGAAAAAATGCACTCCTCATGCTGAGTCTCTAATTTCAGGTTTATTTTGGAGTTTCTGATAAAGGACAGGCCACGGGGGAACTTAAAGGGCCAGACAGAAAACACGACATGCCAGGAAGTCAAAACCGATGTGACAGCACATAATAATATTAACGATAATGTGAGAAGCACAGACATGTTGACGGGGGGTCGGGTACAGAGCTGTGTGAAGCTCCAGAGCAGAGAACCTTCTCGCCTGCAGAGAGCCTCCCACTCTCCCATGTCAGAGGCGCCTATCTGCACAGCTACCAAAGGACAAGCGGTGCTGAGGGTCAAATATTTTTCCGACAGTTTGTTAAAGAGTTGCCTGGATGCTCGTTCTGGGAAATACGTGACCTCTGACCTGCCCAAGTCTTCCATTCTTTTTACACGTAATTGCTTGGATTCAAGGTTGCCATAAAGAAAACAAAAAAAGAAATGCCCCTCCCCCCCCCCCGAAAGCATAATGTAAACACTGCCAAACACACAGACCCTTGGCTTAAAGGGACCAAACCACCTCGGTGTGTTAACATTGAAAAGCTTGTGTCTCTCACTCATGTCTGCCTCCCTCCATTCCGCTGCCACTACTACTGCCCCCTATAGGTACAGCATTGGTACTGTACTTTGCTGCGTTTGCATTTATATGGAGCATTCCAAAGCTTTGCATTCCTATTCTGGGCTTGAAAAACTCCTGCTTTGAGGGTGAGCAAAATCAAATCAAGGGGAGAAGATTTGCATGTACATATCACATATGACGTATTGTGCAGCCAGTCTGCACGCTATGTGTATGTATACAGTGGGAAGCATTACCTATACAGGAACTAAAAAAGTGAAAGCTATTGTCACAAAAGTTCCGCTATAGTAAATTCGATCGGAGTTTAACTCTCCAGAGAGGTGGCAGCCAGTTGTCACGGCGACCATGGAACAATGAGGTCATCACTGTAGCCTCGTGCTCTAATTGGCCAGATAGCACCAGGGATGCCAGGCAACACTGTCTGTCCTTTATTTATTGCATTTAGGTAGATATTAATGTCCTTCAGCCATGAACGGGAAGGTCCCTGTGGCGACATCCCAAGATGACTTTGACGTGATGGGCGGAGCAAACAGCTAAGGGGGGAGGTTCTTGGAAGTTGGAAGGAACCATAACTGGGATGGCCGAACAGCAACCACACACACACACACACGCACGCACACACAAAAATACTCATCTCATTTGTAGAGTCCTTGGTTTATTTTCCATTCTCAATCTCTGAACTTGACCCAAAAACAAAAAAAAAACAGAGGGCTTTGGCGCACCGTCCAGACTTGAGAGAGGGGCCAACTAAATCACAGAAGAAAAAAAAAAGAAACCACTGCACAGAGGCTGTTCTCTTACGCGGTGGTGAAATTTCCGACGAGCACAAAAATACATAAATCATTTTTAACTTTTTAACGTGCAAATCTGGCGGCCTGTGAACTTCCACATGCAAAAATGCAGAACAGTGCAGACGCAGACTGTTAGCGTCGCGTCGGAGATGTGAATATACTGAGCCATAAACTCGAAAACGTGATTATTTCTTGCAATATTACAATGATAGTATCTCCATAAAAGACCTTTTGAACCAGAAAAAGTCGAACCTATTGTTTATACAAGATAACTAATAATCAACCCACACAGATATGAGAGTATTGAAATTGCGACAGCCTGATCGTTTGCATAATGAGTCAAGCTCACTGGAACGCGACTGTCAGTGGAACCGGGCCGTCTCCAAAAGCTGCCCCCCCCCCAGGCTGAATGTGTGGACACTTCCTGAGACCTGCTGGGAGACAGCCAATCGCCTGAGCCTGAAGGGGTCAGAGGCGGGACTTAAGACGGCAATTCCTAGATTTCAAAATGAGAGAAACCCAGGGCCCACAGCTGAATGAGGGGCAGGATAAATGACACGGCCTCAAACGCCACCACCAACCTGTTCTCCGGTTGGGTCTTGAAGCCTTGTTGCCATAGCGACCATGTCGCTTTTATTTCAGAGGGCAGGGCGCTGTAACCCCAGGGTAAAAGTGAATATTCAAACTTAATTAGCCAAATGAATCAGGTGACAGCGGTGATGCCCCTGTGTCTTTCCATCTCACAAACGCTCTCTCTCTCTCTCTAAGAGGTTTAATTGAATTACCTACTGATTTCATTAGACAGAGCAAGGCCCGACCGTGTCCTCTGGGCAGGCTGCTGTCACCACGTAGACTTTCCGGTGCCGCCTCCCGAGGAGAATTCTCTAGAACAAACCACAGCTCTCCGATTCCCATCTGCTCCCACGGTTCCCCTGCAGATTGCCGGTCGGAGACGCGGCACAGTGTAAGGAACACGCATGCTGCATGGTACCCCGTCTGCCATCGTGCATCGGGCTTCGAGGCCGTTAGCCGGTCGGACATCTTCACCCGAAAAGCGAGAGGCGGAGAGCTGAGAGGGGTGCCACTTTGTACGCGACCTCCCTCTTCCCTGCAGAAGAGTGGCCACAAGGCGAAGCCAAGTCACGTGCCGGGAACACAGCGGGAAAGGGATTTCAAAGACCATCTGCCATGATAAATATATCTCCCTTTGCCTCAGCTCGACCAATGAGGATAACTCCTGAAATAAAGGAATACTGATAAAAAAAAAACAATAAACCAAAAACTCGCACCCTTGAGATAACAAACAGGACACATTACATGATCTTAGGCTAGTTGTTCCAGTATCAGTTAAGTGATAAAACAGTCTTGAAACCATAGTCTTAAATTCTAAGAATACAAATTATTGGGACCTGAAGTGACTGTTATTTCACTTGCTTCCCGCCAATTGCTTATTGTGTTTTTCTAAAAGGTCTTCATGAAGACACGGTTCCAGAAGCTGGCGTAGAAGCTATTGGTCAATGTCGTCATGATTTAGGGGAGTTATAAAGGGAAAAAAACAGAGTGACTAAATCCGCACTTTGCTGTCCACTTCAGGATTGGAGACACCCAGCCGGCGTTCAGAGGCTCGTTCCTGGGCGTCTGGCACTTAAGGCGGCCATGACTAATGAGCTCTAGAGACTTACGCGGGATTAGCACTACGGATAGGCCTGGCTAATGCTAACGGATCTGCTCTCTGCAGCCATGCGGGTAAGTAGCACGCATGTACCCCGTGGCCACGCATTTGAAGAAAATGCGAATCCTTGTCAGCGATGTCACACATGTGAGCTGCTGAAGGAAACATGACTGCCCATGATTTGCATGATTCTTGTGGGGGAAAAAAGCGCATAATCTGAGACCTAAACTTTTTGTTACGCCTTTAGTGATAACAGAGGTCCTCGGGGTGACAGGGAGACTAGAGAATATGCACGTGTGCTTCGTTGATGGTGAATTTTGGTGATTTAGGGCACACTTGCTGATTACGATAAATGCCCGAAAAAATGGCCAAATACAATAATCACCAGCAGAAGCTACACAAAGGACTCCATGAGGCTACAGTAAAGGATAAACCTCACAAGCAAAAGTCTTAGGATCGAATCAATGAAACGGAAACTTGTTTGATGATAACATTGTCATTTAAGCCTTCAGTGTGCTGATGCTGAGAAGTGTCCGAGCCTCAGGGCCTGGCCGCCCGATATCTCCTACCACAAACCCAGCAGCCCCCAACCAGCATGACGTCCAGACGTCGAAGGCCCTCATTCCCAACAGCGCACCCGTCGCCTCAGTTCGGCACTTACCGCACGGAAAGCGATCCATCCGAGATCCGTGGACCCAGAGAGAATTCAGGAGGTTCACCTACCAGTTCCAGGAATCATAACAGGAAGTGGAGGGGGGGGGCGATATGGACACAGGTGACACCTCTGAGGTGTTCGTTATGGAGGAGAAGGGTGATGAGCCAGCAGCTGCAGCTCATTTTATCCCGATGTGAGGCTGCTCCTGCCCCCCCCCCCCCCC
>JAODJW010000081.1:1839266-1854054 GCA_026777045.1 Hyperopisus bebe | reverse complement strand
GGGGCGGGGGGGGGGGGGGAGGGTGGTCGGGATTTGGGGAGCTTAGCAACCACGCACGACTCTGGAGAGGGGAATACAGAAGAGCTGCATCTTTTAACCTCACAAAATGGATGCTGGGCCAACCAGGAGATCGAGCCAATGGGAGTGTGCGATTTCTGCGGGCTCGCCGGAGGCAGCTTACTGAGTAAGTCAAATATTTATCCACATAGATCTACCCCCCCCCCGCCCACCCCCCGCCACTGACATACTGCCTGTATTTTATTACGGCTTCCTGACCGACCCCTGCAGGTCGTCAGCAGATAAAGGCAATGCGCCAGGCAAATGTAGTCAATCACAGAGCCACAGAAAGCCCAAAGCAAACGATCATGAAACATTGATTCTACATTTCTATCTTTACAACAAATACTAATGACTCAAGTATAATAGCCTTCTGTACAAAACCACCATTCAGATCCTAGGGTATCAATAATGTGCTTCGTCACAGACGTCATGCTGTATCCTGGCTGAACATCTCAGTAAAGACTTCAAGAAAAACTCAGGCTTCTAGCGTATTTAATGCGGACCCAGGCTACAGCATCACAGATGTAACACGTGTCAGTAACGAAGCACTTCTTTCAAAATGCATATTAGGTTCCGCAGAAACTGCAAAAAAGAATTAACTTTGCTCTGAATGGCTGCCTCAGATTCTTCACAACACGGAATCACATTTTCAGAAACAATGAACAAATACTTATCAAGCAGATTTATTTAATTTGATGTTTTGGCACGGTTGGCAGAAATCTAATTTCATTAAATCAAGCCCTCTACCCAAACTTAAAATCAGTAACAAAAAAATAAAAATAAAAAAAAAGATACTAGCACTAAAGTAAATACCTGATTCAAAAAGAGTAATATATATACATGCCTCACATGCCTTTGGCCATAACTGATGGTTTGGGAAGATGAGCTGATCAATCACTGTAGAGTGACTAACAGATGCTGAGATAATGTTCTTTGAAATGGGCTTTGTGTGTTTTGATTTTCTGCATGGACCACTTAAGGCCTGCTTACGATGGTATTTCATGGCAAATTACTCATTCGCTGGAGGCAGACTCTGAAAGGCTTAAAGAAACCAGAATGTTCATATAAGGTTTTGTGTCGTCTGGTAACTCTAATGCACTCATTTGGTGGAGCTGAAATGTTGGTGGTTGATATCCTGTAGGTTTCAGTTTGGGTGTTCCAATCTACCCTGCCTTTGTTCCTGATATTCAGTACAAAATCTCAGAAATCCTGGTTGGCTGATGCACTTAAAGTTACACTTGTAGTGCATCTAAACATCGTAGGTATTTGGCTCCCACACTGGAGCCATTTAGGCCACATTGAAGAGTCAACTTCGAGCAGAATCTTGCCCGAGGTGACCTCATTATGCACACGACATTTGCCAACTGATGTCACTGATGGCTCTGCAAGACGTGCACGCTCGTGAAACTCGGGCTATGAAACAGGACACCTTGGCCTCTACTAGCTGCTCATCTGGACACAAAAGAAGCGGCGTGCGTACAGAACTTCTCCTTCACTATCTGGCAACCGAGAAAATATGATGCGACATACGTCCAAAGCAGGAAAAATATGACAAAACCAAATGACTCTGGTCCGGACTCCATGCTGAGGTGCTTCATGGCTTCAAGTAATATAACAGTTCAACACGACCAAAATGGAAACAATTCTCAGTAAATATACAGCAGCTGTTTCTCTGTTACGGTATTTGCAAATATTTTGGTTACTGTATGGTAATGTGTTCCTTTTAATAGCTTGGAAATAAATGGCTGTATGTTTTACATATTTAAATAGATTTGCAGTTTCCATAGCGAAGAGATAAAATGGAAATAGTATGCAAGCAGAATAAAGACGAAGCATTAGCAGACTCATGGACCGGTAACATCTCAGTAAGTAACATTTCTGGGCAGATCGAAATTAGAAAAATAGAAGGGCCTTTCTTTTTTAAATATGTACAATTTGGGAGGTGTTCCGGAACCTGCACCCTTAAACTGCACCTTATGCAGTGTTTAATGACTCAGATACCTGTAGGTTACAGGTTTAAATCCCATAAATGGAGCACTGTACCTCCAGCACAGTTCTTGACATGCAGGCTGCCGTTAGATGTTCATCTGCAGAGGTGAGTGACATGAAAAGGCCACTGAACATCAGTCCATCGCCGTGATGCTCATCCAGCACCAAAGCAACGCCGCAATTGATTCGGTCCAGATCAAGTTATCCGCATGTCATCTCATATCTTCACAATGACACACTTTCACTTCTTTGTTTCATTTCAAATCTCGTAAGTGAATCAGCCTCGTTTGAAAGTCAGCGGTAAACTGCAACGGAGTAATTTAATCACGCACTAATATTAAATTTGAACATTCACACTTAGGCCAAAGACATAATGATATTACTCCAGGTCGGTGAACGGTTGGGCAGAAATACTCAGAAAGCCAAAATGACAACGACAACGTCCCCTTTTTTGTCGGGTATACAGGGAATCGTAATTCCAACCTCTTTCTTCCAGAGTGCAGGAATGTGGGGCTATTTAAGCAAATCAGTCCCCCATCGCCGACATAACCAGTGCAAACAAAACAATTTCCCACTTGACGCCGCGTTGGCTTGTCGAGGCGGGTTGCATAAATAAGGGTCGACAGCGGCAACGTGCTAATTGCCACTCGCGCCCGCTCCCGTTGCTAGGCGACCGCGGCCGTCTCTTGGCCGTCGCTGCCTCGTCCTGCGCGTTGGGCGGTCCCTCCCTGCGGCGACCATCCTGGCTGAGAAGACAAGATGGAGCTCTCAGGGACAGGCGAGCGCCTTCAGCTCGCTCTGGCAGCCCTGCAGACTCCATCTTGCGGGAACATTCGGAGACCTATCCTCAGCCTATCACTGCTATGTTTGCAATAGGGGGCGGGCCTATAAGGATGATAGCAAGAATGAAAAGTGTCCCGGAGAAATTTAAACAATAGATAACATGACCTGTGAAGAGATTTTTCTGCATCACTGTGTAATTGGTCAAATCATACCTCTGGTAGAACACGAGCAGCATGGAATCCTAAGAGACCATTAATCAGAATAGCCTGATTATTAATTTATAGCGTTGGCTGTTCAGGTTTGCATCTAACCCTTATCTCTGCCAGTCTTCATTTCTCCCATGTGACATGGACTGATGCAGATCGACTTCCCTCGTTATGCCTTTAATGATCATTCGAGGAATCTAGACCAAACACACGAAGAAGCTGGAGGTACGTACAAGATGGAATGACATTCTTTACACCAGAGTTTCCCAATCTGGTGCTTGGGGTGCTGTACACAGTCCACGTTTTTGCTCCCTCCCAGTAGGGAGCAAAAATGTGAAATGTCTGGCAGGAAGCTGAGCGGAAGCAAAAACGTGGACCGTCTGCGGGTCCCCAAGGACTAGATTGGGAAACTCTGCTTTAAACTGTTTCTTCAGGCTCCCTAGTTACACTATATGGACATGTATTGGGACACCCCTAGTAATTATAGGGATTGGCCACATGAACCACACCCATTGCTGACATAGAGGTATATAATTAAGCACACAGCAACGTAATCTCCAGCACCAACCAATGGCAGCGGAATGGGGGGGTCATACAGTAGAGGTTAGTCAACCTAGCATTGTCACTGGACACCTTTCCAACAAGTCAGTTCTCAACATTTCTGTCCTGTTGGAGTTGCCCAGGTCAGCTGCAACTGAAGTGATGTGGAAACATCTGGGAGCGAGTTCAACTGCAATGTGGCAGCCACACAAGGACCCGATCACCCAACATCAACACCCCACCGGAATGGCAGCAAATCCCACCAGCAATGTTCCAACATCTAGTGGAAAGCCTTCCCAGAAGAGTACAAGATATTATAGCAACTAAGGGTTAGCCAACTTCGTATTAATACCCTTTGATTCCGAGTAAGATGTTGGACAGACTGGTGTCCCAATACTTTTCTCCATATACTGTATGCTAATCCTGGTAGAATGGAAGAGGTCATGATCTAGTGAAGAATCACAGAGCCGCTAAATGTAGCCGAGATGCGGAGGGACTTGAACGCCGGCCGAGAGCGAGCTAAGCCTCTGCACCTAAGATTTCTGGGACTCAAGCGATCAGTGTAGCTACTGCCAGAGCGAGGGGAGTGTCATGGATTCGGACCAGAGTGCAGCAAACTGGGGCCCATCAGGGGCCCGTGGTCCCTCAGGGTCACTCAGGAGAAGCTGGCTAATTAGTGACTGATCCACAGCAGGTGACATATAGTGAACATAATAGCTTAATTACAGAAGTCGTCACTGACAACAAACGAGAAGCGGTAGAGCCCCTGAGACGAGCAGTAGCCCACCCGTCTGAGCGGGAATCCAAATTCCTGCTGATCTCGACAGAAGCTCATCCTTACTCTGCATCTACTAAAACGGTCCCAAGTGGACGGTGCTCGAGAGCTGGGCCAGAGCTGAATAATTTCCATGCCTGTGATGCTCGATCTCTGCCTTTCCGCAACAGCAGCAATATTCTGTCGGGCTGGTGGGAGCCAGGCACAACGATGGGGTCCAAAATCCCGCCAACGAAAAATACAGGCCCGCATGCCAGGGCACATACTTTGGGTCCCGCTACCCCTCCAGCCCGGTGGTAACGGAAAATGCCCAATAATGAATGTTCCACCAGGACCCACCGAGCTGAAAAGGAAAGAAAAAAAACCTGGCAAGCTGTCATGTGTGGAAACGGACGACTCGAACCCGAGTACAGTGGCCTCGTTCTGCTTGTGGTTGGCGGAGGGGGTGTGGGATTAGATCGCTCCTCTCCAACTGCTCATTAAGCAGTTTCCATTCAACACATTTCACTTTCCACGAAGGCTTCTCAGATCGAAGGGGGTGCTGCTGTGGAGAGGGATCTCCATTGATTTCCAAGCAAGTTCTCAATGCTGCTGATATTTATTTCGTTTACAGATACTCTTCAAGAGACAAAATCACTATTCAATTGTGAAGTTTCCACATTTATACCTTTTTATACAGCTTGATTTTCACTGCAGTGGTTGAGGTTAGTTACCCCATGGGGGTTCTCACTGAAGCGGATCATCTAAGGATCCTTACTGGGTTCTTATTGAAGTGGATCATCTCAGGCTAATCACTGGGTTCTCAATGACGTGGACCTTCTCAGGTTCCTTACTAGGCTCTCAAAGAAGTGGATCATCTCAGGTTCTTTAATGGGTTCTCACTAAAGTGGACCATCTCAAGTTCCTAATTGGGTTCTCACTAAATGGACCGTCTCAAGTTCCTAATTGGGTTCTCACTGAATGGACCGTCTCAGGTTCCTCACTGGGTTCTCTTTGAAGTAGCAGGGGTCAAGTACTCGTGTACAGCAGAATCCTCCTCCCGCATTTAAACAGGTTTTTGGTTAGAAATCCAAGTCCACTACACACCAAATGTTGATTTGGACCAGTAGGTCTCATTTCCTGCATCATCTCTAGCTTGCATCAGACACCTGCCATTTTACATAATACATTAAAAATCCATTTTATATATTTTTTGAAGAAAACAATTATGTCTTTCTTGAGCAGTCCAGGCTTCCAGTCGCTTAAAGACCATACAAGTGATGGTATGAACACAGATGATCTATATTCTTACTGCCTAATGCCTCAAATAATCTCAGCAAATGTTACATCATCAAAGATGGATGCCAATAAATGCTTTCACCCCTCTGCTGGCTTGGCAGGTGCTATCTTCTCCAGAGAACCAGGGAGGGGGGGGGGTCGGCTTTAAGCACCATGTCACTTCTACACCACGTTCCCCTTACGAGTACGAGTCCCTATAATTATCGTTCTCCGTTCCCCTTTTCCGCCTTCCCTCCTGCGCTGTAATTACGAGAGAAGGGAATTACAATTTTCGGCTCTCCTACATATTCCGAAGCACATCACCCCCCCCNNNCATTAGCTTTCACATTTGGAAGCAGAGAAAAGCAGAAGCAAACATGTGTTTTCGCAGCTTCTGCCCATTACGCACAAATCTTTGGTCCATTACGACAAATCTCTCCATTCCGAGAATGAGACCCAGTTATTGCTGCCAGGTGTAACTGCAAGCCATCAAACCTTCTGTGTTTCAAACGAACTCGCCTCGCAGATAAAAAGATATCCTCACGACAAAGCAGGTTTCAGTACTATTCATTATGTGCTGAGCAACGAGACGTCCGTGAAGCAGTCCCCTTAAGCAAAAAGAAAACAGCCAAATAGCAAATGGCTATTCAAATAGCAATGGCAAAACAGGGGAGAAAAACAGTCAATATTGTCACCCAATCTGTCCATCATTGAGTAATCTAAAGGGGATAAAAATGAATTAATATGGCGACAGTATTTTCATTCAGGCCTTTTAGATCTTTCAAACCGCGCGTTGTTTATTCTGTGTCATACGGTTTCTTACTGTCCCAATAACCATCATCATAAGGCATGGCAAAATAGAAAATCGACGGCTTTATCAAGCGTACGGGGAACGGAGGCACGCTGGCACACCTGAAAGTGCAAGATACGGCCAGCAAATCGATTCCCCTGGGGTGAAGCTTTTCTCCCCCTGCGGTCGATCGAACGGAACAGCAGTGCGGCTGATCCAGGCGGCTGGCTCAGCGTCATACGGCAAAGGCTTCTCCAGGAGGAGGTAATCAGTGACAAAAAGACCTCAGACAACAGCCAGGCACCATTGATCAAAAAAAAAAATCCTTGGTACATTACAAGCAGCGTTAAAATATTTAATATTCCCTTTTGTATTTTGAGCTACCATATTTCAGCGTTAGCAGCCTTGTAGATTCTAGAGACGCCGAGGTCTGCGGCAATACAAGGGGAAGATCCCGCCTTCTCTCTGAAGTTGATGGATCGCTTTGAAGACAAACCCCAGGTAGACGAAGATTGTGTCCCCCTCCCCCTCCCCACCCAGCTGCCTAAGTCCCCCTTCTGGGCCAGCCGCCTCCACTTTATCCAACTGACAAGTCTAGTCACATCAGGAGCCAGACAGGACCCAGGCGGGCAGAGGCAGGGCAGGAGGGGAGGCCCCAAGGGGTCTGGAGGGGGAAGAGACCACCATTACGGCCCTTCGGAGCCCTGATTGGGCAAAGCCGTTCCATCGCTCAGCCCCGTCCAATCATCTCCAGGACGGTGTTCTATCACCCGGCTTCGGCCCCGCACAGATCCCAGAGATCCCAGAGATCCCAGAGATCCCCTCCACGTCCCCAGCCACCTGCATCCATCGCCTCAATGAAAACAGACAGAACTGGGACTCTTTCGCGAAGATGGCAGAGGCCCAAAAATAGCCTGCTGAAGCCTTCGAAAAGCTTCCCGCTTCTGTTGGGAAACGAAGCCAAAGATGCGAACTCAACCCCCCCCTTCTGTGTTCTATATTCATACATGTCTTGACATCATAACCATACCTAACCCTCTGATTAAATGCGCACGTTTCTGTGCTACCACTAGTCATTACTGCAGCCTAACCTAGGAAGCCACTGGGCCTGACATGACTAAGTTTCCGTATGTGGTTCCAACAGGAATTTTTCCCATGTTTCATTTTGTTCTATTTCCCTGTGTCTTTTCATAGATATCGAGTTATATGGAACCATGAATTAAATTGAGTGAATACTTCAGATACAATGCAAGAGATTTATGACCAGCTATTAAGCCCCTCCCCCCTATGCCACATGCTCACTTGTTATTGGGCCAGTGCTTGGATAGTTTTTAGCAAGCTTGGCCTATCACGTCTGAACTTTTCTTTGATCAGCCAATCAGCTTACACCAACAACAACTTGGCAGGCGGTTTATTTCTGATCCTGTAGCCCTGGACTCCTGTACTTGCTGGCCTCCACCCTGCCCCTAGACCCACAATTCTTGCACCCTTTCATAGACTCCGCCCCCTACCCTATGTACAGTGAACCATCCAATTCTCAGCAAATACCTGCATTTATGGGCATGAGCAGGTAAAATGAAGGGTCCTGTAGTAGCATTAAGCAAGGCAGTCACGTGGCATCGCTCCTGCGAAACATCCAGCCATATTAAACGCTAAGAAAATCACCGTCAGTTGGGACGAATAAGCGTCAGCCAAACACTTAAATCACTTTCTCAGTTAATGAGATTCACCATCGCGCTCTGCGCTGCTAGTGAGTCCCACGAGGGGTATTTATGGAGCACCGGTGAGGATCCAGCGTCCCCTTTGCTCTTAGACGATACAGTGCATGCATGAGCTACATGCAAATTCACAGAAGCACACGAGCAGCGCCTTTCCATCAGGCAATGTGACAAACGCAGGCACGTTTTAATTATGTAGTAGTAGTAATAATATTAATGATAATGGCACCATCAGTGAACCCGTAGTGTGTGAGCTGCAGATATATACTGTAGTACGTTTGTGGCGCCGTTACGCCCCTGATCCGTATCACCATACGCCCACTAAAGGCAGCAGGCAGCCACTGAAGATCGCGCTGAAATCCAGCCTAAAACAGCTCCGGAGCGCGGCGCCCCGTGAGATGCGTGCGCTTCCACCGAATGCGGTACCTCGCCCGGCAAGTGCCAGCAGCCATTTTCCACCCTTGTTTCTTCTACGCCATGCATGATGAGGATAAAACGACGACTGATTTACCCTTAAAAGGAAAATATGAAGACCGCCCCCTGCCATAAATAAATAAATAAATAAATAAATAAAGCAGATGGATGCGCAATATTTGCATCTAATGAAGGATGTCTATTTCTCCTCATTCAGTGACAAAAGGAAATGACCTATAAATACCGGAGCCGAAAACGATCCTGTTAGGCATCCGCCGCGTTTTACAACGCGCTCCATCCTAAGGGAGCCTTAATGCGCATCTTCCTAACGCCTATCTAACCCGGACCGTCAAAACGGGGGATGACATAACATTACAGCAATAGCATCATCCACCTATAAGCAACGATTTCCAATCCTATCCTCATCGCTCCCAGTCCCAGAGATACATTAGACTGCGCCGTTAGGAAGCCTGCGGGTGGCTGTGGGAAGCTGCCAGTATTCTCGTTTGCGATTTTTTTGGGATATTGCTTTTACTTTTACGGGGGAATCTGTCTTTGCAGTGACAGAGGCACGTAATATACATGTGTCTAAATTCCAAGTACATGAATATATATAGGTTGCGTGGAATCAGCGTCCTTAATTACGGCAGTGAAAATACATCATTCACGCCTAAAACCCATTTTCTTAGTGGCTCGTAAATTGCACAAGTTACTTTGTAAGTGTGTGTGTGTGTGTGTGTGTGTGTGGGGGGGGGGATCAATCGTCCATCCACACCCTACCTCTAATGCGCATGTGCCCCTATGAGACAAAGGACTCGAACAATTACTTAACGTGATTCATTCATTCCCCAGACATAACAGTGGTACGCTATAGCGCGCCATATGAAGGCGTATTTGCATCCGGCTGCGTTGACATTTACAATAATTCCAATCCACGCCACTGCCAACTGCTTGTTCCTATTTTAATGATGATAATAACAATCATAGCCGTAGAGCATCCTCAAATTTCTGTTATAAAATCAAGATGGACTATTTTCCTGCTCCTTCGGGCGACTCATTAGACTCACGCATTATTAACTTAAATACCAAGAGCGGCCCCTGCGTATTTCTACAACAACGAACAAAATATTAAAAGCCAGCACAACGATTTTATATATTAGAAGAAAGGATAGTAAAATAAAAAAGAGAAAGAAAAAACTGGTCACCGAGCCAGATGTCACACCCCCAAATAGACACAAAGGGGTGGGGTGCTGTTAGAAATGTTTTTAGAATTAAGAATTCATCTTTATATGTGTGGGGTCTCTAGATAAATAAAGCCAAAATAATCGTGGAAAAACAAATTTTCCGCAATTCATTTAGTTATCAAACTAGACAACTTTTTAATATCTGAGCGGCTAAATATCTGGTCCTGCTTTACAGATAAATGACTTAATTACGTGTTCAAGGTTCACGTATTATAAGTATCGGCACCGATGAAGGTGTCCGTATCGAATAAAATAAATTTTGACTACAGCACAAGTGCAGAGAATAACACGCCCCTTTGTGCGACCATTTTCCTAACTAAAAATCCAACAGAAACGGCTTCACGTTTTTCTTTATTGCAAAACATTTCTAAAGTCTGGCCCATAGTTTCATAAAGGTATCCTACTAGCGGATCATTTTATATTTGCACACCATTTCTCTATCAAATATATTATCCTATTATTTCAAATTGCGCTGGAGTGCAAATGGAGATGGAAACGCAACTAGACAAGAATGTAACAGTTAAAAAATAATAATATGCCACTTCTGAACAAAACTGAGGAATAAAATGCATGAAGCTGGACATTTAGGTGACTCTTACCGGTGTTTGCGGGGAAGTTGTACAGGGGTCCGCGGCTGGATGTGCTGGGCTTTTTTTTCAGCGGCGGGGTCTGTGCGCTCGGTCGCGGTGCCTCAGCTTAGTGGCGCTGTGCGCGTCTCCGTCTGCGCCTCGCAAGCGCGCGCACTGTAGCTGAGGGGCTGTTTCGAGCGCCGCTCACGGCATTGCTGACCTGGGAGGGCGCTGTTGTGCCGGCCGAGCTTGCTACAGTCCCACTGTAGCGCCAGACAAATAATTTTTCTTTATCGACATTTTATGCCTCCCCCCCCCCAGCATTAAGGGTTGATGCGAAATACAAACTAGTCTTTTCATCACTAGACCTGAACCACGAATATTAGAGCATGTCATGTGTCAGGGAAATAAAATTATCCTCTGAAGTCATAATTTCATAACCCAGTTATCATTTAGGTCAAGACCATATTTATAACATTTAACGAGACGATACAAGGAAGAGTGTAGAATCTCTGGTACCGTAGACCTAGAACAGGTTATAAGACATCTTTCTGAAGTCTGGACTGAAATACTTATGTAATGATACCTTTTTTAAAACCTGCGTAATATGAACATGACACTTACACGACATCGGTGTCTGTTTATTATATGGAAATATAACATGGAGTTATGTCAATGGTGCGTATGTGAATGTGTGAGTGTATCATTTAGGAAGGTTTTCAAAAAAAGTTGTGGATGCAGCTCTAGCTCAGTGTCTAGCTGGTGGGGTAGCTGGCACACTGTAGCTGAAACGTTCAGACTGCAATTTGCAGATCTGTAAACTGTCACCAGTTAAGGCTCTGGCTGAATCCCAGGAGGATAAATCAGATCGAAGCCACGTAAACATCTTTGATAAATGCAAAAATACTCTGGATATGACGATAAATCAGTTCTCTATATGATGGCACCTTATGGAGTAATTCACACTCATGTTGCACAGGGCAACAGAAAACCGACAGTCTGAGTGAAGATGGTTTGTACATATACCTGTATCTGTTTGAATTCGTCAGAGACTGTGCGTAATTCCAGCAAAGCCACTGGGCCAGTTCCAGGGCATATTAATCACGGCTGATTGCTGCTGATGCATGGCGTTGTTGCAGCAGGAAGCAGGGACAGTGACTTGTCATCCATCGCAGCAGTCAGGAAGACGGTATCCTGGGCTCAGGAACAGCAGGAACAGGGAACAGCTCTGTCTGTGCTCTTTGTCTACCTTTATGTTTACATTCTGATTTACAGCAGCCGGTTTAAGACCAGAGCAGCACAGAAAATGGATTCAATTTAAAGTAAATCACCTAAATTTTTTTAACTCGATGTATACAGGAACTAACATTTCACCTTTAACGCAGTTATGTATAATCTTCTGACTCACACCCTCCAAAACCAAACAAAAAACCTCCAAAAGCCAGTCGTCAATAGCTGAAAACCAGTCAGGATGGTGATTGACAACAGGCCCCGAGTTTGAATACAACTCGCCAGTGGCCTCCAGTGGTGACATTTGGTAGTGTATGTGTGGCTTTGATTTCTGCGCTGGTAAACAGCCTCTCCTCCTCCTCACAAATTCATCGAACCATCCTGTCACCCATCACTTTCAAACAATTACCCCTGTCAATTCACAAATGAAATAAGTGACACCCTGGTTATATGCTGCAGGCACTAATGCTGAGATCTTCACAGACAAAGTGAAAGTTGTTTAATAGCAATCAGAGTAATTTGATAGCAATACGAGAGTAACCACTGCCTTCGCCCCTCCTTGTACAACTGCTTCAATAAGAAGAGTACAATAAATCTTTAAATGTACCTCACCAAGCCTGTTTCACATGCCTATAGAGTATGTTGGCCATAAGTAAGTTTTCTCAAAAAGATCTTGCCAGAACAATGGTAATTAACACATTCAAAAGCCCGTATTTTACATTACACTGATCGCTCATGGATACAGACTGCTACTCCATTCCAGTAGAAAGTGAATAAGGAAATACTGTAGACTACTACACACCTAAGAACAAGGGTTTGTTTAAGTCTTGTACAGCGAGGAGGGGGGAGGGGGAGAGTGACAAAAGACACCTACAGTTTCCTTCCATGGCAGTTTTAGGTCACCCATCTACATGTTCAGTAGATCAAACAGCTTCTACAAGACATACCACTTGAGAACTGACTGCAGAACCACGTGCGGGGAAAAAATATGACAGAGTACAATAACCGTGAAGACAGAGCGTGGTCAACACAGAGCAAACCATCAACCGTATCGTTTAAAGCTGACTCGCTTCTCCACCACGTCTCGAGTGTCAAGCTCCAGGGGAAACTAAAAGCACAACATAAGGTCACGCCATGCTTTTAAAGAACGCGTGTCACCCGTCCTGCCGCTCTGAAGCGGTAAGAGTACGCATCTGGCGTGACGCTCACACTTTCACTACGCACTCTCACGCTCACGCAAGGAATCTTACGGTAAATCTATATTATTCCATTATGAATCCAAAATTAGCTACATCTAAAGCGTTGGGGTAGTTTGCAAACTGTACCCTACTACTTATTTATAAAGTAATAAAGCTGTTACATACATGTGAATGAGTGTGCAGGCTTGTCTCGCATTCAAAATCTCGGGCCAGCTACAGTAATTGACCGAAGTTGACAACCCTGCCATGCCCTCTACTGCACCCTGCCATTTCCGCTAACCGCTGGCGTTAGTCACTGTCCTCTTTTCAGGACTTTGTTATGCTCATCCACCCACTGCACCCTCCATTCAGTCTCAAAAGAGAGCTCGCGAAAGCAAGATCACAGGTGCTCTACTTTCCGATCGCACCCCCCCGAACACTTCCAGCGTGCAGCGTGAGTTGCTCCGCTCCTGCTTTGCTGTCTACAGCAAAGCAGCCGTTTCCACGTACCGTTAATTGCTGAAAGTAAAAGGAGCACTGAGCGTTCTCACATACGCCGTGTATTGCAGGAATACTCCAACCGCTCTGGTTTGTGATTCAAAAATAGTCTGCCTTTAAGTGTTGTCTGAAAATGCATATATTTATTCTCTCTGTAGTTACTGAGCAAAGGACGGATCCTCAGCACAGATCTGTATTCTGAGCACAGCCGTCACTGCTGTCACCCTCACGCTAACATGTATCACACTGTGATGTTGCTATTGCTTGTCCCAGGTGATTATAATAATTACACACACACACACACACACACACACACAGTCCTGTAATCATATCTTTTTGGGGACCGTTCATTCATTTCTATGGGAAAATGCTAATGCTAACAACCTTATGACAACCTTAACCCCTACCCAGCCCTAACCATAACCATAAGTGACCAAACAAAATACAAGAGTTTATGAATTTTTAGTTTTTTCATTGCAGTCACGGATATTTTTTTAATAACTTTTCCCATATGCGAAACTAGTCCCGTTAAGGTAAAAAAACGGGTATCCATTACATTGTGGGGACATTTGGGAGAAGGTAAGGTATACCTGGACCCCCCTCTCTCTCTCTCTCTCTCACACACACACACACACACACACACACACACACACAGCTCCACCTCTTTGTTGTGCTATCTTATAACAGGGTAATTCCAAATTGTGATTGGCTACATCGCACCTACATCACCCAAGCTATTTATAAATAAAACACCATTCTTTCTTCTCCCCTGCGCCTCCCACTTGGGGCCATCTGGTCCCGAGATCATGGTCCAGGGAATTCGGGAGTCATTTTCCATTACCCTTATGTTGTCAAACAGGGCCGCCTTTGTAAAATGTAACGTGACATGCTCTACAGTTACTTACATGTGAAAAGGCGTCGTATTCGATTTAGCTTCCTTCAAATCGACCAGCAAACATTGCCTTGTGTAGGTTTACAATAGTATAACCAATATTCTGATGTAAACTAAATATAAAAACTACCTGCAGTAATTATTAATCTTCGCATTAGACAGTCAGTGTACTTGTGCTCATTTCATATAACAGCAAAATCATTTCTTTTGTAGATAACCCTCCTAAATATTAACATTTCTAGATTTGATACAAAGGTTAAATGTTATGTCTGTTTTGATCTGTAATGGTTTGTCTGTCATCAGACATCAGATAATACCCACTGCAAAGCTAAACTAAACGAATTACACGCCGTGAAATGCTCGAAGATTGTAGCAGCGATCACCCAGGATGCATTCAATATGTCCTCTAGATGGCGCTTGAGACACGCCGTGGAATTTTCCGAGAGCAACCCGTGCTGCTGTTATGCGTTCCTACCGTATTTAACTAAGCGGGTACCTCCGAAATAGTTTTATTCCGTTTCTCGCGAGATATTCTGTTTGTCGAAAAGATTTTTGAGTTTCCCGCCAGAATAATAATAATAATAATAATAATAATAATAATAATAATAATAATAATAATAATAATGATAATAATAATAATAAT
Organism: Hyperopisus bebe; assembly: GCA_026777045.1. Classification (NCBI taxonomy): domain Eukaryota; kingdom Metazoa; phylum Chordata; class Actinopteri; order Osteoglossiformes; family Mormyridae; genus Hyperopisus; species Hyperopisus bebe. The sequence continues at coordinate 1,839,268 of JAODJW010000081.1, read as the reverse complement.
AA
>JAODJW010000081.1:1826354-1837008 GCA_026777045.1 Hyperopisus bebe | reverse complement strand
ATGCTTTTCACAGTGAAGCATGAGTACGGGTACACTGGAATGCTTTTCACAGTGAAGCATGAGTACGGGTACACTGGAATGCTTCTTGTCACGTATCCCATCATGCTCTTCTTTGACACACACACACGAAAGATAAGAGCAAAACTTTGAGTCTGAGTGCAGGTTGAAAGTGTATCATTTGCTGCTTATTTCCCTTAATGTTTCTATAGTAATTATGATTATATTCCCTCATGTTTTATAGACCGATGAGAAGTTCTGGGAATATGGGAGGGATTTCCATCAGAATGGAGCCACATGCATCACAAGCCATGTATCAGGTGCCTTGTGTAAGGCTGGAAATTCTTATTAACTTGCGTAACTGCTGCAGACTTGGCTGTGTCTGTTTTTGGTTTGATTAACACGATAAGGATCCATTCCCTTCAGATGTCACCCCCCCGCCCCACCCCCACAAGCCAACTCAACTCGATTCCTACTGTAGAAACAGGCCAGTCCTCCCTCATAAGCAGCGTATCAGCCTGGATCCCGCTTAATGACGCCCTTAGATTGGCTTTGGATGCAGAGCACCTCCGACTGAGCCTTAATCATCGAGCTGCAAAGACAGCGGCATATATTGGCTGCTATGCACCATCTGGGGTCATATTTATCTGGAAGTCTTTTAAGCTCTTGCATTCTCCCAGTGGATAAACCAGTGACATTTGCTAAACTCCCCGTCAGACTTTCGTCTAATCAAAATAATGAATTTGCTTTCATTTCTGTCAATAAGGGCCTCATTACTGGTAAAAGTCACAGGGTCATGGAAAAGGACAATTAAAGATTGGTATCACTGCCGCGTCATTCTGTCCCTGCTACTCTCCTCTTCCGTTTCTGCTTTGTGCATCGCGCATGTTTATTTCCTCCCGTTTCTCTGCTCGGTTCAGCGTTACGCTTCAGAGCCAGAAACTCCCCAGCCTGCCAGCCTCCATCATCTGACATCTGGCATCGGCTATGTGGACTTGTGGCTGATTCCAGCACAGCACTGCTACCTCTTCACTACCATACCTGCCTCGGCTGCAGCTTGGGTGTGCAGGCAAGCAGACCAAACGAGTCGATTAATTAGTCAGCCGATTCATTCAATTGGAATGACTCGCATTGCCAGAAATAAAGCCTTAACTCAATGTCCAGATAATGTCAGGGTTGTCAGCTTCTCAAGGACGACAAAGGCCCATCATGCCTTGGTGATACAGGTTGCTATAAATGTACAGAGTCAAAATATTCACACATGCAAATAATAGTTTTGCCACACTCATCCTTTAAAACGCTTCTATAAATAGCTCTATTGATCTCTTATAATCTAGAATCTTCAGTGGAGTTTTGGCCAATAAACAAAGGGATGTATTCTTGGCAAAACATGTGTGATTTTTCTGCAGCTCTAAATTTAGGGCACCCGGTTCTGCTGTTTGAAGCAGTAAGCGAAGGAAATGTTTCCAGAGGGTGTCACAGCAAGCGGCGAAGGGAAATGTGACCCCCCCCCCCGCCTTAGGCTAAAGCCCATAGACATGAGGGAAATTTTTGCTTTCCTCTCACTGCGGGAGTGGTAGGGTCCGCTGAGGTATACGCAAACTTGAATGGCGTTCCAGTTGACGGGCACAGGATCATACCAAAGTCTCTGGGGGAGGAGCTGAGCCATTCATAGTGCTGTCTTGCAGGCTGCACACACACAGGCCAAAGTCAGCACCCCTCATGGCAGCCCTATAGCTGTCTGTGTTAATAGCCTCAGACAGCCAAGCCACTTCGGAGCCAGCAAAACTTTTTTAAAATGAAAACAAGAAATGGAACTACCTGCTAGATGAAGGTTTGTCTGTGTGTTTTATGGACGAAGACCAGGGCAGAGACTGGTTGGATCCGGCCCTCACCTCATCAGTTTAACAACAGCATGTAAATGTCAAAGGCGCTTTGTCTCATAATCATTTAATAGCAGTAAGCTGGGCTTTGAGGACTGACTTGGCGTTTGGCGACCTGTAGGGGGCGGCGGAACAAAATGACTGAATTATCCAGGAGTTTTTTATTAATTCCATCATACGTTGAATATAATCTTACAGTATGAAAAGCTGCTCTATTTTTCAGGGATTTATCTTTCAACAGCAATAATGACCCAATGTTCCAGGACTTTATCATCAGTTTATTCCTACTGCTATGGAAAAATTCGCACGTGATACGTGACATTCAGTAAAAAGCAGTGGAATAAAACAATAGACACCCAATTTAAGGCATAAAATATACTTTGTAAGCTTTATGGTTAGCATGTAGTTGCCCAATCTAGGATGTTAAGTCCCTGAAGTCTTTGCTAATGCTGTTTATAGACATATTTGATGCAAATCATTCATTTATTGAAATGAAGGTAATAAAAAGCAGTCGGCGAAAATTCTGTGGGTCTGCTTTCCAAAGTGTTAAGACCCTTTTATTTTCTTAAAGTCAATTTCCCTTCATAACCCAAGAAGTGGCTCACAACGCTGTCTTCATGACACAGGATGCATGGAAGTAACAGTTTCCCTCTCTGTCCCACACTAAACTATGCATTCCCCGCTGAGCAGCTTCAAGGCCATTGTTGCTGAAATGTTTGGTCTTGGGGGGGGGGGGTTGGATATCAGCATGTAGGTTTAAGGTCAGCAGGGCAACATCCACCGGGTAACCTGCCTCGCACCACAGGCCGAGGACTGCGATCGCACATCTGTGAAAGTCGTGCAAGGAGCACGGACGTAAACAAGTCTCTCCGAGAGCCCAGGAAACACAAAAGTTACCCTGATGGCCTGAGATCCCGACCACTGACTCCATTTTGCGTCCCTTGTTTCCCGGGACGGGTCACTGGCTCACTGTAACTCTACACTGGACAAGCGATATGGAAAACGGATGGATGCAGCGCTACTTACCATGGGTATTAATGTTTGGAAACAATATACATGTTTTCTCACCACAATCATTACTCATCCTTACTCTCGCTGCTCTGCCATACTCAGTAAAGCCATTAACTGCTCTCCAAGGGCACAGACTTCGAGCCTTAGAGTTTGCTCTTGAACAGCATCGATTTTGTATTTCCATCAGATTTTCAGGAAGTCAATTAATGAAAGCAGATTCCTCCCGATGTCCTGAAACTCCCAGGCAGTACAGCTGTAGACCCACAGTACCTGTGATTCAGTTTACGGGCTATTAACGCGTCTAAGTGTGTAATACAGACTCCACAGCGAACATTGTTGACCCTGGTATGTTTACATCCATCCATTCTGGCGATCCAAGGACACCATTGTCCTAACAGTCATGTAAAAGTCATTATTTTAAAGGGCACCTGACATCTAAATAAATGTAAAACACGGAGACAGTGATTACTGGGGTTGGAGACAATGGGGCAGGTAAATAACGAACCTGGACAAAAAGTCTAGGATCAAAACCATAAAATCCACTAAGGTGGAACATCTTTAATCAGTATCTAGGCTCTTCTCCACTTCAGCTCCCGGGGGGGGGCAAACGGCGCTAACACCGCCTAGGTGACCCCAGCAAATCGACGAGATGCTTACATCTATGACCAAAGTATGAAAACCAAGCATATTTTGCATGTAGTTAGTGTACATGTGACTCAATCTTGTACTTTCAGCGAACCCAGAGCAGCAAACGGTTGTCACGCGGTTCAAACAGATTTTCAGGCTGAAAAACTTTAAAAAAAAAAAAAAAAAAATCTCTTGCCAACTCCTAACTGCATCATTAAGTCGGGGAATATATATATATATATATTAAAAAAGGTACAATTAGTTGAATAATTGTTACTCATATAATTAAACACGAACGGGACATTTGTCACGATGTCTAATTTGTCACACGAACCCAGCCTGATCTTTTTAAAATCCCAACCCTTTTTTCACCACATATAGTCCAAAGGTCATAAACTGGCACTTGGTAGTTAGAGTCAATTGCATCATATTCAATCTCAGGTCTTTTCTTCTAAACCAGTCACGGTTAGTCACAGTCTTTCGATTTTGCAAGTCAGAAAGTGATGTGTTGGATGTTCTCTCCATTGACGACTTTGTTCCATACATTAGATATCCTTCGCAGGGCACCGACACTCTGCGATGGGACATCAAATGTTGAGAAACGATGTTAAAAAATAAAGCAGCTGTGGTCTGTCAATTGATGCTGAGTACGTGCCAGGTAGTTTCCCGTTTTGAAGAGGGGACTGCGCAGGTTTCGCTGCGCTTTTGCTCGGGACAGCAGGCGGAGCCGCGAGACGCTCCCATGCTTCGCTTTAACATTCAAAGCGCTTCGGGGAGGAGCTTCGGAAATACATTCGGAGTCGAAATTTAAGTATACACTGTTGGACAACTTTAGTTATAGTCTTACATTTATGCCTGAGCGTTTTAACATGAGAGGAAAGGGCAACCCGTCGCTCTTTATACTTCTGCAAACTTTGGTCGATCCTCGGGATTTTATTTTGAATTTCTGAAAGGCTGCATCTTCTGTCTAAATGAATATAAGGGCGCATGGTATTTCTGAGGTCTAAAAACAAAGGCAGATCTCTGGATTAGCGTTATTTTTTTGTTCCCCTCTAAGAAGAAATGGAAACGGGAATGTCTAAAATGGACTAAAATACGTATTTATCCCTGATGTCTGAGGTGCCGCACAACATTAACACATGTTTCTGCTGGATGTTTTGCATACTGTAACCTTACTGGATTAAATAAATAAGGAGGATGGATAATTTCTTTACTGTGGTAAGTTAAGTCGACTAAAACACGGTTTCTAACTTTAATGAATTCATTGTAATATTCAGGTGCGGCGTCAATTTGACCGGTATCATTTGTAACTGAGTTAAATGAAGCAGCGTTAAGAAGAAATTTCCCTCCGTTCTGATTTCCATTGCATTTATTTTTCACTGAACTCCTCATCGGCTCCGATCTTTATTTGTGATGAGGGTTTCAATGTTCAACAGTTGGGAAAGCGGAGAGAAAGACCTGTTCCATAGTAGGAAGATTAGCTGTGAGTTTCCATGTGAAGCCCGACAGAGAGGCAAGCTCCTTTGGAAACCTGCCCAGAGTAACTGTGGTTTTTGGTATTTCCTTTAGGTTAAGTTTTTTTTTTCTCTCCCTCCCTCTCTTTTCATGTCGCAGCCAAGAGGTAAAGCTATTAATAGAAGCTAAAGAAACATGCTCCAAACTACTTTTGCACAAAAAAATGGAAATCGTACACCAGGACTAGCATAACTGGATGCAATGTGTAGTGCCAATGACCAGTTAAACATTAATTAGTGCATGCTTGTTTTGTAGTTCGGCTTTCATAAACATCCAAATGTTAAAATAAAAATATGCGTTTTTGCGTTATGCACGCGACTGCAGCAAGATCTTGAAATGCTTTAAAAAAGTTTATTTACAAACATGCAGAAAAGAGCGTGCGGAGGCGACTCTTTGAAGGTCACGACCGGAAAACTTTAATTACACTAAGTGAACAATATCCGGATGACTTTGTAAAGGGTGCATCAGACGCAGACGTCAGTGACGTCGCGCGAGGTGGCGAAATGCGACATCGGTGTGTCGACACAGGATCGCACCTTTTCCCTGACGGCATCGTTGCAGAATCGGTGCGCTGTGATACCAGGTTTAACTATTTCCCGGCGGAGTGGAACAAAAAAAAAACACGATTTAATTGGTGAAATCGCTGAAAACAACTGCAGGGGGGACGTGTAAGACGTAGAATGCCTCTCCGGTACGCAAGCTGTTAGAATAAATAGCCGATAGGTCTTTCAGCCAAAAGTGCAGGGCCTGCACAATAGTCTCAAATATCAGCCCCGCTCCGTGATGTCTGCTGAGCTCCCTGCAAACAAAGAGCCAGTCTTTAAGGAAAAGGCCACTTGATGAGGAAACGAACTGCTGCAAGGCCGATAGGGTATATATTATACGGTAGCTGAATAAAAAAAACGTCCATGTTAAGTCGAGCTGCAAGTTATGTTTAATGTCTTCTGCATTGACACCAAATACTAAACAAGTTAACAGCTGTTAGGTTAAATTCTACCAGAAGCACTTAAATAAAGAGGGGGAAATGCTGTTTGTTCTTTCTGATGCTCTAGATAAGAGCAGAGGAATATTTCATCTGGGTGTTCATAGATTTATGTAGTACAGACCCATATCAATGATATGTCATTTTACTGGCTGCCCGCTATTGACTCTGTGGGTCGAACAAGTTCCTGTTTGTTGGGGCTTGTGTTCATTTAAATTACCGTGCAGGTTTGCCATTGGCTCCTGAAGGTGGACTTTGCGTTCCCTCCTATTAGGAAGTAAGTACCTGCTGCAGCTAATTACAATAAACGGTCCTGCGACCGCAAGGACTGCCTGTGCACCTCGCTGGTGGGCATATACCGCCCATGCAGCATCTCCGGAGCCTTTAGCCTCAGCTCGTAAACATTCAGATGGTATTCAGAGCTTGGGAAGGCAGTTTGTTATATGGAGTCTCATTACTATAGGAAAGTGTTGAGGGGGCTTGTTGGTGTTGCCCCCTCTGGGCGCTGCCGTCTCACTGATGAAGGGTCTTGCGAAGTTTGTGAAATTCCACAGCAGCACGTGGGGGCTGGGCCTGGTCGAGAGCCGCTTCCTGCCCGGACCGGAACGCCGGCAAGGCACAGCAAGCCCAGGTGCCATGGAAGTCATTGTGAGGTCTGGGTTTTTATTGCGGTTTGCCTGCCCCTGCAACTGCGACTGACAGTGACTGAGGACTTTGAACACTTTCTTTCTGCTCCTTCCCAGAATTCCTCTGCACTGGGAACCTGCAGAAACAAGTTTTTTATTTTTTTTATGGTGATTGCTGATCATTGCTGGTTCATTGGCAAAGACAGGGGGGATGTGAACTCATCGCAAGCCGGATTCTGTGAGAGAATGGCGATGTGTACCTCACTGCATAATATGGATTTGCGTGAAATCGGTCCCAACTATTTGCGTTGGGTTAATGATCCTGAGACATTAGGTCATGCTGGTCAGGTCGTGTTCCCTTCAGGAGCACTCTCTCAATAAGCGCGTTTCCTGCAAATCGAACACGCCGCACAGTCGACCTCTCAGTGCGAAGGCTTCACTTCTTTAGGGTGACCTCCTCTGTCATGAAAATAAGACCACCTCAGAGAGCCAGAATTTTTCCCCTAAGGAAGCGAAAGATGCTTCTGAAGCCTGATACCGCTAAAAGTGTCTGTGTACGCTTGAGACGGTGTCTTCGGATGGATCAGTTTACTCTTCGTTTTGTCACTGCGGCTTTAACTGTATTTGTTTACACTGTGCAGTTAGTTGAGCTGCTATCGTGTTGCATTTACGGAAATGGAACTCTTTTTAAAGTGCAGTAAACTGATGAAGATCCATTAAAAAGTTGCCTTTTCTAGGGTTCAACATAAATTCCCAGAGCAGATACTCCATCCTGGTCCTGAGCTACTGTCATCCTCCCTTTGCCACTGTAGGCTATGACACATAACACCTTTTACAGGAGCTTTGCATAGCAGTGTTTTTTCCGGCAGAATTTGATTCGTATTTAATGTACTATAATGGTCATTTGGTTGCATAGCCAGTAGGTTTACATAACCAGGCTTCTATGCCTCGTGGTTTTTAGGTCTTTGGCCAGCAGGGTATTAGATTTAAAAGGCTCCCTTAATGTTTCAGCTGTTTCAGCAGCAGTAAAACCAACTTATGGTTTGTATGGTGATCGGTATCCCAAGCAGAAGAACGGGAATGGGGCAAAGCATGTGGATCTGCGTGGGTCTGCTCTGTGCCGCTGAGTACCGGGGGGGGGGGGGGGGGGGGGGGGGGGGTCTCGGGGCTCCTCTCCCCCAGCCATATCTTTTATGAGCACATGAGGCAAGAAGCCCAGGAACGTTCCCCTTGCCTTTGAGAGTGATCCAGACATGCAAAATCAGTGCTTTAAAGACTTTCTCCTGGTGCTTTTCCTTCGTCCTGCAGCTAAAAATGGCCCCACTTCCTGTTCGGCAGGGATTAGCCATAGGTGTTCGGGAGTATTTTTAGCCGTACCCCTGCTTCTGTTTTATGAATGGCCCGTGGATTGATATGGAGACAAGGCCGGGAGTTTGCGTAGTGGTGAGGTCAGTGTGTGGGTGCTTGACCGAGATCTTGTGTGGCTGTCAAAGTCACGGTCCAGTTATGTTTGGCATCTCCACCCCCCCCCCCACTCCCTTGGAACCCCATAGTCTAAAGTAAACATGGGGGAGTAGGTGTGTCGTGCTGTTTATGAGGAATCGCCTTGGCGCTTCTGCCCTCTCTTGTCACCTGGGGGGGCTTCTGGCAGATTAGAGATGGGAGTGAAATCCTGCAGGGAGGAGGGTGTCAACACTTTGCTAACAGTAGCCCACCTTCACAAAGAAAAAAAAATCCATGTACATATGCACACATTTGCTGTTTTAAACCCCAGGGGGTCGACGGCAGCGGAACTACCAATGCCCATCTGCGGCAATGGTCGCCCAGCTCCGTAATGGTCCTGTCGCGTCAAGATGGCCTGTTTACCCTCCGCTAAAAGCTCTGCACTCATTTCAACGACCGTCGTGAGAGGGGGTATTTATTATGTGTCCATTAGGAGTCTGTTTGATCTGCACTCGTTAAGAATCCCCCCCCCCCAGGACGACTTGAGGTAGCTGGGTGCTTCTGAGGAGTTGTGTAACGGTTTCTGTGTCGCATCTTGCTGGGTTTGGACACCATGGGCTGTCCAGATGAACAGCAGGCTGGGGGTGTTTCTCAATACCAAGAACACAAAGATCGTGCTTGTGGTTTTGGCAAGACCAGTCTTGCTAACTTGCCTCCCAAGAATGAACTTAGGCTGCAGTGAATCATGGGATTGGTGTCGTTCGGCGAGGATATTTGGGGCAGGGCAAGACCAACAACTGGGTATTTTTACCATCCTCTGTACTCCTGTCCTTAGTATTGGAACTGGTCCTTGGCAATGGAATATGACATAAAACAGATATGCAAGGGCACAAGTATAGATAGAGAAACCCTACATTCCAGGAAACAGTTTGGTTCATCCTTCTGCCACGGGCTGTTTAATCTTCTGTTTATAAAAATAACTTGTATTTTGGATAAACCCTCTTTCAGGGAAAAATTGATGCTGCCTGTTTTAGTTTGGTGTAACTTTGTTAAACTGCGGTGGTTGTATGTCTGTTCCTACCATATGAGCTGGTCAGATGTGTCTCTGATGGACTGGGGTAAGAATGCCGGTCTTGAAATGCACTGCAGTAACGCCGCCGACGAGCTTGGTGGCTCCGAAAAAGCCACGTTTTCATTCCCCCGTCTTTGTTTAACGTAGCGCGGTGGCCAAAATTTTCTTGGGTCTAGGGATCTAGAGTATTAGTTTCTAAACAGGCGAATACTTCAGAGTATTATGTATCTCTACACCCATCCATCTTCCATAGCTACTGATCTGGTACAAGGTCACAGTGTGCTGGGAGCCTTTTTGTGGCTGGGACACCCAGAATGCAATGCCCGCTTGTGGTTGGGTACATTGTCAGCCACTAAGCGGTAATTCAGGGACACAGGCTGAACTGCATGTCTTTGGACTGCAGGATGAAACCCATGAATGATGCAACTCCTACATCATATTATTGACAAATTAGACGGCAGTTTTTTAAGATTTAGGTCAACTCAGCATGATGCAATGGCTGAATCTGACCGACTTACAGATAGGCGGTGACCGGGGCTGTGGCCCAGTGGCCGAAACTCAACTGGGTCACGTCCAAAGAGTCGATTCTTTCCCATCGTTGTCTGAAATGACGTCGAGAGAATGTTCCGGAGAGGGTGTGCTGGAAGGCCGGGCCGCGATCGTCAGTCCCATGGTGCGCTTGTGTCCCAGCACGGGCAGAATTTTATGGTGCGATGACGTCTTGCTTTCAAGCAGACTTTACCCGACGATGTCTGGCGCTTGATAATTGTTGTGAAATTAATATCACGAGGCCCCTGTTCATTCTAACCAACATCCTACGTCACCATTTAGCTTAAAATCAAGGCTTTTCCAAAATGTTTTTGGAATTTGCGAGCTACGGGACGCAGAGTTTAACAAATCAATATGAAAGAAATCGAATCCATTTTCTTTTTGACTTTGAATTTTAGATGATGTCGTTTTGGCTGCAACCAGAAATGTTCTTTACTGGATCTGGAAGAGCAGCTTTTTTTGTCAGTTAAAATGAAGTTATGACAAAAGGGAAGAGAGATACTTGTTGCCTTCCTCTCGTTAAACACGATGTCAGGCTGTAATTAATGCCCTTTTTAACGTGTGAAGTTATTGCACCCCAGGAACGTAAGAGGACTCTTCTTAATGTTTTCACGTCTGCGTTGTAGCTTTCACAAGCTCGTACTTGTAAACAGACCTCGTGAAACACGCCCCATGGAGGGGTGTTGCTACAGGGACAGTGGCCAGCTTCTCTTACCCCTCAGAGCTCACGCTCAACCACTCCCTTGGTATATTGTTTACGGTGGGGGGGGGCACCGGTTAGTCGGGGGGTGAGTCCGGGAAGGTAGGAAGTGCTTGTTTACATTTGGTGTGGCTCTTTCAGCTCTTGCCCCTGGAAACCCCTGCCACCCCCCCCTAGCCTTGGCTGACCCCCTACACAGCTGGTCAGCACATGTCTGCCAACGTGCCATCGGGGGGGGGGGGGGGGGGG
>JAODJW010000081.1:1796923-1812047 GCA_026777045.1 Hyperopisus bebe | reverse complement strand
AGTTTGAGCCGTCAGATCGCTGAACTGCTCATGTCAATAAACCGTGTGTTTTGGCCTTACATTTTAATGATGGATTTCTGGATTTATTGCTTTTCTGGACGTAAACGGCTTGTTTATGTCAAGCTGAGAGCGGCTTCCATAAAGGCACTGAAGACTCAGCTACTGTAAGCTGCAGAAAATATATTCATAAATAGGTCCCTGGGTGCCGTCTTTTTAAAGGAATGATTAAAAATTTGCCATACAAAAAAAGGTAGAACCTTTAAGGACTTTTGTGGCCTTCCGAGCGAATGCAGGAGCGTTTTCATGCAAGCGAATGTTTGTTTACAGTCATCAATAGCAACAGAAATATAAATTGTTATCATCATAACCATCTGCAGCCTTGAGGTTGACGTCCTTCCGTATGATTGGCGGACACGTGAGGAAGAAGCAGGGGGGTGGGATGAGAAAGAGTTGTGAAATTTCCTTTGGGGGGAATAACAAATATTTCATGAAAACGGCGGAGGGAGAAATTGCGAGTCGCTTTCTTGTGGCTTTTTTGCATTTCTGTAGCTAAATCAAACGTGTGGCGTGTGAGACAGACGAGAAGCTGCTCACCGTATGTTTGGGCTGAACGGGGCGGGATCATGGTTCCACTGGCTAACGTACAGGCCCAGAGATGCATCTTGATTGGAAGGGTTTTAACACCTATATGTAATCTTTCCGCTCAGTGGGGGGGGGCACTGATCTCCAGGGTTGGGGATTCAAATCCCGCTTCCGCTCCTGCGCCCCTGAATGCTTCTGCCGGGGCGGGGGGGGGGCTGTCGGGTTTCGGTGGGATTATCCTCATGTGGTGTGTGTGCTTAGGGGCTCGTGTTCACCCATGCCAGAAGGGCGGCGACGTGGAGCTTGGCCGTGCCTGCGGCCGCAGGATTAACCTGTCTGTGCCTCTCGCCCCGGCTGAGGCATTAACCTCCGTCTGCTGGCCTTTTGGGAAAATCCCTTCTGAGCCCGGCGACGGGTAGATGGCCAGCGAGCGTGGGCGTCCGTGAGCTCTGCTTCCTCCCCGGATCCAGGAGCCGGCCCCCACCTCCTGAATCCGGCAGGGGGTAGTGTTGGGGGGATGTCCATAAGCTTCGCCTCCATCCTGGACCCGGTGGCTGCCCCCACCTCCTGATTCCGTGACTTCGCTGTGACCAGCAGGTCATTGTCCCCAGTGGAAATGGGGTACGGGCCATTGCTGTCTTTTCAGGACCTGAAATCAGATGAGTGTGGGGGTCAGGTATAAATGTAAGGGGAGATGGAGGCATGGAGGGACATGGGGGGAGGGGTGTAAGGTGAGGAGCGCAATACCTGGCAGCGGGATGCCGTGAGGCTTTGTGTTTCCGTCGCAAGAGTCCGGTCTCTGTACAGGGTGTGTGTGTGCCTTTCGGGATGCTTGTATTCGCTGGGGGGCCGGAGACTATCCTTCGCCATTTGGCCAGCGTGTCGGAGGACCGGAGGGATTGATGGGTCTTTTAGCCCCCCCGCCCGATCCAGTTTCAGACCCCTAACAGAGGGACCCCGGCGTCTGAATAGATATTAAACAGAAAAGGCATCTGGGACAAAGCCAGGAAAGAACACATGTAATTCAGTAACGCACAGATGCTTTATGGGCAGACGTTTTTGATGATGATTTTGGTGTCACCGGGGGGCGCTATTTGGGTCAGTGTCACTGAAACTGCTCCAGAAGCTCTCTGGGGGGGGGTGGGTCAGTCATGTGTAAAGCTAGTAAACAGTTAAATGGCTTTAAAACTTTCCAGAATTAAAATGTAATTCAGGATTTGCCTCAAGCTTTTCTCTCTCTCTCTCTCTCTTTTTTTTTTTTTTTTTTTTCTTGAACCATCTACGTGGGGGAGGGGGGGAGAGGCCACTCCCAAGGCCGCCCCCAAACCACCCAGCCTTGTAATTATGGCCTTCGCAGCGTCGATCCGTTCTTGTCTCTTGCCCTCATAAGTGTGGCATTCAGAGAAAGATTCTCTGCCAGTGTCTGTTCTGGGGCTGAAATCCCTAGTCCAGCCAGTCTCTGCGTTTACGTCTCGTCTGTATATCTGTCGCATCTCAGCGGATATCATTTTGGTAATCAGGAAACTCGTTAGGGTAACCCACTTTCAGAGACTGGCAGAGGAGAGGAGCTGGCATGGTGGAACTTTCTGGCAAAACGGTAGCCAGGCCTTCAGTTAAGTCCTTTCTAAGAACATCAGTCATAAAAAAGAAGAAAAAAAATAGCTAAATGTTTTTTTTCCAGAATTCAGGCAAAAACAAGACCACATTAATTCTAAATACATATATATGTGTACAAAAATTATGTAACTTAAATATAAATTAGGTAAATGATTTTCCAGAGTCAGAAATGCTGTTTCAGTATGTTGAAGGACCATGTTCTTATGGATGTGTCAGTCTGAGTATTCAAAGCCACATTTGAGCCACATTTAGGCAATTTAAGTTTTTAAGTAATTAATCAGTTGTTATGGGTGGTTTCTGGGTAAATAAAAAGCAAGATGCTATTGCTCTAACCTGTGGTTATCTCATAATTTTTAGCATTTAGCGCCGGATTGTCCTGGCTTATCACTCCTGTCCTTGTTCTCAAACTGTTAGCGAGCTTAGCTTTCCTCGCTTGTGGAGTATGTAATCAAGTCGCAGTGATGAATCCTCTTCTGAGATGCAAAGCAACCAGTATTTAAAGTGGAACCACAGCCAGCGGGTTTACTGAAGCTTGTGGGCACAGACAGCAGTTTCCTTGTTAAAGACCACAGCTTTGGTAAGGCCTGCTGTATTTGAAGTTTAATTCCATGCTGGATCTGCAAAAGCCCCCCTTTAAAACTGGGCTGTTGACTCCGCCCCATAAGGAAGCCCCCTTATCTTTCATAAACAACTCAGTCGTCACTGGGGTTGCTTTCGCTAACCCCAACTATGCCGTCCCTACTTGCATCTTCTCTCTAGTGTCTGAAATTTAAGGCAGGAGCTGGTTTGCCTAATTAGATGCTGCTGTTCAGCCATGCCACCTCAAAGGGCTCTAACGCAAGAAACCGAGGCGAAAGTCTGTTGAGTATCCAGCGGAGGGCTGCCGGTTTTCTCTTGCCCCAGGTGTCTTCGGAGTTCCGTTGTGCCATGCCGGGTCTGAACAAGCGGAAGAGGCGCCGACGTTTTGTCCCGTAAGCTGCTCGGTATCGAGTTATAAAATGCCATTCTTCACGCGATGACAGATCGACTTTGATCCATCCTGCTGAAATGTACCTTGAGGGTGTAGACCGGGCAGCTGCAGAGCTTTTGAAAGCTTTTGAAAAGATGGCTTCAGGAACACATGGCACAGGGCATTAAGAGCCAAATATGTAGGTTTTAAGCAGCCCTAATACTGGATTCAAAAGTCAACAGAGGGTGGAAGACATAACTGAAAGGAGCGTAGGTCCCTGACTCAATAGTTCCCTCAAATTGGTCACTAATAGAGCCCTTTCACAGTGCTCATAAAGTGTCTATTTATGGCACACAGCAATGGTCTGAGCTCCCAAACGATCATTTATTTCATAAAGAACTCAGTTCAAAGGCTCTATCCCAGCAAGAAGCATTGACCCGTTCAGACCATCCAAATGCCGGTTTTCCTATCGGCGACTGATTGTCACGCAAAAAGTCAGCGGTTCTCCTGCTGCTTTGTGATTGGCCGGCGTCTTACTCTGTTTTCATTGGCCCAGTCAGAGTGTGCCTTTTTATACCAGGGGGTCCAGAAGAATGAAGTCAGAACCCCAAAGTGGGTCACGCGGAGATTGAATATCAAACAAGTGGTTTGTGTTGTGTTTATTTTTTCAGTTTGTATTTTTGTCGTACCCTAGGCCACAGTTTGCCTCCAGTTTTGGAGGCGCGAGCGTTGCTTGGCTGCCGTGTTGTACTCATATGGGCGAATGTACCGACCTCGAGAGCAGCGTTTCTTTGGCCAAACCACCGCAAGTCAGTTCAGTAACTATATAAAACCGTAAGCATCAGCTACAGGGAGAAATTTAAAATACAGAACACTTTCTGTATTTCAGTGGGGGACAGAGCTTTCTGTACCAAATGTGCACCCAAACAAGCCCTCCAACAAAGGCCCGGCCGGTCAGGATTTCCTGGGGGAGATAACATCGTACCCGAGGAATGGGAACTGGGACCGCTGGTTCTGTTTCTTTGTAGTACTGGATTTAGTTCCACTAAAGAGTCCGCATGTTATTACTGGATTATATTCAGAAATGTATCAGAGTATTATGAAAAATGCATTGACTTATGAGTACACAACAAACCCTGTACTGATCGGTTTTGTTTGTTTTGGCTGTATTTGGTGCCTATTTTACTTGTATACTCTTCCCTTTATTTTTTAATATGTAATCAAATCACGGTGTGATATTAAAGTAGGAATTATTTATGCCAATGTCTCCCAACCTGGTCCTCGGGGACCCACAGATGGTCCACATTTTTGCTCCCCGCCAGCTCCTGGTAGGAGCAAAAACATGAACTGTCTGCGGGTCCCCGAGGACTTGACTGGAAAACGGCCTTTTGAGAGGAAGAGTACAACGGTTTGGTTGAAGCTGAGCTTCAGTGAAGCGGATAGACGTTTCTGCCTGAGGGTCAGGCTTGGCTTGTTGTGTGAAGTATGATTTTCAGATTAGTTCTCAAAGGCCGCGGGAGAAGCTCTTCTTGTCCCGTATGTTTTCTGTTTCGCCAAAAGGAAAGTGAGGGCAGGATGGATGTGTCATCCCACCACCATGCTTGTGTGCTAAGCATTATTCACCAGGATGCATGGCTACGTTTGTCCAGGCCACTGCAAAAGGGGGCCTGTTCGGTCAGGTTTCTGTCCAGCCTGGGCAATGGTGCCGACTAAAGATCAGGTAGGTGGGGGTGTGAGAGTGTAGGGACCTGGAGCCCCCTGTGCACTGATATCCAGCGAAAGTGTCTCCGGGGTTTCGGGGGGCCCGCCCAGGGGCATGGTTCCTGTAAACAGAGTGTGGTTGGCCTGGGTCATCTACCCCCATGGGACATCGCCGAGGACGGCGGGAGCATGTCCGGGGTCCCTGGAGAGATGGTCCTAGCCTTGTTGTTCTGCAGGAATGTTGGGAATGAGACCCCGCACGACAAAGGGGGTCTCTGAGGGACGACGCAGGCCAGCGACATACGTCACAGAGCCGGCCATTATGGGGTCTGCCCTGGAAGCGTCCCAAGGATCCTTGCGTCTGCCGATTTATTGCGGGGGGGGCTTTTCTTGCCGATTGAGATTATTAAACAACCCCCCCCCCCATTGCATTCATAAGGAATACATTTTAACAAAGGACCCCCTCATCAGACATTTCAAACAGCCCGATCGCGGCTCCATTTCTGCGGTCGCTATGTGTGACGTTTCTGTCCGCTCATTCCGCTCTCTCTCTCTCGCCGAAGCCACGTGGCACTTTGCAGTCCCTTTCAGGATCCAGCGTCCCTGTTCTTGGATTACGAACATCTTCGGCTCCTGAAGAAGAAAACCAGTGTAATTGTCAGCCTAGGAAAACAATCGGAAAGGATTTTTTTTTTTTTTGTAATTATGTGTTTTTTTTTTTGAGGGTTTGTTACTTTGACCTTGAACAAAAATTCATGGTTTCCTTGGATTTCGTGGCAACGTGAGACGTTTTCATTGTGAATTCAACCGATAGCGTCTTCTGAAGATCAAAACAATGATTTGACTCATTCGGTTTTATGGCTGGTTTTTATGGCTGCGTATAAAAATCTCCAGTCGTGGTGGGTTTTTTTTCCAGGTTTCCAGGCCCTTTTATCAGCTCCCTAGCCAAGACGGCAACGTATCGTCATGATGTAGCTGCGATTTCCCCCGTAATGTCCTGTGTGAAGACAGAGGCGGCTGACCAATTGACCACAACTGAATCGCCTCAGCTAAGAATGAGTTTCTGTCCCAACACTTGACTTTACCGCCAACCCTCTAGGGCAGCATCTGTATAATTAGGGACTGGATCTTTCAAATGTTCTGCCTGAAGACGGAATGCTGGGTCTCATTTGCGATTGCATGCTGGGTAATGGTGGATAGGAAAATCACACCTCAGGGAAGGAATTGAAGGTTAAACAGTAAACAAAGGAGAGATAATGTCCCTGTGGGTGTGCAGTTCAGCGAGTTTGGAGTCTGTCGTCGGAAGGTCACCGGTTCAAATCCCAGGGTCGGCAGAGTGAATTCACCAGGGATTGTTTAACCCTGCTTTATCAAACCTCTACGTCGCTTTTGATAAAAGTCTGCCGGACGAATAAAACAAAAACGTGTTCAGATAGCACTCTGATGTAATGTTGTGATGGAGTGACACAGATGGGCAGAACGCAAGGGACAGGCATCGTGGCCTCGGTGTTCAGATAGAGAGGCTGTTCGAGGTCCGGCAGATATCAGGATGGGAGGCGTTAGCTTAGCTTCAGTGCTCACTGCGGTCAGACTGACGTAGGCATGTGTGCTGGGGGAAACGACACACTCTGACCCACCGCTATCGATGTGCCGGGACGGTGGGTCGCGTCACGCTGTGGATCACTGGTAGTATTCCTTGGTTTTGGCTCGCACCGAGGGCCCCTTGGACGCGAGGGGGCTGCATAAGGCCTTTGAGTCGCTGCCAGAGAATCGGGGCGGGGTTAAGGGTGTGGAGACGATCCACGAGATCATCCATTTCCCATCGGGCTGCATTCCGACGGAGGAGGCCTCGGGCTAGTCATGGCCTCGTTCCAACCACACACACGCCGCATTCTCCCTGTTTTTCCCCTTCAGGCGGGCTGGTGTGTGTGTGTTTTTTTGGGGGGGGGGGCTGGCATGTACTTCATCTTTCATGACACACGATCCGCTCGCCACCGCGACTGTAACTTTCCGGGCCGGTTCTGTGCTGAGTGGCAGATCTCCTGCTGGATGGCTCCGTCGCACCAGGATTTGCCGCATCTCCTCCGCCTCTTGCTTTTACAGTCAAATATAGCTGCTCGGACGTCATGGACCAGCTCATTCTGGCGTCCAGGGCTGTTCTGGGGCGACACTAACATTCCTACGGTGGTGATCTTTGTTGACGGCTGGGTTCTCCCCCCATTCTCGCTCCCCAGTTGGTACAGCCTTGTGCTTTTGAAAGGTTTTTAAGGGAAAATAGGATATAAGTGGCCAATTCAAATTTTTCCAGGACTTTAATGTAGAATTTTTCTGGTGTCTCTGAATTGCCCAGAGTGTGTGTGTGTGTGTGTGTGTGTTTATCCTGTCCAGAAAATCCTATGCCTTCCTACCATAGGTTTCAGGTTCACTGTCACCCTGAATAGGATAAGCACACGGAGGGATGTATTCTTTGTGTTTTGCGCTGCATTCGGAGTAACACAGCACACCAAGAGCTTTTCAGCTGAAAATAATTTGCCCCAGGAGTTGATGACTTTAACTGCCGCGTCAGCTGACCTTGTGTTTAGGCCTGAGTCAGATCAGCCCAAACTGATTACCAGCCTGCGGTGGCCCGACATGAACAGGGGAGGGAAAACTGCGTCTCCTAAACCCTTACAGCTCCGTCAGCGTGCAGATTTTGCTTATTTTGAAACAAGAAGGCTAAAGCGTGTCAGATGGGCAGCATTCGGACAAAATAGTCCCCACTCCAGATGGCGAATTAATCCAAAAAATCAAAACAAAGCCTTTCAGTTAGAGATAAAAAAAAAAAAGCTTATGACAGTCGTCACTGTTAAAATTTGTATTGACATCCTACCATTTTAAAGAGATTTCTCAGGGCTTCCCATATATCATACAGCATTCCTGGCACCTTCCCTCATGTCTTTTCTGCAAATGACATTCGCTTCTCTTAACTTCTCACAAACGGCACACAGTTTTAAGAGTGGCAGGTTTTCCAGCCTTCCCCAGGTGAATCATTTAAACCCCTGACAGACCATTTTACTGTGTTTACAGCATCCTGCCTTCACCCGATTTCCCAGTTAAACGTTCTAATGGGGGCCTCACACCCTGGCCCCGTGGTCCAGGTACAACACATTCTGGGCCAGAGAAAACTGTTTTGCACAACCATTCCCGTCCTGCTGCAGCTAAAACCATGGAGTCTAAACTTCTTCCCCCTGGAGAGATTATTTTTAACTTGTTTAACACGGTTTTACTGGCTCACATTTCAGTCAGACTCTTGTTACTCTCCTTTTATAAATCGTTTTGTTTGGAGACCATTTTAGAACCATCTTCATGAACCTGCTTGTTATAATATTTTGCCCTAAAGTTCATCGTGGTAAATCAGCTGTGAGGTTTCCGGAACGACCTGTGGAAATGTGCATTATGCATCCAAGTGTGTACAGTACAGCATGTTTACTGGCATGTGCCTGCATTGTAATTATGGCTCATCATTCTCCACACCAGGTGTACACCTACAAGCAGAGTACCCTGACCAGGCAGAAGGTGCATGCCATGCATCCGAGCAGCATCAATGGGGTTGAGGACATGGCAGGACTGGGAGATCTCCATGACGGCGCCATCATGCACAACCTGTACCTCCGCTACCAGCAGGACAAGATCTATGTGAGTCATGTCACATGACAAAGGCATTCCTCGTGAGGTACCACGCATGACCAGAGCTGGGGTCCTGGCTGTCTCCAGGCTAGTGTTGTCGACAGTTCATGGGATCGTGGCGCACGTGACGAAACTCGAGGCCCGTTGAGAGATAAGGCCAAGACCAAAACATGTCAAAGAGCTACGAGAGTTGAGATCTCGTCAAAGTGGTCTGGTGACGACAGATGCCACCAAAATCCTGAGAGATGGCGGTACTTGTGCTGTGCTGGTTTCTGTGTTTCATGCTAAGCGCAGAATGCGGAACCCTACAGAAAATTCCACCAGGGAATGACATGATAAAGGGGTCTGTCCTAGTGATGTTTTAGTATCAGAAGTTTTTAATTCGCATTTCTTTCATCAATTTACCTTCAAGCACCAAGTAAGTCCTCATTTCATTTGACTCTTTTTTTTTTTTTTTGAGGTGGGGTACATTTTAAAAAGGACAAAGATTATCATGCAAGTTCTGACTGGCTTTTCCTTGCGGCTGGGACATACATGTATTAAGCAGCAGATTTACAGACCAATACAATTGTGAATGCAAAAGAAAGCTTTTAGATGCCATGGTGATAAGCTGTTTGGTGAGGCCCAGGCTTGCAGATAGAACTACTCTCTAAATAACTGAGCTCAGGGATGTTTTGCAGTGATCTTTAAAACTGCAGTGTCATGTTTAACTGAATCTAGGCTTGTTTTTTGTCTTTAATTTATGTTATGCTTTCCCCATAAATCGACTCCTAACATCTCTAAATCAAGGTTTACATTCAAATGAATTATAACGACTGACCTGTCCCGCAAGCTTTTTTTCATTAAACAACCTTCGCATTGAGTAATGCGATCACCATTCATCAATCAGTGCGTTTGTATTAGACGTTTCCAGACCTGGGGAATGTAAATGACAGACGGTATCCTTAGCTGGGAATTCTGAGAAGTCGCAAGGCCAGGTTAATGTGTTCGTACTGCGGTTCCTAGCTCTGTTACTGATGCAGGTATGTAGGGCTGAGCCTGCTCTGTGTGTTCTGAGCCTGCGCTGTGTGTTCTGAGCATGCTCTGTGTGTTCTGAGCCTGCTCTGTGTGTTCTGAGCATGCTCTGTGTGTTCTGAGCCTGCGCTGTGTGTTCTGAGCATGCTATGTGTGTTCTGAGCATGCTCTGTGGCCCAAGCCTGTTCTGCCATGGTACATATGCGGTTGACCCCCCTCTGTTTCCCCTTACTGTCCCCCGCTTCTCAACTTGAAGTGTTGAAGAAGGTGGCCTACCGTGCAGCTGGCCTGCTGATGAAAGGGGAGGGGGGGGGGGGGCAGGGTAAAAACCAGCCAAAGTGAATAAGGAAACTCGAATTTTACTGCATTCTATTTTTGCACAAGTTCTTTTCTTAATCTGAGTCAGCGATGTGTGCGTCTCTTCAATGTGCCTGTTGTTTTAAAGCCAAAAGCAATAGAACTCCGCCACACACACACATGCATGCACACACACACACACACACACACACACACACCCTCACCTCGAGTGCAGAGGACAAGGTTGCCTCTCTGGGGACGCTCTGGATCTACAGCTTGGAGGCGGATGAACAAACGGAGACAGCCTTCGGCCTGGGGGAGAGCCATCGGTCGGGGTGGGGGGAGGGGGGTGGCAGTGAACGACGTGTAATTGCCACGCCACACGCTAAAGGGTGTCACTGTTGGGTTCTCACTGGTTCCTCACTAGTTCTCCTCTGCCTTCAGAGGAGGAGACTGGACAGTGCAACCAGAACCGGCAGTAACGTGTGTGACGGCAGTGTCGAAGACCCATTGTTCTGACTTCCGGCCCAGATCGCGAATGGGAAGAGGCTGGGTGTCACCGTGACGTGAAAGGCCAGCTTGTCCCTGCCTGAAATCCACCAATCCTGCCACAACTGTTTGCACCGGCACAAGGTTCATTAAAATGCGGCGCTGCTCTCTCTGCTGCCAGGACCTGAGAAAAGTCTGCGTTTCCCCGCCGTCTGCCTTCCGATCGCATGCTCCTACTGGATTGGATGGATTTCTACAAAAAACACAAGCACACTTTGTAGCTTATACCTGGTACGCTAAAGTGAAGAGCTCTTAGAATTTAAACACTCCCTCATAGATAATTTTCGTTCCCTTTTCTCCTGCTGAATCAAGCAGGGGAAAAAAAAAGTTTTTGTTTTTGTATGCATATCTTGATGACTTATTCCACCTGTGTTTACTTGGTGCCCCCCCCCCCCCCAAGAAAAAAAAAATGGTAGTGGCCGGCATGACAAATTGATTAGGTGATTATTGCCATATGGAAGCCGTCAAACATGATTATAATGGGGGGATAGGGTCTGCTCCAAAGTTGCTGAGCATGTTACTGCCACAGCCCTGGACAGAATAGCTCCTTTGTTTGCAGGTTGGTTTACAGGCGACATGCTGGCCATAAAACGTTCCTTTTGTAGAAGCAGAAACACTTTGGAGGGCTTCCCAGTCATCGAGAAAAGGTGCTCACTGCTCCAAAGGCTTCTCCTAAATGTTTTCTGATGCCGGTTTCAAAGACTTGTGCCAGTGTCCATTTCTCGAGAAGGCATCCGTCGGGTCGACTCAAGAAATGTTTGCTAGATGTTGCATTCCATAATATGTGTATTATAGCTGCGTTCGGTTTTCAGCTGTGCTTTTCTGGCTGATGACATGATTTCTTTAAGGTATTTACTTCAAGGTTTTTGGTCCTTTTGTTGAAGTGGCACATTCCTGTTTGTGTTTTATAAGCAACTGGCAGCAGCGTTTGCGGTCAGATTCTGGCTGCGGTTCGTTCCATCTCTGTTCACTAAGGATCTCCGTCTCTCTCTCTCTCACACACACACATATGCAGGCACACACACACGCGCACACACACACACACACGCACATCTCTCTTATTGTGGAGAATGTGGTAAATTTTAGTAGGTTTAACTGTATCAGTAAAGACTCCACTCTATGATAAGTGGAGTAAATATGAGAAACACGGCTTCTGTGTCTGAGTTAAACATCACATCATGAAGAAAGATCACGTGATGAAAGCTTAGTGGAACCTGAAGACCAATATCTGTCCCTTTCCCCCCAGTATGTACATCCCAGCAGGCTGTGGAGCCCTGCACTATGCAGATCTCTCCAGTGCATGTGTGCATGAGTGTGCAACCCGGTGTAAAGCCGGGAAGATTGTGCCCCCCCCCCCCCCCCCCCAGAGTTAAATTGAGAATGCAGCCTCTTGCTCTCGCGGCATCAGCGCCTTGATTGGAACCATCTGCGTCCGCAGCTCCGTTCCACCGGCGCGGCCGCTTCCCGACTCCGAAGCTTCTTGCTGGTCTCCTCTCCGTGCGCCGGGGATACGCTGGAGCGCATTCAGGAAGCAGGGGGCCTCTATAATTTACATTTTTCCTTGTTCCGCGGACTTTATTGTGCCTGTACGACGGGGAGCGGAGAGAAAACCCTGCTGCTCACAGATCTCCGACGGTTCCACAGGTCCATGCCGGGCGTCTGGTGGCATTATGCTGTGACATTTCGGACTGGAGTACGAGGGTAATTGGACCCGAGATCCTGACAAGGCATATCTGCTTCCCACCCCACCCTTTGCACCTCCTTCCTGTATGGAGGGCATGGTGCCGGCTTAAGTGGCATCAAGCAGTTGTCACATGGTGCCGAAGCTGTATCGTCTGGCCCCTAAACCCCTTAGGCTTGGCCCGAAACAGCTGGAGGTGCAGCTGCCGGCTGGCCACGCCCGTGTGCCGCCCGTGATGGCCAGACAGCACCAGTCTGTCTCCTGGCACAACTGTCGCCTTTGCGCATTTTCACTGGTTGCTCAGGAGCTCCCCCTCTGGTCGGGCTGGGTACTGCCTCCCTCGTGTCAGGAGCCGAGTGCTTAAAAACCGCAAAGCTTCTCGTCCCCCGAGTCTCCAGCCAGATGTCGAGGATCACGGACATTAACGTGGAACAGAATGCAACTGGGATGGCGGAGTCTCTCAAGTCACGTGTAGCTCCTCTGCCAGACCGGCGCAGTGGGGAAGCGACCTGGGCCGCAGATCTCTTAATGAGGCGGAGCGCGGATTCCCTCAGTAGCTGAGTCAGGATCGGATATCTGCTGTTACTTTCATACTATACCGTTAAGGTAGCCATTTTGTATGTTTTTACAAGTCGCATATGGGTTTCCCATTACAGAAAGCCATGAGGCAATAAAGGGGTACCTGAGAAAAGCTGAACTTCCTCTCTGCGCATTTTTAAATGCGTCCGTATCAGCATCATGAAAACAGCAGGAGGGCTACCATTACAGCGGCGTGCATTTAAAGTGGATTTCAAACTTCTGGACGGGATGAATCAAGTGGAAGCCACCACCTCACCTGTCTGACCCCTTGTGGAGACGTTGAGGGACCTTCATGCATTCCTGTTGGGTGCCGAATCACAGCTGCCGGTTGACATCCATGACCTGTATTTGGATAAGAAGCTCTTGGGGTGGCTGAAATCCAGATGCCTGATTGGTTTCAGATGTGGTATTTGATGGCTGGTCAAAGGAAGAAGGCTTGTTGCTGTAGCTTCTTGCCCAGGGGATACTCTTCAAGGTATCGGGTGTCCGTGTTTGGTCAGAGGACCAGCAGGACCCTGGGTAGTCTACAGAATCTGAGAAGTAACGTTACTCAGTATGGGTTCCCAAAGGATCTTGACCAGATCCTCTTGTTGTCATTGCTGGCAGGGTCACGCCAAGGCAGGAAGAGCTGGAATGTTCTCTTGGGTCTTAGCATTTGAACTGAGTCAGATAGGAGGGCATTTTTTTTTTTGAACGGTGACCCTCACGCTCTTGAGCAACCTCACTGGTACAGAGGTATCCCAGGTGCCCTCTGGAATGTGGGCTGTGTTTGGTAGAGCCGTTGGGTTACTTTCAATTAGCTGTCACAAGGCGAGGAACTGAATATCAATGTCAGTGGACACAAAAGACCCGGGAGAGGCTAGGTGACGTAACTTGGAACGGATGCCTTCGGCAGAGACCCTGCTGAGTTGAGACGGAGGGCTTGTGCCAAATCAAAGGGACCTTTGGCAAGGCAGACGGCGGTTGTTTATGTGAAAATTCCCATTCCATACACTCCACAGGTGGAATATAGAGGCTCTTAGTCTTGTCTTCCACATGCGTTAACTTTGGCTGTAGCTCTGAGACAGGATTTGATGGAATGTCAGCATATCCCCGACATGGTGGAAGACCTCCTGTTCAAGAGGAGTTAAGACTTGAGCTGGTTGTGAAGGGAGGAACGTTGGCTTAAAATGCCCATAATTGTTTGTTTGTTGTTTTTTCCGCTTCTCAGAAAGCAGGAGCATGTTTGGATGTCTTCACCTACCCTTGCTCCTATTGATGTGGGGAAATTGGCCGATAAGTGATGAGCAAATGGTAATTTCGTAATTTTGTAATGATGATAATTATGGGCTAAGTAGCGTGTATGGCAACCAACACTTATTTGCTCACCGAGAGCTTCTGTAAACAGGATGCGGATACTCGAAACCTCCCTAGTCCATCAAGCAAATGTGGTCTTTCGTTTGTGTTGGTATTCCTTCTGTAGGGTCGCCTTTCAGAAGGGTAGGAATGATTTTCCAAATTTGCCGCAAATATTGACCATGAAACGTAGCGTACATGGTGTTTTCGCTTATTATATTTACTGGTTGTGCTTTTTTTTTGTTCTCATGTCCAACATATTTTATTACGTTTTGCCAAAACCAGCTTGTGGTATCATTTGGTATGTAAATGCTTTTTCAACTGCCATTCAAATGCCTTCATATACCAATGGCAGCTAAGCAGGTCAAACAAAGAGCAAATATTTGGTTTTAGTCCAGCCCTAACCCCCACCTTGAATCAACAGGACCCTCAGGTACCTCAGGGGTAGCCAAAAAGGGATTAATAAACGTCTCAGACCTGTCAGGCATTAAGTACTAGTATGAAATCTGATTTCAACATAGTCCCCTACACACAAACCCCAGCTGCCCATCAAGTGACAGCTACAGCGAAGAGCCGGTCTTGAGTTTTCTCTGAATGTGGGTGTGTGAATTCTATCTTTTAAAGCCCCCTGGCTCCATGTCACTCTGGGCAGGTGCTACGGTAAGTGGCTGAAGCATTAATGCCCGGACTGAATCAATCACCGGCTTGACGCTGCACCCTCCTCCACCCCCTCCCCCACACCCTCCCCCACCCCGCCAGCTTTAATTGGGCCCCCTCGCGTAGATAATGGCTTACATCTGTTTGTCGTCGAACAAAAACTGGAAACACACTCAACGAGGAGAAAAGGCCCCCACCGTGGCCACTGGTGTGTGCGAGCGAGTGTGTGTCTGATGTTTTGTGAGGAAGACCACAGCACTGTACCATAAGAGCCAAAACAGAAGTGTTGTGGCACCCTTTCTGTTTGGGGAGACGAAGCCCATGGAGAATGGAGGTTGATCGGGGGGGGGGGGTCGGGGGCTGTGGTGTGTTGTGGGACACAGAGCAGTGGCACTGGCGTTGGCTTCGGAGCTCCGGGTGTCCTGTGGATGGTGGGGGCCCGCTAATTTGGTTCCAGCTCCTCTGTTTCGGTGCCACTCCAGAGGGAGGGCCCCTCT
>JAODJW010000081.1:1738751-1749585 GCA_026777045.1 Hyperopisus bebe | reverse complement strand
CCGCCCCCCCCCCCCCCCGAGTCCTGGGGTCACCCCTGCAGCCTTTAGTGTCCCCAGGTATTAGCTCACATCAAATGTTCCCCTTTTCAAAGCCAAACCTTTGAAACCGTTTACTTTAGAGAAGAAAAAAAGAGAACTGAGAGGCTGGAGGGTCAGTCAATAAAGGAAGCTATTTGTTCAGGGTTCGAGGGGACTTGCTAAAGGCGGGTGAGAGGTCTTCGCCATCATTTGCTTTCGTTTGGCTTAAGGGTGAGGAATTTTCTGATGGAGGTTAGTCAGCTAAACATTGCAGCCTTTTTCTGGTGCTTCTGAGCAGCTAGGCTGCGGGAGGGACTCAGAACAAGGGTCACGTAATGAAAAGGGTCAGTCACAAACAGCTGGTGAATGAAAACGGTTTTCATTTAAGGGCGGGCCCAAAAAAGTATGGGTGTGGCTATCGCCTACAGACAAGCCCACTCATCTGATCGCTGCTTCTTTCAACCCCCCGCCCAGGACCCGAGATCTCTTCCCAGGCACAGAGATGGAAAAATATGCCTCCTTTGCCCACGAGTCCCTGAAGAAGACCAGGAGCCGGGAGTTTGTGCCGTCCCAGGAAGAGATCCGCGCCATCATCGGCCGGCAGGAGATGACCACCACGGTGTACTGCCATGGCGGGGGCTCGTGCAAGATCACCATCACCTCACACACCACTGCAGGAGAGGTGAGCCTAGCGGCCTATATGAAGTGGAAGAAAAAGTAAAAATTGAAATGAAGGGGCGGGGCTACATGCAGATTGGCTCTCTCCAGACCTATTGTCAATTGCCAATTCAAAACACATTATTGGCTTATGGTATGGTTGGCCCTTTTGAATGAATTTTTGTCCCTCTTATGTCCCCCTCCCTTAAAGAAATTCTAGAACCATCCCTGGGTGAGCATCAGGGGGAGGAATCCGGGGTCGAGTGGTCAGGCCGTGTACCCAAGTCTTTAACATTTCATTACAGAAATTCTGTGGCCCGGCTGTGATTAAGATCACGCTTTAGCCTCGTTCTGTTCAGCTTCCGCCTACCTCCCTGCTATCTCACACGAGCGCGACGCCCCTAACCAGATTGTCAGTGGAACGGTCTCGCCGCACGCGTGACAGATGGAGAGAGGCCTTCGCAGGGCGCCGCACGCGTGAACCGTCACACGGTCAGGCGCGATTAACTCTGCCATCCGTTTCGGGAGTGCAGGAGGCGCCGTTTGTCTCGCTGCTAGTGGCGGGGTGAGTGCTGGCAGCCAGCGGGCCCCCGCGTGCGCGGTGACAGGAGACGCAGCGTGAGGAGCTTGTTTTTACTCGCATGGATATAGGAGAGATGAAGCGGTAACGCAGGGAGGGGATTTCGATATTCTGTGCTGGGATTCAAATCGATTCCACATTTTAGACAATCCCATAGCGTGTTTGCCACTGTAGCTAGGAGGCAGTGGGGCATAGCCAGAAATTCTGAGCCCTGTAACAAAATTTCACCTTGGGCCCCCCACCCAATTTTACATATTTCATGCATTGTAGGGCTCCTGTAAAGCGCTGGACCCCCTGTATCTGCCTTTGATAGCTGAAATTCCTATAGTAAAAATGCCCGTCCTTGTTAACAAGCAGAAATTCCTTTGGATAAAATTATCAATTATGTAATTTTGAAGGGGTACAGAACAATGATGCACTTTTTACGTCCGGGTGAATGTATCCACAACATTCACACGTGTGACTCTACGGCGCCGCCCTACAGGTGGTGGAGAAGCTGATGCGCGGGCTGGCCATGGAGGACAGCCGCAACATGTTCGCCCTGTTCGAGCACAACGACACGGTGGACAAGGCCATCGAGAGCCGCTCTGTCGTAGCTGACGTCCTGGCCAAGTTTGAGAAGTGAGTTTTCACTGGCTGTGCACCTCAGAACACAACGACAATTTATAGTTGCATCAGTTTTTATAATTATACCTACATCTTCTTTTTACTTCAGGAATTAGCTGGAAATTATACCATGTGAGATCACACCATACCATATATTACACTAATTACACTATAGTTTTCTTATTCGTATTTGTTGATGCGTGTGTTCCCACGAGCCTGTGTGTGTTCGCACACGTGTCTCTTCACAAAGCCCTTCCGCCCCCTTGCAGACTCTCTGCCAGCCCCGAGGAACACAACACGGGCTGGAAGTTCTACTTCAAGCTCTACTGCTTCCTGGACACCCACAGCGTGCCGAAGGACAGCGTGGAGTTCGCGTTCATGTTCGAGCAGGTGGATATGCTCGGGGCGGGCGCATGTGGGCCGTTTAACCCGACGCCGCATGCTGACAAGAGTTACAGGATGGGGTGCGGCTCAGCGGGTTAGTGCCCGTGATCAGAAGCTCGCCAGTTCAAATCAAATGGCCAGCACACTGATTCTGTAGTTGGGCCCTCGCGCAATTCCCTTAACCCCCGCCTCCCGCGATCAGAAGGTCGCCAGTTCGAATCCCATAGCCAGCACACTGGTTCTGTAGTTGGGCCCTCACGCAATTCCCTTAACCCTCCCGGAACTCTGTACACTGGCTTGCTTTGAACTCATGCCTTTCTGTAAGATAGTTAGATATTCTACTCTATATTCTAAAAATGGGCGTGGCCACAATATGTGTAAGTGTCTTGATTAGCATAAAAGATCACTGGAGCATTGCGGCAGCCGGCACAGAGCCCCATCCCCGACCCCATAAACCATGTTCAGGACGACTCGTAACACAGCTCATTAGGAGAGCTCCAGGAAACGCCAAAGCGGTAATGAAGGTCAACCCTAACCCAGTGGGAACCCCATAATGGACCTAAAACACGGAACGGTTAGCAGATGGGTTATGGAAACTCGGCGCTTTTAAACGGCAGAATAGCGGCTCCTCATACAGGCGCAGCTCCTGCTGATAGATGGTCACGCCGCCTCTCTGAAGCCACACCGTGACCTCGCGCTTTTCGCCAAGAACACATCGTCCTGCAGTTTGCCAGGCGCCCCGCGGGGAATATAAATAGCAGCCCTGATTGGCGGATCCGTCCTCCGCATGCTGGATGTGGTCGGTCCCAGGGCACTGCGGCGTGCTAACGACGCCGCACCATCCCTGTCATGCCTTGCGCTGGGCCCCTTACACTTCCTGAGGGGTGAGACGGCACCTTGCCAGAGTGTTGATTACAGGGATTTTGAAAACTTCAGATTAGTTTTCAGATGGGGTGATGGCGAACTTCTTGAATTAGCTGGGAATTTTATCGCACAGAGAGCGAAGCAGTGATAAACCATAGGTACTATCCCACAGAGCTGCCGCCCTCACCTGCGCCGTTGCCGTGGCAATAGTTTTAGAGCATTGATAATGGTGTGTTGATTTTTGCTGAGCAGAAGCTAAAGTGACTGCAAGTGTGTTTTAGCCCCAGTGCATTCTGGGTACTTACTCTTACGGCGCCCAGGTCACCCGTTTCCAAGGGACAGGTGCTTGTGGCTTAGGGTTAATTGGTAAATTTGACCCTGGCTGTCATTTTGCCTGCTGGGAGGGGGGGGGCGGTTCACCCTTGATGCATTTTTGTCAGATCGTCAGTTATCAAAACAGGGGGGGGGGGGTACTTTCAATCGTTCGGGCTGCTCAGGCACCCCTGGCCCCACTTTCACACATGCCTGCTGGTCACCAACTAGCAGATTCAATTGAATAACAATCAATTTGCACCATGTGATCAATTCCATCCCAAGCAAAATTTACCTTTAGGGGACCTTCCTCCCCCCCCCTCTGCATTTTTTGGCCCTCGGGGAAAACTAGCCCCCGGCTTAATGGCGGTTCCTGCCCCATCAGGCCCACGAGGCGGTGATCCGGGGCCAGTACCCGGCCCCCGAAGAGACCCTGCAGTTCCTGGCCGCCCTGCGCCTCCAGTACCTCATGGGAGACTTCAGTGCCCAGGCGTCGGTGCCGGAGATGGGCCAGCTGTACCCCATGGGCCGGCTCCGGGCCCGGATCCACCAGTCGGCCCGTGCCTTCGGGCCGACAGGCGCCGAGCGGGCTGAGAAGAAGCGCTCCAGCTTCCTGGAGGGCACCCTTCGCCGCAGCTTCCGCGGGCCTTCCGTCACCCGGCAGAGGTTGGAGGAGGAGAGCGTCCTGGAGGCCTGGGTGAGGGAGGAGATCGGCGCTGCCCGCACCAGTCTGCTGGACAAGTGGAAGAGGCTGCGCTCCATGACACAGGAGCAGGCCATGGTGAAGTACATGGCACTGGTCAGGGAGTGGCCCGGCTATGGCTCCACCCTCTTCAGCGTGGAGGTGAGGAGAGCTTCTCATTCCAAGTTTCACTTCTCTTCCTCTCGTCTTTCTAAATAAAGTTCCGGCTGTTTGACCTGTGAACCCCTCAATGTGATTCAGCTGTATTTACCAGAAGATCATCACAGTTAGGTTCCCCTCCCCTGCTGTAACGTGATCCATGGAGGTGTGGGTGTGGGTTTTTAAGATGCCCTCTCAATCAGCCAATAACAGTGGGTCCCCAGGACTGGAGTTGAGAACCGCTGTTTTATCATTGGCTGATTGAGAGGTCACCCCAAAAACCCGGACCCACACCGGCCCTCCATGGAACAGGTTCCCCACCCCTGGGGATCAAAACTCCGTTCAAAATTCTACATTCTCTAAATTCTAAATGCTCTAAATTCTTAAGTGTTCTAAATTCTTAATCTGCATTCTGAATGAGCCGAAGAGCTCTGCCAAATTGATGCCACTTAAACGGAATGAATCTCTTAAATGTAGACTCCTTTTCACTTAGAGGGACTCGTCATTTGCGTAAGATCGGGGAACGAGGAACAAAAAAACCTTTATGGGGTAGTGGCTGCTCTTTCTGTTAAAACAGGCTCAGTGCTGCTGAACTGTCAGGTTTGCCTCTGAAAACGCAACACGACGGCAGAGCAGTTAATATGAAATTACCTTTGTTGACTCTTTTGTTTGTAGCAGTTTGCTAGCTAGCTGTTGTTTTCCCTTAAAAGTATAAAATCAGTGAAACGAGACGGGTTGAATGTGACCTCACCCAAAATTGTAATAATCAGATTTGTTTTGCATTGAAATAGCATATTTCTCTTTTTTTCTTCAAAACTGCTAATGAACCAGTTAAACCAGGATTCACGATTAGCAATTCTTGTGCAGTATCTGCACTGAAGAAGGAACATTCCGGTACACGCCGTCCCCTCGTACAGGGAACATCACACCCGAAGCGTGTTTTACATTTTGCCAAACGCATCTGTAGCCGGTCTGAGATAGCTGGCCCTTTCTTCCTTCTGCCCTGTCATCAGTGCATGACTTTAATCACCGCCAGATGAACCCTCGCCGGATCGCGTGTTTGAATTTAAACGCGTGGAGGAGCGTGGCGCACAGTGAGTGCATGATGTCATAATGACTCCGCCCCCCCGACCGCAGTCGCGGGACGGCGCCTTTCCCCAGGAGCTGTGGCTGGGTGTCAGCGCTGAAGCCGTGTCCGTGTACAAGCGCGGCGAACCGCGGCCGTTGGAGGTCTTCCCCTACGAGCAGGTCCTCTCCTTTGGCGCCCCACAATCCAACACCTACAAGATCACGGTGGAGGGCCGGGAACTGCTGTTCGACACCAGCCTGGTACGTGCCCCACCCAGCCAAAAGGTTCTTTATATATTGAGAAATATTTTGATTTGACAGGAAGAAGTTAGCAAGGTCGTGCGCCCATAAGTCATCTTAAAGCCCTAAGTGTCCTCTTTAAGTGACAAAGGAACTTAATAGGAAGGCATGTTTAGAATCAGAGATATGAGCGAAAACATAATGTCCTCTATAGATCTCAGGAGAATAAAACTGTATTGTGTTTTTCGGAGCCTTTAACTCTCATCCTGCAGTCGTTAGTATATTAAATCGCTGTCGGGTTCGTGAAAACGGCGGCCAGGAGGCCTGTGACGTCACACTCGCCCATTTCAGGTGGTGGACATCGCCAAGCTCATGAAGGCCTACATCAGCATGATCGTGAAGAAGCGCTACAGCACCTCGCGCTCGGCCAGCAGCCGTGGCAGCCAGTGCAGCAGCCGCTGAAGGGCACCCCCTCCTCCAGCCTCCGCCCCCCCCCGCTACGCGTCGGCGACGCCTCAGGCCAGCTGCAGTCAGAGCAGCTCCACCTCATCAGTCTTCTCCGGTGCCTTCGCCGACCCCGCTGCCCCGAACGTTCCCGTCGATCCGCCGGTCCGGTTTGACCGAAGCCGGCTCTGCCAGCTGGCTACGGACGACGGCGAGCGGAGGAAGACGACGGCAAAGCCTTCGCTAAAACCTTCAGTATTTATTCAGCTGCTGCCGCCAGTGTATTCAGAGCGTGGACGTGGGGAGCGGAAAGCTAAGGTCAGCGAAGTAGTTCTGAAAGAAAAAAAGCCGTATAACGAGGCGATCTCGCTATCCCTGCCTTGCTGCGTGTGCGACACTGAAAACACTAAATTATAACATATTACCGGAAGTAGTGCCTTACTTAAGAAGCAGAACCAAGCTGCCTTTGTTCAGCTCCAGGACCTGAGGATGCTAAACCAAGGCTGCCCCCCTCCCAATCGGGCCAGTAGGATGTTAGTTCTCGCTGTCCCAAAGGGCCGCTGGCGGCCTTTCACATCCCCACCCGGAATCGGACCAAATCAAACCCAACAACCACCAAACGAACTCGTGCCTTTCTGTAAGATAGTCACACTTGGACTTGTTTTCAAGTATGATAATGTGCAATGTTTTATATAACGACAGGGCTGTACATTTTTTAGACAGGAGATTATAAGCTTCTCTTGCTGGATTATTACACAAAAAAAAATATTTTGCAGAACTCTCAAATGCTTTTTTTAAAAAAAAAAAAATCTCTTGGTCGATGTAAAAGCTTGCAGAAGTGGATGCTTGCAACATTGGCCCTGAGATGTATATATCTAATGTTTCTTTACCATTTGTATTAGATGTGTTATGCACTTGTTACTCTAACAAGCCATTAAAGATATATTTATCTGCTAGGTGTGTTCGATCCTTTCTTGACAGGCCAATTTGTTAGCGAACACACGCTGCGTGAGAGAGCTACCACGTGGAAGAGACTCTTTGGTAAAGCAGATCACTCCCCATTCAGGTCGCTGTTCTTTGCAGAACCAAATCCCTTTTCCCTGCCGAGTGAGACACCTTCAATTTATCATTTGACTCAAAATACATCCATCCACATCTTACATAACCTCTTCAGCAAGGTCACAGTGATTTAAGGTGCAGTTTTAATATACGTTTCAGTTCCCTGAGGGGTCTGTTGTTATTGATCTATTCCACCACTCATCACATCAAGGGTTTCACCAAGAAATCTCCGCTAATATACTAATACAGCTCTTTTTTTTTTATTGAAACGTCATTCATCTTTTCCAGGCTATTCTTAGTGCCATTATAAACAGCTCCATGAAAAAATTTCATTGCTTTGCTTTCGTGGAAGTCGCCGCATGGTTTGTTTCCACATTACCGGCTGCCGTCAGTCTTTTTCACACCATTTGCCATCAGGTATGGGCACTGCCGCCCCTTGACCTGCATCTGCCCCCCCCCAAGGCGCTGGATTTGCCGTCAGACCGGGCAGTGAGCCTACGGCCCACAATCTGTATTCACACTCCAGCAGTGATGTACTGCAAACATTTCTGAGTTTTTTTCCCCTCCTTTCATAATATGAATCAAAAGACGCACAGACGTGGGGGAGGAATTTTCCAGAAGAATAAAGT
Organism: Hyperopisus bebe; assembly: GCA_026777045.1. Lineage (NCBI taxonomy): Eukaryota > Metazoa > Chordata > Actinopteri > Osteoglossiformes > Mormyridae > Hyperopisus > Hyperopisus bebe. The sequence goes on along the minus strand of JAODJW010000081.1, from coordinate 1,741,883 downwards.
CTGACACTTAAATTACAGAGGGGAACCTTTTACAGCCTCGCTCTCCCCAGAATGCCCCCCCCCATACACCCATACTCCCAGAATCCCTCTGCAGGCCCTCTATGCTAACGCTAATGCTGCTCACCCCGTTTATTATTAATGGCATCACAAAACGTATGAATCAAAGGAATAGACTGCCAAAAACGCCCATATGAGAAACACCAGCATCAGAAGCACTTCACTTTAATGGGGGGACGGGGGGGGGGGGTTTGGAAATGTAGCTGTCAGGGAGATTCAGGTCAGCAGATCAGCAGCGGAGCCGGCCGTTTTAAGGACAGGTGTTTGTCTTGGGGAAGGAAAAAAAAACATGACTTTCAAATTTATCGCCCCGTCCAGTTTGCCCATCGCCGAAAGTCAGCAAAGAGAAGGAGGTGTTCATTTTTTTTTTTTATTCTGACAAAGGCAGACATACAGAAAATACAAACCCTGCTCACACCCCCCATCCCCCCCATTTAACCTGCCAAGTCCATTCGCACGCACACGGTGCACGAGTCACCCCCAGCTGTCACTCACTCTTTGTAATGACCGTCGTCATCCCATATCTGGAGCAGAGTGATGTTGGGACCTGGCTGGCGGGTCCCTTTTCTGTTAAATCCAATCACCCCACCTGAACTAATTACCGACATCAATTATGGCACACTCCCCAGGGATGTGTAAATTAACCCCCACCCCTACCCGCCCCCCACCAAAGCCCAAACTGTACGGAATGACTTTGCCGAAAATGTGAATTACGAAAAAAGAAGTAAGCTTCATTGGGTCTCAGCTCAATACCTGCACCTTCCAGGCCTTTTCCTGTCTGGAGAATCACCCGTAAGCAGTACCTGTACAGGGTCGCGGGGATGTGAACCCCTCCTACCACAGGGGAGCCAGCATCGATGGTTTCGGGGGGCCAGACGACATGCCACGCCGGGAACGCGGAGGACGTCATCCGGTTACAGGCACCATGGCGACGTCAGTCCCCGGTTTCCCCTCCAGTCGCTGTCCTCCGGCCCCCATGGGTCTCGCTTCATTAACACTAAAATCACGGTGCCTTTTCTGCGCCGGACAGGGGAGGGGGATCCTTGCCGCTGCCGCCGCGTTTGCAGGCTCCGAATGACACGTTTAATCCCAATGAATGATTAACCACTTGCCGACTCATGGGTAGGACCTATTAAAACCCACCCCCCTCGATCCCTGAGCCGGTCGGCGTGTGGGCGTCTAGCCCATGGCGCTCATTTCCAAGGAAGCAGCGATTTGGAGGGAATAGAATTAGCCCCCCTGTCACAAAGAATCCAATTAGAGCTGTTACACGCTGCAGACAGCAACCCTGAAGCTTGGGCACCTAAATGGCCGGTATGTGAACAGAACAGACAGATCAGGCTATTTCCTAACTTTAGGGGAAGAAAAGAGCCCCCTCCGTGCCGTCTCCCGGGGGGGGGTTATAAATAAGGGATGAAAGGTACTGCTGACTTAGCCATGGCTGAAAGGGGCTGGAATGGTTTCCATGGCAAACCGCAGGGGAGGTTACGTGACATGGTACCTACTGCACCGGCAGACAGGAGGGGGGGTCTGTACATCACCGACACGCCGCTGAATCACAGGCCACCCGACTCCAGCACGAGTCGAGCTGCTGCTTACATCAATTCCCATCCAATCACCACTGGGAAGGGTTTCTACCCGAACGAAATCGTTTACCGTACATTTATTTGCCTGCAAGACCGAAGGGCATCACCATAAAACCCCATTCTCCTCGTTGCTGGGCACCCATTGTCTTGATCGGACATCGCCTGGATCGTACTTCCTCTACGCTGAGGGGTCAGGGATTGGGGCCCCGGGGAAGGGAGGGGCCCCATCACAGTGAAAAAGAAGCGGCCGTCCCTGCGGATGGGGCTACACAGACGTCACGCGGATAACCACCTCGCCGGCGTCCACCTCGGAGTCCTGCGGGCCTGCCAGTCCTGCGCAGAGCCATAAGACGGCGCGTGAACAGCGGGAGGGCCGGGCGGCCAGCTGGGTGGGGTGCAGAGCAGAGCCCGGCTGCAAGGCGGCCAGGGGGAGCCAGAGGGTCCTGCCAGAACCCGGGTCCACGGCGCCGCCGCCACCGCCGCTGCTCTCCTCCACGTCCGCCTCCTTATCGTAGTTCTGCACGTCCCAGTGAAGGTTCACCGCCCGCCAACGCTTGAACACCTTGTGCACCGCTGCCCCCTCATGGACAATCAGACCTGCGGCACGATGGTGATGCAATGATTCAACTCGCTTCATACAGAATCTAGCATGTTGCCTCCTGACAAATGAAGCTCCCCACTCAATTCAATCAGAGGCTGGGGGGGGGGGGGGTTGGAGATCCCGCAGACAAGGGGACTCAGACTTAATTCCGAAAAGACAGGAGTAGTCTTACCCCTCAGCTCCTTCAAATGCTGTTTTTTTTTCTCCCTCCAAATGACTAATTACTATGTAAATGTTGCAGTGATGTTTCACATATATTCATCACGTCTCATTTTGCTGCCATCTCAATGCCCGTTTGTAGTAAAATGGGTTTAAACTGTGATGGGAGACCATGGGTGGGATTACCGTGTGCTGTCAATTACCAGTGTAGCCAATGAAAAGCAAGAGGAAGGGGGTTAAACCAATCAGTGATTGAAAGTCCCTGATAACCCCACCTACCACAGGGTCTCCCATCAGTATGTGTGTGTCGAGGTAGCCAGACCATTCATGCCCAAAATTGGGCACGTTGGTCCCCCCCCAAACGGGCCACTCACCGATGCAAACGAGGTCCATGAAACCGTACATGCCATAGCAGATCTGGAAGAGCACATCCCGGCGCTGCCACACAGCGTTGGGGCTGAAGGCTGACCACAGCAACCAGGTGACACTGGACACCAGGAAGAGGGAGCCGAGGAAGACGGCAATGATCTGTACCTTCTCCACCAAGGTGATGGTGATAGCCTGCCACTGGGAAAAAGGTAGAGGTAATGGTCAGTGTGGAAATGCACAGAAAACAAGTAGTGTACCGGAAACACAGAGTAAACACAAACAAAGAGCAAACAGGAAGTGTACAGGTAATACAGAGGGAACACAAAGAGAGCAAACAGGAAGTGTACAGGTAATACAGAG
>JAODJW010000081.1:1713890-1726810 GCA_026777045.1 Hyperopisus bebe | reverse complement strand
CTAATTGGCATGAGCTGAACTGGCAGAGTCTGCCGCACCTACATGCCAAATGACCTTATTCTCCTTGCAAGTGGTGAAGGGGGAAGGACAACAGGAGGGGGGATGCTTGGACAGAGAGGCGAGGGGACAGAGAGGTGCAGGAGGACCCAAAGACCAAATCCCAGGCAACCCCAGAGCGTGCGCCCATTATGACACACATGGCAACTGTACTGGGGAGTCAGAGATCCATGGGGGGTGGGTTATAAATTCAACCAGGACAACTTTCACAAAGAACGGGGGGGGGGGGAAAAATCAAGAAACATGATGCTCATTAAAACACTGTTCTTTATGGTAATTCATTATAATTTTAAGCAATGATTATATTTTCAGGGTAGCATTTTCTGAAAACGTGTCCATTTAATTACCGGCTATAATAAATGATCACAGCCGTCTCCCCAACACAAATAAAATCCAGGCGCCACAACCCAGGTTTTCAAAGCGCCACAGATTCGGGTTTGACTGCACTCTGTAATTTACTCCGCGAAGAATGATTCTGGAAACTCCAATAATCTCCTCCGGTTGGGAAAGGACGCATGGGTGATAATCTCCTGTAATCAGCGGGGGTGGGGGCACAGCTGGAGTCACCCAGCCGTGGGGCGCTCTGCCAGGACTTCAGAACATGACTTGGGCCCTGAAGTGCGTCTGTTTGGTGGCATTATTTTGCATCCCGGTCCTGAGGATCCACTTGGCCTTCATCCTCTGCACATACTGCATGTCCTTGCGGCTGCGCGCGGCGGCGTCTCTGCCTGTGGGCCGGAACACACCAGGTAACATTCTTTAGGCCGTGCTTTCCATCCACAGTGTCTCAGAAACACTAGTGGGGTGTTTTCTGGTGCATTTAGGATCTGAGGAAAACATCTTTCAGCTCAATGGCACCACGGGCATCGCCCAGGGCGGGCGCGACTGGGCGCGATTGGCGCGTTTACTTCACAGTACAGGCGTCAGTGGTTCTCCGCTCTGTACTGTGCCGCTCTGATAACAGAATGAACAACGGCTGTAATCTTGTCGTGCCCAAGATAAAGTTTACTAAAGACCTTCTCATCTGCGATACTATCGCAGGTTACGCGTAACTGAAGCTGGTTTTTAGATTAAGGAGAAAAACAAGACAGAGCACTATGTTCTGAAGATGCCCGACTACAGAAGTGGCATCTAACCGTAAAATCAAACACAGAGCGGCTTTTGCTCTTCTTTCGGAAACAAACGCACAAATCAAATAAAAGCTTATTGCTCGTGAAGCTCCGCCAGCAGATCGTATTTTTGTTAAATGTTGACCGATCTGGTAATAAAGAAGTGGGTCGTCTTTCCTCGGGGGGGGGGGCGGAGACTCACCTGCATCTTCCCCCCAGCCCAGGGCCCGGTACTGCCGCAGGACCCGGCCCACAGCATTCCTGTCACGGGCCACCGCCACGGTCCTGGGCGCGCCGAATCGCTGCTTATAGTAACGCATGAGGGACCGGTGGCCGATCTTGGCTCCTGAAATAGGGACAGCTGTCACAGTGTGTGTGGGGATCGGGGAGGGGGGGGCAGGCGTGGCTGCGAAGGGATGGGGGTGGGACAGCAGGTGCGTGACACTCCCCATGGTACCACGGTATGAAGGGGCCGGAGGCGGGGGAGGGGCATTCACATGGGCGGCCAAGCGTACCAGAGGGCAGGGTGAGCTCCATGGTCTCGTCGTCGTACTCCAGGTTCTTCTCGTCCGGCAGCTCCGTCGCCCCCGTGTCCGCGTCCTCGCCGTCATTGTGGTCCGGGTAGCTGCTCCTGCAAAGCGGCAGCCGTGGGCGTGTTCAGGACGCATCGTGAGCCCGTCGACAGACACAAACCGTCTACCCCACTTATCGAAAGACGCCATTGACTTTCCCGCTGGGCCGTTTCACCGGCAACTGAAAATCCACATCAGCGTGTGCTGTATCTCTATCACACTCTGAGAATGCACCATCAGAAAACAGGCACAGAGCTACAAGCGTCCATCAAATAAAAATAAGCTAATTAATAACAGACACCCCTTTAATTATTAAATCCAATGGTGATAGTGAGAGCAGGCTCAGCGGGGGAGGGGGGAACGCTCCCACCATCCGAACACTCGCTAACGTCGGCTGGGGAGGGAGGGGAGGATGCTCTATTGTCTCACCATAAGCCCAACAAACACCCCCCCCCCACCAGCCTGGATGCAAAATGCAGTGTTAGAATTCACACCAATTAAATAAATATCTGGGCACTGGTGCCAATGCATCACGTTCCGAAACGCGCATAAGAACTTCCTACTTGTCTCTCTGTAATGAGATTCTGTGATGGCAGTTTAGCCCAGGAAGATGACGAACGGACAGCCGGGGTGAAGATGGTGCGGGGGCGGGGGGGGGAGCAGACGGGCCACCTGAAGTCGTAGAAGTCGGCGAATTCGAGGGCGGCGTCGCCGTCCGTGTACAGCCTGCAGTGGCTCTTGTCGGTCATGTGACTGCGCACGGCTTCCGTCGAGTAGAAGGAGCGGCCTTTCTCGTTGCACCACAGGCAGACATTCCCCACACCGACCTTCTCCCCTGTGGACATAAATCAGGGGCTTAGGGGCAGCGGGGAGGAGTCAGCTAGTTATCATGCCCCCACTGACTGGAAATCCAACTCTAGGGTCCAGTCAATGCGCCGAAATATGGAGGCCTAACAGTCAATGCGCTGAAATAAGGAGGCCTAACAGTCAATGCGCTGAAATAAGGAGGCCTAACAGTCAATGTGCTAAAATACGGAGGCCTAACAGTCAATGGCAGACACTGGGGTGACACTGCCAGTTCACAGTGAACAGCTCTCAAAGTAGCAGATTGCATCCATCCACCCACTTATCAAGCCCCCCAGGGTTGCGGGGGGTTCGGAGCCTATCCCAGAAGCTAGGGGCACAAGACAGGGATTAACCCAGCATGGGGCACGAGCCCATTGCAGGTGGGAGGGAGCAGTGTTAAGGAAACCAAAGAAATTCCTCATATATTACTAATAAACATCATGGCACTCATCGGCAACGCAGATTACGCGACGGTCACAAGAACAGCTTCGTAAATAAAGACGCGCCGTCACTTTAAGAAGGCCAAAGCCGCCGCATTCCGAAAGGGATCACAGCGGCAGCGGAGGAGCCGCAACGGCGCCATCTGCTGTGAGAAGGCGGATCCCCGCCAGACGCGGGCGCTAGCTGGCTAAGGCAGGCCTGGCAGAGCACCACGGTTTGACGGCTCGGACGGCGCGGCCAAACCTGTCAAATGCCAAAAACATTCGCAGATAAAGCTTTTGTCTTACATGCTATTTTTAGCTGTTTATAAAGGCCTGCAACCAAGCAGGCAGACGGTTGGTCTTGAGCCTCCAGAAGGTTCCACCCCTTCGTAGACCTACCGTAGAAGGCTGTTTCCTCACAGCGGTGTGCAGTCCCATTCTGGACACACTTCAAACTTTGAATAACACCTACAAATTGGTTTTTTCCCCCCATACGTTTATGATCTATGCTTGACAGTGTAATGCCTATTGTCTTTGTTAAACGTTCTGGGGAAACCACAATGGCAATAGGGACGACATAAAAATAAATTATTGAACATTATGGAAGCAAACAGAATGGATATTGACGAATTCATAAAACGCCAGCGTCTGTCAGCGAGAGAGGACCATCTTCTAACCATATTCTCCTATAAATAACGTGAGCTTTAGGTTTCCTTCCTGCGCCGAGCGGGTGACTCATCATCCTGTGCTATGACAGAGCTCTGTTTTAGTGTTAATTGTAAGGTCAGTGCATTTCCTGGCTGGATTTAAATGCCCTTGAATTGTAAAGAATCTCATTATCTTTGATGTTCCTCCGATTCATTTTTTCCACGGAAGCCCCTAAGGTTTTAATTTTAATAGTTCCGCTTTACTGGCTGGCCATTACATGCTTCTGTGACAGACATAATGTTAGAAGTTCCTTCAGACACGGGAGAGAGAAAATTTAAAATGCGGACGACAAAGGTTAGAGGCACACGGGGACACTGGTCATACAATCTGGGGGGGGGGGACAGTCCATATTTTTGCTTCCCCTTGGGTCCCAAAATATGATTACTGATGCAGTAGGAACACAGGGCATTAAGGGGGGGGGGGCATGCCATGTGGTTTAATGCCCAGATGGGACCCTCAACACCACCATGAATACATATGTATTTATGAACATACATATTTCATACTACTAACATTTCCTAACAATGATTCATAGAACGACAGATCTTTATTCCACAGGGAAAATAACACAGCAAATACCATCTAAAATGTCTGAGGTTCTGCTTGAATCTTCCCCAGAAACAACAGCGATATCCTTCAGTCACCATCTGCACACATTTAGGTAATAAATGCTGTGTTTAGTTTTTGTCTGTCACCTCCGCTCAAAAGCTGGGTGCCATTGACCATCTGCAGATGTAGAATCCCTTAAAGTACATTCGGAGATGACTGAGCTTCAATTGGTCAGATGTTGACCAGACTATATGCCCCACCCAAAAAAATATATATATATTTACCATCCCCCGAGGCAATGATAGGGAAGAGAAAATGCAATACCCTGTTACGGGGAAGAAACCGACAGCTGAAGGAATGACATAATTTGCATGTCACTCAGCTCAGAATACAGATACGGAAGATGCCAAGAAAGCAAAACATCAGAAAAAGACGACAGTGAAACTTCTCTGCCTCCAAAACAACAGTAACATTCACTGGTAAATCCCTGCATCACACGTCCTTAAGACATCGCGACACTGGGACATACTGGTCAACGCAGAGAAGGAAAAGTGAGCAGGGCTTCAAAACAGCCAAGCAACAGCAGCGGCCATCGCGATGGAGTGAGTGGCGGTACTCACCCAGGTACCGAATCAGCCCCCTCAGGTCCGCCAGGTACTCAACATCGGGGATGAAGAAACTGTGCGCTTTGGTCATGTGATCCACGTTCTTCAGGAGGGTGCGTGAGTGGTGTGGGCAGAAGAGGCAGTCCGTGACGGGGATGACTCCAGGCGGCAGCTCAGAGGACACCCCCGGCGCCGTCGATCCAGCCTCGTCTGTCACCTCCTCCTCACCCTCTCCCCACTCCATGTCGTCGTCGTCATCATCATCATCACCATCATCCATATCCTCCCAGTCCTCTGCAGGGATCAACAAAACCTTGAGTCCCAGCCTTAAACCAATAAATATAACCGATTCTAATAACGGATAATACCAAAAACGCTACTCCTAGCAAGTATGCTAAAGGCAACCAAACAATATTGGAAACAGGGATCCATCGTCGCAAATTATTTATTAACTCTTCTTGAAACGTATGTATTATGAGCGAGAACTTCAAGTGTTGCCTGAAACAACCCAGAACTAAAGCTAAAAATGTGGAAAAGGCATGTGGGGGAAAGTCCTTCGAACAATTATAAGTCTACACAGAGAAATTTAGTGTTTTATCTTATTTTATTTTATTTATTTTTTGTATTCTTATTCTTGTATTTTTTTATATTCTTGGTATTGTTCTTGCTATCTGTCTGGAGCTGTGGTAACGCACAAATTTCCCCACTGTGGGATCAATAAAGTCCTATCTAATCTAATCTAAATACGGTACTCAGTCTTACTTTGTAAGGCATCCTTCCCAATATAGCTGCCTTAAAGCTCTTTACTTATGCAAACACACAGCACAGTGCAGCAGAAAAACCAGAACAACAGATGAGAATAATAATGCCCTTAGGTGGGTAAATACAGAATAAAAACCTCTATAGCAGTGTCTCTCAGCCCAGTGCACAGGGACCCCGACACAATCCACATTTTTGCTCCCACCCAACTCCAGGAACTCTGTGTTCCTGATTGGCTGAAAGCGGTGAGGAAGCAAAAACTTGGACTGTCTGGGGAGGGTTCTCCTGAGGACTGGGCTGAGAAACATCGCTCCAAAACTCCATGGTTAGCTGGTTACCCCACCCCACCAGAACTTCTATCATCAGGTACGCAGGTGTTCGGCTGGTCTCTTTATGGACCAAAGGGATCAGTCTTCTTGACCGAGGCTTACCGTGCTGATACCAATTTCAAAACTGTCAAAATACCATCCACAGTTCCACACGTCGAGCATACCTTCTTCTGCAGCTGCACCATCCTCCTCAGCACTTATCTTCCTGGCCTGCTCCTCAAACCACTGCAACCTGGGCGGCTTCTCTGGCCGCTGTCTGGTCTGGGCCTCCTGCCCTGCGGCCTGGACTTTGGCAACCTTGGCCGGCGAAGCCTTCTGTTGCTCCCGCAAGGCCTCCTGGAGGGCCTCGTTGCGGGCATTGTTGTCCAGCAGCTCTGCCTCCATGCCCTTCTCCAAGTTCTTCTCGTTCATCTTCTCCACCTTCTTCTGGGCAGCCGTCAGGGCCCGTTTCTCCGCCTCCTGGTGCTTGCGGGACTGAAGGTGGTTCTGGAAGGCATTTGCGCTGGAGAACTTCTTGCCGCAGGTGGCACAGGCCACTTCGCCACCCTGCGCCTGTTCCTCAGCCACCGCCCGCTGTGCCAGCACCCTCTCCTGGAAGTTTTCTGCTGTCACGGGGGGCATGTCGGCCACCTTCCGCTTCAGGTTGTAGCGGTGCCAGTCTGTCTTGTAGTGTGCCCGCTGCACCTCACCATCTGCAAAGGCCACCCTGCAGCTGATGCAGGTGTATGATGACATGTCTGAGGATAGAGAGACAGGCGACACTGGTATAAGCCATTATGATACAAGCCACTCTTGTCACAGCCATTCAGTGTGGTCTATTGATAATTAGGGTAGCAAAGGGGCAGAGAATTTCTAGTGAATTCCCATGGAAACTTTCCATGGGAAGTTAAGCTGGGGAATTTTGGAAATATTGAACTCCATGGAACTCAATGCAAGCAGGCAAAGAAAGCAAACCAAATGAATAACGCAACATAGAATACTACTTATAAGTAGTGCGTTTATGCAGATCCTTATTCTGGGATGTTTTTATATACAAGCAATTAGTCACAAGCATTTGGTTACATAATGATATCACTACTAGTGCCTTCAAAATGTCCCCCCCCCCTCCTCACCCAAGTACATTCCCTGTTATAGGCTAAGCTGCAGTTTCCAATACCTTACGGTGTTTAGGTGGGTGACGATTGCGGGCCATTTTTATACTGTATCTAAACTCTTAGTTAAATGTTAAATATCACTCAGTCAAGCTAGCTAACCATTTGACATGTTTTGACACAACAATGAAGTCATCTAAAAATCCTTTTTAATTAAAGGCATCTTAATCGACGTTTCAGCCTCACGTTCTTTTCAGAATTTCGACACGTGACAAACCATAAAGCCAGCGCTACTGATTAGCACATTAGCTACAGGGCGCTAACTAAATATTCAAAATAAAAATACACAGACCACCAACACAGATATTTCACTTTCAAAAACTAATTAACTAACGATTTAACAAGACAACCATCTGTCATGCCACACTGACCGGTGCAGCCAGCGTAATATACATAAAACGAGTTCAAACTAAATGACTAGTATCAAGTATGCCACACTTACCGAAATAATCCCAGTATCTACTTTTCTTTTAGGATTATCTAAACTAGGAAAACCAATATATTATCACTCTAAGTCGACTCGCATCCAGCAAAATACGCACTAGAATGCCCCTGTACCATTCAATTTTAAAGTATTGCGTGTTAAACTAAACACCCCAAATGCGCGTAACGAATGTAAATAACAAACTGATTCAGGATCAGTTTTTAGTGACAGCGATACCCACCACAGTACACCGTCTTCCGGTTGCATGTTGAACTTTCGTCGCTCTTGTTGCACTGCCCCCTGGCGACTTGGATGGTTCACAACAATCCATGCCTTTTGCACAGACTAAAATTGTAGGTATATCAGCACGTAATATTCAACCCTGTGATGTTCAACGTTAGTTCCTTTTCCGTAAATTACGGTACTATCTAAAATATTTTCTAAAATCTTTTGGAGACGACATCGGTTCAATATCCACTGTTTGTTTAATGCTGCCATCTACTGGCCAAATTGTGTCATTAAATAAATTTAACAATATCAGTTATGTACGGAAGAGGCACTCTTTTCTACTCCCGGAGATCTACCACCCTGCATATCTTAGGTATAGTTCTTGGTGAAACACTTCTAAGCGATACAGGGATATTACATGTATAGCATATTACCAAAAAATGCATACTATTTAAAGTTACTATAGTAAAGCATATAAAAGAGAAATTTTATGTGGCATTTTATCTCATGATGGGATTTACTGGATCCACTCTACATAAACCAAGAAGCCTAATCAATCCTGTCCCCTTCTTCCTTTGCCCCTTTTCTCAGTGTCATAGAGCCTAACCCAGAATGCACTGCAATCAGAAGTGCTTTCGGCGCACAGTAAGTTTATGTTCACCAGGTCCATCTTTCTTCCAGGAAAACCAAAAGTGACACATCACCGTAGCCTCTGATTGGCCAGCTGGAAATCCAGGGCTGATGATTGGCTCTGCAGCACGTCTGGGCTGACCACACACAGGGTTTCCCATGCACTCTATTGGCCGTCTCTGGATTTGTTTATACTCGGTTGTGAAATGCGTCTGGGGCGATCAGATCACAAATGGACAGCTGCAACACATCACTGTTCACACCTGTGTCTGTCATGCCTCTTGACCTCTTGTGTTCAGAATTTGTTACCCCCTGTGTTACTTCCACTAGAAGGTCAAATGGCCTCCCACCATGTTACTGGGACGTCCTAGTCAGGGACGCATCAGGACACATTAATGTCCCAGTCCACCTTGCGTTGGGTTTGAGTGATCGGATCACAATGCATCTTGGGGTTGTTTACACTTGTATTTAGCGCTGTCTACTTGCGATCCGATCACCCAACACACGTTTTAAAACCAGGTTTAAACAGCACCTCAGTGTCTGGCGTGTTTATGGTCGAACAGTTAACTGTTACTTTCGATCACTCTCTGCATGGGTTTCAACAGAATGAAACTGGCTTCCACTGTCAACATCTCAATGTAAATGTTTCCTTTTAAACATCATTTACATAAAAACTTCCATCTGCACCGTAACGTATCACTGTTAGGCTTTCTGACTTGTAAAAACTGTCTCTCAGGTGACATATTCAAACAGCAAATACTCAGTCTTGGTTGTTCTCATTTTAGCAAAGCCGTCACACCATTGGACTGTATATCTATAATTACCTCGATGTTTGCTCTTGTAGTCCCAGTCAGCAAACATGCTTCAATTTTCACTTCCTCAAACCTAAAGAAATTTACACACTGCTAATTTTATTTGCACATTTCAAGACTCGGGAAGAAAAAAGACTTACACAGGCCCGGAAGATGCCCTGTCTCAACTATAGACAACATTACATTTAAAATGACAACAGATGCTGTCTTACTGTGCGGCAAACCATCACACGTGGGAGTGACACGGCGAGAAAATATAAATAAATAAATCACATATCAGAATCAGCGACGACAATGTTATGCATAACACGTTGTCAGGGGGAGCTTTGTAAATGGGTAACGGTGGAAAAAGATCAAATTTGAACTGAATTGGCGATCATCTAGTAAATTCTGATATAGTAGGTTTCAGATGGGGGATAATACGTTAAATTATTGTGTGATATGGGTCAGAATTATACCTATCGGTCAGTTTGGCCAGCAGTCTGTCCCAGAGAGAATGCAGCAGCGGTAGTCTGCCAGACCCCCACATTATAGACCCCCGCATTAATGATGTAGTAATGCCACTTAACTCACCTGCTTGTCTTAGGGCTGCGGGAGGCCACCCATATGACACAGGAGGGACGTGCAAACTCCATGCAGACACAGAGCGGAGGCGGGATTTGAAGGACTAACCTCTGAGGTGTGAGACAGCAGCGCTGCCTGCACAAAAGAGCTTTACTGCACTTTATAATCATATTTTAATTGTACTTGTATAACCCTCTGGGTTTAATACCCTCTAAATGACTTAATACGACTTTATAGGTACTGTACGGACGAAAGTATTGGAATGCCTGCCCATCACATCTACTGAAACTTTTATGACATCAAATTCAAAATCCATAGGCATCAATATGGAGCCAGATGTCACTCCACAGAACACGTTTCCACTGCTCCACAGTCCAGTGGTGGGGTGCTTTACACCGCTCTATCCAACATTCCGTATTGCGTCGGTGATGGGAGGCTTGCATGCAACTGCTCAGCTGTGGAAGCCCATTCCTTCTGCTGGGGTTAATGCCAGAGGAAGTTTGGATCTCTGCAGTTACTGAGTCAACAGAGTGCTGGCGACTTCTACGCACTATGTATCTCAGTACACGGCGACCATATTGTTACTTTACGTGGTCTGCTACTTCGTGGTTGAGTTTCTGTTGTTCCTAAATGCTTCCACTTTACAATAATACCACTTGCAGTGACCGTGGAATATCTAGCAAAGAAGAAACTTATTTATTGCAAAGGTGGCATCCTATGACAGTACCATGCTTGATTTCACTGGACTCTTCAGAATGACCCATTCTTTCACAAATGTTTATAAACCTAACTGCATGGATAGGTGCTTAATTTTATACACCTGTGGCAATGGGTCTGAACGAAGCACCTGAATTCAATAACTGAGAGGTGCGTCCCATTACTTTTGTCCATATATTGTATAAAGAAGGTCGTGCTGATTGTCGTGGTAGATGCAGGAAGTAGTAGGAAAATGAAAAAGTCACGAACAGACCTCGCAGAGTTCAACAGACTGTGGTAACTGCTGAACCGTCATATTGTCAGTCAGGCAGTGAAACTCAGTGAAACTAAGAAAAGAGTTTAAATCAACAGTTTAGTTTTAATCCTAGAGGTGACTGTGTTGTTGACTGTGTTTCCCTGCAGCAATAGGATTTCACGCCTAGGTGGAGCTTGGAGCATGAGATGTGTTTGCTGGCTCAGGTCAGGATCGTCCTGACATATCACCACCCTGCTCTCCTCCCAGCATCCCTCTGTAATCATGAAGAAGGTCTACGGGGATCTTTATTTTGCCAGTAACTTTTCTCCCACCCTATCCAGATGTTTTAAAGCTATCTGTTATGCTGCAGTGTATGAAATCTTATCTGTAATTGCACTGCAGATTAGAAATCTTTGAATCTTCACCTGTGTTAATTAAGCAACTCACATTTTTTTTTTCCTCTGAAGGGTTCAACTAAAGTTCTCACTGATGAAACTATGACCCCCCCCCCCCCACCTGCCCATTACCGTCCTGCTTCTCAGTGACATCGAGGTGAAGGCACAGACTTGATAATTCACATATACGGATTATTTAATGGTTTCCTTAAAGTAACTCACACACAGCTAATTTCTTTTTGCACATTTCAAGAAAAACAAACTAACGTGCACGGGCATGGAAGATGCCCCATCGGAGCTGCAGACACTGTCACGTTTAAAATGACAAGAGGCGCTGTACATCTCTTACTGCGTGACAAACCATCGCGCGCGGATGACATGGCAAAGTAGAAAATATAATGAATAAATAACATAAACAATTTATTTCATAATATATTTCAAAACAGTGTCTCTAAAAACAAGTTTATTTGATGTAAAATAAGTGTCATATAAGGCAGAACTTCACTAAGTGAAATAAAGAGGAGACAGAACATACCCACTTTAATGTTTCGCTGGACTTGAGTGTGGCGGGGGTGCATATGATATACTTCTGCATAATCGCCACTGAAACACAAACGGGAAAATGCTACCGGATTCCCTCCTTAAGAAAAGTCTGCAAGAGACGGTGCAGAAGAGCAGAGGACACTAAAATCAGCCTGAAAAAAAAAGATTAGTGACCTGTTAATTATAACGAAATGGTAAATAAAACGCTTTTTTGTAGTTCTGTCCTGTGGCACTCCGCTATCAGATTACGTTACATCAATGACACCAATGTTTGATGACTGTTCTCCCGTTTCAGTTTACCTTAATCCTTTCAACCGTCGTTCTAATACTGTCCCTTCAGCGGTTAACCCTTGTTGTACCAAACAGGAACTTGTTCCAAAGCTACAGATGAGTTCACCCACAGGTGAAGCGAGACTGTCCACACCCACCCTGCCCAGTTCATTCTCAGATACGCTTCCTGATTCGCTCGTATCCCAGCAGTGAGATGTTTACCAGTTAATTTATTCCAGCAAATGTCCTGCGGTACCCCGGGAGGAAATGTGAGAGAAGTGAAAGTTTGACCCTTCCAAAGAGAAAAGGAATTCATCACTCCAAAAGGAAGCCATAACTTCAGAGACTGTGAGGTCATTTCCTTTTAACAGAAAAATGTGCAGTCTTATATCCAGCTTAGTGTGTGTCAAAGGCTGGGACTATATGAGGTTTTTATCTGAAAGCTGTACAAAAGCAGGGAGAGAATTGGCCTATTACTGTCGTTTAGGTCAGCAATCTGAAAGAGCTCTTTTGCGTCGTTACCTAGAATGTTAAAAGGTGACCTGCTCCGTTGTGTGAACAACCTGAACCTGTAAAATGAGCAGGTTGCCTTAAAGCCGGCCATTTTACAGAAATGGAAGTTTTATAAAAGTACATAAAGAACCCGGCAGATTTGCTGAATTCAGAGGGAAGGCAGAAGTCAGGCTGACTTGCATTTAGGTGATATACTCAATGTCCAAACTCTAACCCATCGTTCAGGCTGTTTTTCAGATCAGTCCCAGCTGATTATACTATCTCTGAATTAACAAAAAAATTGAACCGCACAGTTTAAACCACTTTAAACTGAACACATTTTTCCATTGAGTTAATCCAAGTTTTTATTTGTAGAGAATTTCTGTAATGGTGAGAGTAACACAAGTAGAAAGGACCCCTTCATTCAAATTAAATGTCATTCCAAACACCATTTGTGAAAGTTGATATAAACGCTCATTTGATTCTGGTTATTAAATCCTTTA
>JAODJW010000081.1:1667840-1688069 GCA_026777045.1 Hyperopisus bebe | reverse complement strand
AGCCAAAGTAAATGCCTTGTATGGTAAAGTACTTGGTGATAAGTAAATGATTCTAATCCTGATTAAATTAACCAGGTCTTTCTGTAAATGGGTTAAACTGCTCTATGGAAAGCCTTATGCAAATATAGTGACAAATGGGCTAACGTCAAAACCATTTGAGATACAACACACGGATCACCGACTATGACCTTGTCATAGCTTAAGTTGTCACCTCCATTGACACATTCCTTCATTTGGAAGATTAAACGTCCTTAAAATTAACCCGTTTATCTGAAAAGTATACAGTTTAGCCATCTCCAGCATGGATATGAGCATGTTATGACTGTAGTATGACTGGCATTCCGCCATCCCTGAGTGCATACAGACACTGTCATACACTTCAGGCAATGCAGGGTCGCCATGACTACACAATTTTGGGCTGTAGGGGGAGACCCAGGGAAAATCCAGCAGGGAGAACCTGCAAATCCACACATGCTATGGGGGGGGGGACACCAGTATTAACGATCCAAGCCCTCAGGAGTCACAGTGAGGCAGCTTTTTTATTTAATAGTAATAATGAACTGGGTTGATTGACCAAACAGAATCGGTTATCTGATAACCCAGAATCAATCTCACAATTCCATGGAATTGATCCTGGGTCATATAACAATGCAGACAATCTATAGTAAAATATAACTACATCATATATACAATATATAAAATCAGCTTTTTTAATATGTGCCAATTGGGGGAGAATTGGCATAGAAATATGCATCCGATTGGGATTCTGGGTGTTGATCTTCTGCTACAGGTTCTGAGCCGCCACCCAGTAGGACAATAGTCCACCTGGTGCATTCTGGGTTGCTAGGCTGCTCTGAGGATAATAGCTGGCCTTCCGCAGCTCCCCTGTCAGGAGGCAGGCTGTGTGAATAGGGCTGAGAGCGCCGGCTGGCTTCTGAGGACGTCCCGTCCGGCTGAGCACAGAGGCTCCTCTCAAAGGGGCTTTAGGCGGTCACTTCCTCTTCTGTACGCTCCTGGATGAGGGGAGGGTGGCCGGGCTACAGCGCCGTCGCCTGGAATCTCGGGGCTCCCGGTAATTACTGCCGGATCAGTCATGCAAATCCGGGAATCTTGTCTAAGAATAGCGCTGATGTGCTGTGGATAATCGACAGTTACCACGATGCCCTCTGGGTACAAATAAGCAGCTCCGGGGACCGTCTGTGCGGCCGTCGCAAAGAGGCATGCGATTAAATATTCAGAGCAATATTGATAGTTCAGAAACCATTTAATAATCATATTGGAATATTTTTTGGTCCTGAAAATTATTTATATAAACCCTACAGCAGAGGTGGAAAATTCAGGTTGAGAAAATACAAATCCAGACCAAGATTTTGTTTCAACCAACCAATTGAGTACTCTGTTACTGTGACTCTTTATACTCAACTGGTTGGTTGAAACAAAATCTTGGTCTGGATTTGTACTTTCTCAACCTGAATTTTCCACTGCTGCCCTTCAGAATATCTATGGGGAACATGGGTTGCTTTAGCTCTTATCATTTGACGATATTCTGCTTAATGCAAGGTGTGACACCTGGGCATGACCATGAGGTCAGTCCCAACAGCGGGATATTTCTCAGGAAGCTTTTCTAATAACAGAGAAAGTGCTGGAATGTTGGCCTCGGTTGGCCTTTTGCTTCTGAAGGCCGTTGTTAAGGTTGGAACTTGAAAGGATGTGACATACGATAATAATAATCGATCCTTTATTGTCCCCATGGGGAAATTCTTTTTTTTACACCTCCCCCAACTTACTCTTCGTAGAGCAAGCTGTCCGCAAAGGGCAGGCACCTGTTGGGGCACCCAAGGAGCTGGGGGCTAAGGGCCTTGCTCAAGGACCTGCAGACGTGCAGAGGCTGGGTTTGAACCAGTGACCTTGTGATTACAGCCACATACTGCCCCCTAAAATAAATGGACGGGTGGATAGATGGTTGGTTAGTTGGGTTGGTCGGTCGGTTGGTATGGTCACATCACATCATGCTTGTAGTAGGTGCAAGGTCTTATAACCAGAAGGTTGTGAGTTTGAGCCTTTTGCGCACTGCTGTTGTAACCTGGGGCTGTGGGCGTGAATTTCTCTGCTGTACTGGTCATGCAATGTATGAGTGAGAAGATAATCAAAGATATAGCAGGTTGTTGTATCACTCCCAGGGAGGAAATGAGAGACATCCATCCATTGCATTTATTTTAATGATTCTTTTTCCTCAGCAGAATGTCAATGATTTCTGTTGTCATGGTGACTCCTGAATCCATTTCTCCTTGTGTGGATTGGTTGAGGATTAGGGCTGAGTATGGGTTAGGGTTGTCATTGTTGGGACTTTAGGATTTTTCCCATCCGTTTACCCTGCTGCCCCCTACTCTCGTTTCCCTGGCACAGGTGGTCGCATGCTACCACCAGCTGTCCTCCTGCGTGGGTGGCAGCACGGACGGCGCCCAGCTGCGGCACGAGCTGCGCCAGACCCGGGAGCGGGCGCAGCGGCTGGCCCTGGATAGCCAGCGGCTCCTGACGGCGCGGCTGCGCGACAGATCCCTGGCCCCGCCCACGCGGCTGGAGGCGGAGCTACTGTGGGTGTCCTTCTCCTCCAGCCTGGAGCTGTTCCACGCAGATATGTGCAAGGTCTTCAGCGTGGGACAGAACTTCCCTCTGTCTTCCAACACTGGTGTTCTGGTACAGACCGGCATGCAAGGTAAGTCAGGTGACGTAAAGGTTGAAGGTCAATTTGGCGAGCAGAAGCAATACGTTTCTGTTCCGTCCAGCTTTGCTTGTCAAGAGATTCACCTGCGCCGATTTCATGACCCTGCAGTGAATATACAATTTTGTGTTCACATATATAAAAGTAGTGCCTAAAAATGCAAGTTATTTTTCCCGCTTTGATTTTGTAAATAATTGTGTATCATTGGGTTATTTTAACTATAGATGCTTCAGTATTTAACTTATTCATTCATGTGTGTTTGTAATATGCTTTTTTGGAAATAAAATCTCATTAGCAGTGTTGGGCATTTCAGGTCCAGAAGCTACAAATCCAGACCAAGATTTTGTTTCTACCAACCAGTTGAGTACAGTGTGACTGTGACTCCTTATGCCCAGCTGGTTGGTAGAAACAAAATCTTGGTCTGGATTTGTAGCTTCTGGACCTGAAATGCCCAACACTGCTCATTAGCGTTATAAAGTCATACGTAGCCATTGTGAAACGTCACGGTTTTGGGAGACACCTTCTAGGTCTGCTTGTCTTACGTAACCCTAGAAACACCGGCGTCTGATAAATTCTTATCGATCTATGAGTGTTTATAAGCATCAGCCGGGAATTTGGCCCGATTCCATAAAAATCTTTAGTGCCGTGTTGGGGTGTGATGTTAAGGTGCTCAGCCGTGGCCCATGAGCTCGCGTGACCGAGGATTTCTGCAGGGGAGACGGCCAAGGTCGCCGCCCGAGCACTGAGCCTGACCGGGCCGGACCTGAACGAGGCCCCGGCCAGTGTGGACCGTCTGGACCAAGGCGAGCTGGAGGCGGAGACGGCCCGCGTGGACCAGATGATCGAGGACATGGAGCAGCGGGTGAACGTGCTCCGGTGGACGGTGGAGGCGCAGGGACCGCAGTATGCGGAGCCGATCGGGAGCGCCTCCTCGCTGGCTCTGCTCTCCGTGCTGCAGGCGGAGCCGGAGCGGCACCGGTGCGAGCGAGGCCCGATGTTTGTCGCCGCCCTAGTGGCCAGTCTGGCTGCTGCGGCCTTGCTTCTGTCTGTCGGCGTATTGTATCTAGGGTGAGCCCTGAGCCAGCCTCATGCTGCATTTCCACCAGAATCACCTAGGGGGAGCCATAACGTAGCCACAGGCTTCCTGTCTGTCTACATGCTAACTTATTGTCTCCGTGTCCGGATCTACTGGATGTCTTTACAGCTGGAATTGAACTTTCTATGATAACACAAGAGATACTCCCTTTACTCAGATTTCTGCCCCTTTTGATAAAATCTATTTGCGTTTATTAATTTGGCCAGCTGTCTCACCCAGCTCTCTGTAGCCAGCTTACTCATGCAGATTGACGTTACATAATGTCATCTGAGACCATACTTTTTGGGGTACTCCTACCTCGATTCCGACTCTTGACGATTTTGACACTTCGTCGAGGCCTGGGGAACATGGACTAGCTAAAAATAAATCTTTAATCTGATTTATATAGAACACTTAGTGGCAATTTTCCCAAAACTTCTGGAACAAAATGATCATGTTACTCTGAGGCTAGACAAAGGCAAGTTGAAGCTCATTCTTCCCGACATCAAATCCAACACATCCTGCGCCAGCCAAGCCTGGATTTTTTTTATTATTGTTTAGAAACAACACCTTTGCCGATTGGACCAAGGGAGCATGACAAGGAGAACTGCTGGTCAAAAGCCATTAACAATACTGCCTTACAAAGGCGAAACACTGCAACTGCGTATTTTATTAAAATTGGGTTACAACCAGAATTGGGTCTCTTAGGCTTCTGTCGTATCTCGTGAAAAACATCTTAGTTCATCTATGCTCAGTTTTGTAGAAAACACTGTCATCTACCTACCCTCTACACATACGAGTGGACAGTCAAACAACTTTGACGCCCTTTTTCTTAGTCTCAGTCTCAGCTTAGTTACTGTGTTGGCAGAATATGTCACCAGTCTGTAGCCAGTTAAGCTCCTTGATCCATTTAACAGTTTAATAGTTAGATAAAAAACAGCACATTGTTTTCTGAAAATACAGTAGTATGTAGCCACATATGTATGGCTGGATTGATTTTAAAATTTTGCTCTAGGGATTTTTCTCCACAGAAGCAAACTCATGGATCTGTATATTTAATATATAGCTGAAAATGTAATGTAATATATAGGTAAAAAACGTTTTCCTAAAAATTAACAACATGACTTTTTGACCATCATAAGAGGTGACTGGTGCTAAATGCTTCAGATGTTCAGATAAAATGTCTAAGCCAAGGTGCCACACTAGGAGCAAATTAAACTGAATGACAGGTATTGAAAGATATCAGGTATTGAAAGATAACAGGTATCGAAAGATAACAGGTATCGAAAGATATCAGGTATTGAAAGATAACAGGTATCGAAAGATATCAGGTATTGAAAGATAACAGGTATCGAAAGATATTCTTTCTTACGGAATTGCTGAATATTTAATAAAGATACAGGATTGTCTGATGGAAAGACTGTCCCCAAACGTATAAATGATGGTAATTACTGTTGAACTGGTGCTTAGGTTTGTGGGACTTTTATGAATGAAGTATGTTGTGTATCTGAAGGCGACACGTGGTTTTTAAAGACCCACCTTTGCTGGTACTCCATCCCTCAGTAACTATGGTGACACACTCCGACTGTCCTACCCGTGATCACCAGGATAAATTAAAATAGTGAATTCTTTTGTCGGGGTGTGCATATATTACCATGTCGTTTAGAAGGAGAAGGCATTGCACGCTGAATGATGCGCGTCTATTGCCTGCTTTTCTGCATGCTGGACGTGTGTGGTACTGTGCAAAAGACTCGGGCAGTCACAGAAAGTAAGTGTGTATTTGCTCAGAAAAAAGAAATGAATTAACATCAGAACATATGTAAATTAACATTAATACAATAAAAAAAATTAAATTCTTCTGTTCTCCAAAAAGAGACGTATTTCCTTGGATGGTTACAGATGAACACCACTTTGGTTCCCAAACCTCTCCTCAGGGGCACCCCAGTCATTGCGTGCATTTGTTAAATTTGCCTTCGGCGCTCAGTTAATTAATTAATTAACTAACGTGATCTATTAACCTTCGTCCTGTGTTGGCTTTCTGTTCGCATCTCTTATGACTCCGTAAGGAATTGATTAACCAGACCAGATGGGATAATGATCCAAGTCTAATAGACATGGCTGTATCGGATATTTGCTGCAAATGCTGGGGTGATTTTAGGAGAGGTTTTGCAATGGCTAAGCTGACACACTTTGGCAGACATAATACCACAGTTTTACGTCAACAAGAAGATTATTTTAATCTCATTTTCTTTGATTGCTTAAGACTTTTGGACAGTATTGTATGTGATGCAAAATAATTTGAAGCACCTCTAAAATTCTATCTATTTCAAGGAGAAATTTTGGGCATGTGTTCCTTTTCTAGCAGCTGATCCAGCCATCCATCCATTTTCTTTTCTTTTATCTGGCTGATAGCTGAAAGGAGCTTCTTTCCCCACATTTTTCAAATGTTTTTAATAACTCCCTAAACGACTAGCATACCTTTTTTACCGAATACAATTTGATGTTCTCCTCTCCAGTCTGATACGCCTTCAATTCCTTTGCCTACCTGTAATCATTTTGCTTGGCTGAGACTGATTCTCTGCAACACTGAGTTAAGTATTTTTTGAATGTCTCTGTCATTGTGAATGGATGATGCACCGTTTGGATTCAATAACAGTTAAGGGTCCATTATCATTAAAAAAAAAAGTAATTTAATTCCTACTAAAGGCATGTGACTTGTGTTTTTGTGTTATTTGCATTATGCAGGACTCCAAATGTTCATGCCATGAATTAATCCATTTGTGAGACCTTCTAAAGTTCCCCATTTACCTCAACATAGTTACATTATATAGACAAAAGCACTGGGACACCTGGCCATTACACCTATAGGAACTTTCATGACACCCCATTGTAAATCCATTAGGCTTCAATATGGAGTTTGTCCCACTCTTCTGGGAAGGCTTTCCCCAAGATTTTGGAGTGTGTTGGAATTTTTTCCCAGAAGAGCATTTGTGAGGTCATGCACTGATTCTGGACGTGAAGCCCTGGTTCACAATCTCCACTGTAATTCATCCCAAAGGTGTTTGATTGGGGTTGAGGTCAGGTCTCTATGTGGGGCAGTCAAGTTCCACACCAAATTCACCTAACCATGTCTTTATGGACCTTGTTTGTGCACTGGGGTGCAGTTATGCTGGAACAGAACAGGGCCTTCCCCAAACTGTTCCCACAAAGTTGGAAGCATAGAATTGTCCAAAATGTCTTGGTATGTTGAAGCATTGAGAGTTCCCTTCACTGGAACTATGGAGTCCAGCCCAGCCCCCGAAAAACAACTTCATACCATTATCCCTCCTCCACCAAAGGTAACCGTCTCCAGACTCATCCATCAGACTAGCAGATAGAGAAGCATGATTTATCATTACACAGAACAGCTTTCCACTGTTCCAGAGTCCAGTGGCCCTGGGCTTCACAGCAATCTCTCTGATGCTTGGCACTGCACTCGGTGATGTGAGACTTGCATGCAGTTGCTTGGCCACGGAAGCTCCCAGTGCAGAGTTTTCATGCTGGAGTTAATGCCAGAGGAAGTTTTGAACTCTGTAGTTATTGAGTCAACAGAGTGTTGGCGACTTTTACACACTACGTACCTCCGCACTCGGTGACCACGCCGTTACATTACGTGGTCCGCTACTTCATGGCTGAGTTGCTGTCGTTCCTAAACGCTTCCACTTTGCAATAAGACCACTTACAGTTGACCGTGGCGTATCTAGCGGGAAATAAATTTCACAAACTGATTTATTGCAAAGGTGGCATCCTATGACAGTACCACGCTTGAATTCACTGGGCTCTTCAGAACAACCCATTCATTCTCGAATGTTTGTAAACCTGACTGCATGGATAAGTGCTTGATTTTACTCACCAGTGGCAATGGGTCTGAATGAAATACCTAAATTCAACGGAGGAGGTATGTCAAGAGGTACTTTTATCCATATAGTGTATATTTCAATGCGTAGTTACATTTATTTATGCATAAAAATGCCACTGGAATATTTACTGGAGCAGTTTTTCTTTGGCTTCTGCTGGGTTGGCATCTCTGGGGTCATGACCCAGTACAATTAGCCAATGAATTACCAGCTATTTGAATAAGAACCTGTAACCCCTCCCAGATGACACCCATATTCTCACTAAATAAAAAAATAAATGAGAAAATGCAGGTGCCAGCTTTCTGGTTTTAAAAGTGCAAAATCACTTCAGTGTTGCTCCCAAAAAAACTACAATTACAGTTCCTGCCGTCACACAGATAAACACATCATAGCATGCGCAGGCCAGCAACACTCATTTGAGCGGAGACTTCAAAGAAACAAACACACCTGATCCTCGCTACACCAGTTTACCATTTCCCTGGAGCACCTTGAAAGTTACCGCCCAGTATAAATAACAGTCTACTCCAGATTGTTTCACTTTTATGATAATTCATAAATTCCGAATATAGTCATGTGGTAAATCTTAACAACGTATGCATAACTTGTATGCAAGTTCACAAACTGCAACTCTAAGAATGACTTTTGTGCCAAATGCTTTTCTACAAAGATGTGCACATTTTTTTAGTCTGTTTTATGTATTTAAAGTTCAGAAATTGAAACAGGAATTAATTCTTCTCACTTTTGCTGTTCTGTGCTGGTGGAATCGTATCAAGCTGGAAAACAATTAATAAAGAATAATCCTGCTGCACTTCTGTACCTTGTCACAGGACCTTTCAGACGAGTGAAGTATTGCCTCCATGTTTGTTTTCAATGTGATCTGGCATTTTTGTGCCCTTGGTAATCTTTTCATCACAACTGGCGGGTTATTTGACTTGGCCTGAACGCTCTTTGAACTTTTTCTATCTTGCAACTGTAGATCTGAAGCTAAACGCCCAACATGTTACAGAGTAAATGACGTCTCCTATCTTTAGAAAAAAGTTCTTCATATGAATGATAGATTTGTAAAGCTATATGTCTATTAAAAGAGAGACTGGGGGAAAAAAAAGGCATCATAATAATTACTCTGTAGAGGTCTGCCATCAGACTGTATTCAAATATGTCGACAGGCAAAATTAAAGCTGAATTTAATTGTGGACTGTTAAGAAGGATTGTTTTGTTTGATTTGACCTAGTTTCCACCAAAGAAAGAACCAAGATACTGAGAGATTCAGAATCTTCAAAGTCTTTCGGGTATTGGACAGATATCCATGCTGCACAGTCAGGGGGATGTAGGGTCATTTACACCGCGATGGTTCGAGTACAGGCTGGCTGGATCCAATTCTCCCGCTGCACGGACACAACATGGCTGGAAAAGCCCAACAAGAAGTAAAATGAAACATCTGGAAACATCAGCGCTGATCGATGCATCACTCACAGTACTGCATTTAAAAGAGTTTTTTTAAAATGTACTCTAAACAGCCAGAAGGATGCTTGTGTTTTTTTAGCAGTAGTTACACACTAGTTTTAGTTTTTTCATATATTTCTTGACAGATTTGTATATAAATTGTCTGATTTGCATATTAATTTGTTGAGCAATACCTGCTTTACAATCTAATTACACTGAAGCTGTGAATTGTGTGTCACAGCTGAGATAATGTAACTGGGCCACGGTGAATATCACTGATCTGGAAAAGAATGGGTCACCCTTAACATAGAAATTCTTTTTTTAGCAAGACGCAGGTTTTCATTTACAGTGAATCAACATTACTAATGCCTATTATTCCACTTCTGCTCTGTGTGTGTGGCGTTTAGATATGGGTACTCTGATATCCTCCTGAAATCTAATGTTGCGAATTTAGACTGTAGACTGCTCAAAATGCGTGTTTGTGCATTTAGGCCTTAAGAAGCAGAATCCAGGAACTGCCCTGTTCTGGATAAGCAACTGGAAGACAAATAAATGTTATATGCAGCATATTCCTATATTAAAATTTCAATAACTTATGAACATTCACATCTCGACAGTGCAATTCCTTTATAAATTGATGAACAGTTATCTTAATCTATAGCTGGGCCCGCTGCCTATACGCAAAGAGGCGCGTTAAATCAGCCGTGCCCAGTCGGCACTGTAGGGGGCAGCAGCGTGACAGCCGAGCTGCGGTACGGTAATCTGATGCGCAGAGAGAGGCGAGGAAGACGAAGAATAAGAAGTGGAAACAGGAGAAGTTCGGGCATTGATTGGTTCTGTCTGTGCACGGATTCCGCTCTGGGGGAATAAGTGTGTTTTTACTTTGACTGGGGCTTCTCCTCTCCAATCAGAACTGTGGATCATGCACTGACAACAAACAAAAGACCTAACGAGCTAGCCGCTCATGTCTGGTTTTAATTTTATCTGTCAGATTGTTTGATTTTAGAGAGAATAAACCGTCTTCTTACGTTTGATTAGCTTGCAAGCAAACGTCGCAGCGCTTAATTCGTTTGCGGGCGGGCCAGCTCTAGAAGTTTTTATCGGAGCTAGCTTGGTGAGCTAGCTGGCCGTTTGCTTGTAGGTTATATTTTAATAGATAGCTGAACGTCCGATCGCCATGTCCGGGCAGTCCTCGGGCTGTGGGTTTCTGATGTCGGTCGTGGTTCACGGAGACTCGACTCTCAGCGAACAGGAAAAAGAGCTCAGCCAGCGTCTCCGGCGACTCTACCCGGCCGTAAATGAACAAGAGACCCCGCTGCCCCGCTCGTGGAGCCCCAAGGACAAGTTCAGTTACATCGGCTTGTCTCAGAACAACCTCCGAGTGCATTATAAAGGTACGGCGCAGGGACGCGGGGCTGCTGGCTAGCCGCTCATGCTAGCCGCCGGCCGGCCGGCCAGCTAACGAGCCCTTCAGTCACAAACCAAGCAGCGACAGTCTCAGACACCGCCATCACAAACACCTCTCATGACGGCTAACACACAAAACAGGCCGTTTCATGAATTTTAATAAACATACTTTAAATGCCGCTATGGCGCGGCCTCTACGTTTGAAGAACTAGCTCGTTAGCCACCATAACGTACGTGTGTATATTTGTAATTTTTGAATCCCGGATTTAAACACGAGAATAACGCCAGTGGTGCCCTGCTTGTCGGTATTAATTTAAATTCCGCTTGATATTAATTATTTTAGCTAGCTGCTGCTAAGCTGGCATTGGGTCGTTTGGTACAAAATGTTCCTGCTAAATGGAGCTAAGCTAAGATAATCCAGCGAGCTCGCCTGGTCAGCAAGGCTGCCCGGGGTCCCCTAGGCGGATGCCCGTCCATAACGGAATATTTCGGCCAATTTCGCCTTTATATTTAACATTACATCTTGGCACGTTGCTATATTTAATTGATTGCCGAGATTAAATTGCGAGCATTTTGTTGCCGCACACTTGGCTAACCCGATAGCTGACAGCTAGCACTGTGGATAGATAAAAGTGCCTTTTAAAATAATTATATGGGGAATATGGTTTAGTTACACGCTCGGTTCAAGGTGGATGAATTGTCTTCGTGTTTATTATGAGTGTTTTAGCCGTGTTGGGTAGCGCCGGCCTCCGGACGTGTCGGCTAGCTGCTTAGCTCTCTAGCTAGCAGGCTATTGTGGCAGCATAACAACAAAAGGCTGCGTGCGGTCAGTCCGCTGCCGTCGGCGTCCATCCGTCCCTCCGCCGCTGCGGTGCCGCAGTCCGGCCGCCGGGCGACGAACCCGCGTCCCGGCTGCGCCCACGGAGCCCTTTAATGCCCCAGCTCGTTATTCAGCCCAGCCCCTGCGGTTAAAAACGTATTTTGGGGACACCAGGTTTGGGTTTGAAACCTGAATAGGAGATGGCTGCCTTGACGGGGGCGCCTGACGTGTGTCAGGGTAAATAAATCACCCGGTGTGTGGATACAGCCCCCATACCCCGCTAAGGTGTTTCCAGAATGGCCCCAGTGACCCCCAAAGACGCCTTTAGTGTGTCTGTGTGTGACACCCTAACAAAGAACAGGACAGGGCCACACACACAGGCTAGGCCTTGTAATAACAGGAAGCTGGGAGGTTTAAGTCCTACACACAGCCCTGACAGAGGAACCCAGCAAAAAGGGGCCTTTTTTTTTTCCTGTTGCAGCAAAAACAGAAATTGGGCCTCCCTCTCCAGAAACGTGATGTCTAAGAATAGGGATGGTGCTGCTGTGATCGCTTTAAACACGCTTTTGGCTTTTGGTTGTGCCTAACTATGCATCTTTTTCTTAGTCTTTGTTGGAGTTTTTTGAGCTCTGCCTTGGATTGTCCACACATACAGCTGTGTCACCTTTCAGCAAGTTAAACTGGTTTTCAGTTCAATTATAGCAAGTGACAGTGATGAGTAAGTCCTTTTGTGGGTAAGGCATCGATCCGTGGCCTATGAAATATGTGTCCTGAAATACTTATATGTTGGTATATTATGAGAAATTAGGACCAAATTTAAAATGTATAAAATATATAAAGATGTTTTATTTTTATGGCCCTTGTGGGGGGAAATGGTGGTTTTTGATACCTAAAACGCAGTAAATATGACATTCCGTGTTCAGTCTGCATAGTAACTGAAGAGAGTTGCGCTAAAGGAAAAACAGGTTTGCAAATGGCTGCCAACGGTCTCTGGTGTGGTTGGTCCTTTGCCTCTGGCAAAGGCAGACCTAGACCGTTTGGGGAATTTAACCTCAGACCCTTCAGGGAAGGGATCTTTCATTATCCCCGTCCCCATTCCATTTTTAACCGTGCAGCCCTTTCCTTTGTCCAGGCACTCGTGTGCTCTTGTCTGCCTTGTTGCCGGGTGCTCTGTGACCCTGATGAGGAAGGGCTCTATCCTTAATTATGGTGGTGGCCTCACTGACACCATGATAGTGTTTCTCAAACCAGTCTCCGGAGACCCCCAGACAGTCTGTGTTTTTGTTTCCTCCCCGTGGACTGTCTGGCTTGAGCTGGGAAGGAGCAAAAACACAGACCTTCTGTGGGTCCCTGAGGAGAAACATTACTCTGTGATATGGTCCACGGGCAGTGGGACAAAATCCATGTAGCTGACCTGTATCAGGCTTGAGAAAAACATACCTTGTTTTTTTTAATTCCTGGGTTCAGGTTCCAACCATCATTGCACTTAAATCTTCCCCCCGGACCCTTAATATTTTGTTTAGTCCTGTAATTGTTTTGTAATGTACATCATCATGCCCATTACTTTTTTACGATTGTATTTATAACTCCAGTGATGCATTTTTAGCTGTTAATTCTTTGTTGGTGCTCTCATTGCATTTTGGGGATTTATGAAGTGTGAGATTGAAGGAGAAGTTAAAGTAACGAAGAGTGTGTTCCTGAATAGCGACGGTCCGGAACTGCTGTATGTCGCCCATATGGGCGTTTGTGTGTTTGCTGTGTTGAGTAGGTACCGTGGGCACTTCCTGGTTTCCAGGCTGTGTTTGGGTAGGGCAGGGGTCTCCAACTCTGGTCTTGGAGACCTAGTATCTGGTAGGTTTTCTATCCTACCTGGCTTCTGGTATGTACCTGAGAACAAATGTGGCTCATCAGAATCCAGGTAGGATAGAAAACCGACTGGATAGTAGGTCTCCAGGACCGTAGTTGGAGACCCCTGTGGTAGGGGGTAGTGTTGGTGTTTCCCAGGCTTGGCAAGCTGTATTTTTTATTTTTTTTTGTGGTCCTCACCTGTCTTCTCCTGGCAGTGACCACGTGACCTTTGCCCTCCGAAAATTTAGACTTTCTCCACTTGAGATTTCAGGCGGTGTGAGGAATGTAGCCCTGCGCCGTCAAAGGCTTCTGCTTAAAGGCAGAGGGGAAAAGATTCCCTCAGCTCCAGCTTAGGCTTTATGGCTGAAATGCGAGAAGGTAGCCCTGGCCGGGTCTGTCGTGACCTTCACGGCTCTGGTGATGGTGTTGGATACTCACAATGTTGTTGTCAGACCTTTTTACTGAAACTGAGCATGTACAGCATTTGCTGTTGACTGTCTGATCTAAGAACATTAGGTCCTTTGTGAGAGATGCAGAAATAACTAGTTTTGTAGATCATTTGGGGGACGTACCTGGTTTAGTTTTTGAGCCACCGTCCCACCTATAGTTGGACTGCAGGCGGTTGCTGTAATGAAGATTATTTTTATTTGTTTATTTTCTGAAGAGCTCTTTAGGTGTAAATGGGGGGGTGGGCGCCCGTCTGTCTTCACCCGCCCGTCTGTCCTCCTCCTGTGGCTGGTGGGGGCGGAGCTGAGGGTGGCCACATTCTATTTGGGCAGATTTGTTGCACACATTGTCTGAATGGGGGGTTTGTGTCTTGGGAATGCTCGTCCCCGAAAGAGGTTTTGCCCACGCAAGAAGAGAAGTAGCGGCTGTTGGCCGCCTTCGGGGCCTCTGCGCTTGTCTTCATTCCACGTGTTCCTCTTCGTCCATCTACTCGGCCTTCGTTTCCAACTTTTTCCAGCATCCATAGATGACGGATCTCATCTGCCGCTCGACCATTTGCTTTATTAGTGACCCGAGGTCATAAATCTTACTGCTCAGTCTTGTGTTGAAGCCCTCAGTTGTTACATATCCAAAGCTCCTGACCTGTCTTGTTGAATCTTATTGGCTGATTGTTTGAAGTTGAAGTATGTATAGTTTGAAGTATAAGATGTAGTGTTTGCCTCCATCTCCCCGAAAGTGCAGGACGATGGATGGCAGTATTGTGGCCTTCCTCGCTGCCTCATGTATCTGGATTTCACCGTAGCATGACTCCACCTGACAGGTCGTTCTGTGCGGGAGATCAAAGCCTGCCTCGGAGGAAGTTCGCCACAGAGTGGTTTTTCTAGAACACCTCATTGTCCCGGCGCTCTGCGACGGCACCCTCCATCTTGTTTGACGTTCCGCCGATGACGCCTCTTCCCTGAGATATGTAGCCTCGTCCTCAGACGGACGGCTTCTGTTCCCGCGGACTGAAATGGTTGCGGCGTCGGGTATCTTGGATTGTGGATCTCGGATCCAAGGAGTCGTTTTCCGAGGAAGATGCGTCTGACCAGGGACGACCTAGCTGTGTTAGCAGAGGAGTCACTCGGAGGCAGACAGTGTCGGTCTTTCTTTGGCCTCATGCTAAACTAACGAATACATCAGTAATGAACTTCTGCTCCAGGGTCACGTTTAGGGCGATTTCTTGATTTTTATCTTGTCCAGCTGTCCACTAAAATGGTCCTAAACACTAGCAGTAATTTTTTATAATGTTGGTGAAAAACGGATAGAATAACTTTCTTTTAAAAAAATATATTTAAAGTATTGACTTGATTTGCCATAGGCATGGTGTTCAGGGTCATTCCTGGGGATGTTTATGTCAGGGGATACAGCTGGGATAAAATGAGAAGCCCCCCCCCTTCTATGAACAGTCTGTTTCCTAGTAACAGCAGCTGTGTCAGTTGAGCAGAACATGGCTGCTTGATTCCATGCCCTGATTGGTCACATTCTATATGCCCCACCCCTTCCTCCTCACTACTTATATCACATATAAGCAGACACTTCTCAGAGATTTCCTCCTCTGTCTGGAACTGTGGCTGGAAAATATTTATATATATGTAAATCACATTGCTGCATGCGCTTCGGTTTTCCTGAAGAAAAAGGGGCCGGTCCTCTTCTTGCTGCAGAGTGAGTGAAAGGACAGCTGACCAATCGCACGAAGTTGACCCAACCTGCCCTTCCTTTGGTGCTCACAGGTCACGGGAAGACCCCAAAAGATGCAGCTTCGGTGCGGGCGACCCACCCCATCCCAGCCGCCTGTGGGGTCTATTACTTCGAGGTCAAGATTGTCAGCAAAGGCAGGGACGGGTGAGTTTGTCTAGCCAATCATTTCGTTCCATTTAGTCCCAGCAGTAGCATCTTTAAATGTTTAGCAAATAAGGTCAATAATGCTACACCCAGTGGAAGTGCAATTGTTTGTTAAATTACTGCGTTCCAGTCCTTCTGAAGTAATGTACCCTAACCCTGTACTCTGAGGAAGCCTCTGCAGTGAGCTTTCTGACGAATTTCGGTAGCTAGTTCAACCTCATTTGTCTTCTCTGGAAAAAAACAGGATGTGACCAATTAGCGCCGATTAGCGGAATGGGATCGGACATGTGGGATATGGTCTGCGTTTAGTGGCGACTGTGTAATGTTTACTTCATGAGGGCATGGAAACAGAGGGCGAAAGTCAATTAAATTCTTAGTGTAAAATATTAAATGTGTGTGATACTTTTAACTACTTGGGACCTGCCTAGGCTGTAATGGTTCAGTATCAGTGATTATAATAATTTTATGTGCTTTTTTTAGGGTTGAGCATGTGGCGTCTGCTTCTTGTATGGAAACATTGCTCTTTTTAAACTACATTTGTGGCATTTTGTGTAAAACACGTGCGTTTATTGAATTAAAATCTGAGCCACGACTCGTGTAGATAAGTACACAGGTATGCCGTGGTACTGTTTGATGTTTCACATCGAGCTGTTAATTCATGAGAGTTCAGCCGAGGTGAAAAGGTTAAGTCCGCGCACACTAATCCCCAAAAGCCTGGTTTTGAATGAGCTCTGAAATGTCGTAACTCTGTTAGGGCGCAATTTCTCTGTAAAATGTAGTTATACGTTATGTTGTTTTAAAAGGCCTGAATTAAAGTGTTTAAAATTTTAATTCTTAAAATGTTGCTATATGTTTTAATTATTCAACAATCAACATTTTTTTTTTAATCTAACCAAATGAGGCTTGCTACAGAAATAGTTGCATTAATCTCTCAGTAATAGTCTGTCTAATTGCGCAGTGATCACACATTAATTGCTGACAAGTGAAATGAACTGTAAGAGGCAAAAACATCTCTGAAGATTGAGGCGTACCAGGGGTCCGGTTAACGTTTCTGACGATTGGGGCGCACCAGGGGCTGGTTAACATGACACAGATTGAGAAGGTGTTGAGATCACAAGTAGAGGTGATTCAGATTAGTAACGGCACCGATCCGTAGCTATTAGACTGATCGCCACCGATCCACCTCCCATACTTACTTGTTCAGTTTTCAGCAGTCTGTAAAAAGATGGCTTGTTAAATCAATCCAATCAATCGTACAACAGCTCTTTCTCGTTTTAGATATTTATTGCAATAATTAAGCTGAACATGGAAAATGTCATTTTTTTTTGCCACTCAGTGGGTGTGCGCACAGTGACAACCGGCTGCTGTGACGTCATGCGCATACCTTTTGCAGTACAAGGAGCGTAAGAACACTTAGATAAGAGGGTGACAATCAGGAAGTATTTTACGCTTTTAAGAACAACTACTAGCAAAGCGATTCACAGTCTTTGTAAAAACAAAGTTTTGAGAGGTGGAAGTAGTGTTTAGTGGAAAATCCCACTATACGAAGTGCACGCAGTTGTGTGAGACGATGCGAGAAATACGGAAAAAGCAGTGGATGATTTGGGAGTCACTAGCTTGGGCTGTTCTGCGCACTCACTACAGCTTGCGATACACAAAGGCCTGCTATCGTAATGAAGTGTAAGTGACACTGTTGCTAGTGTGAGAAAAATCGTGGGACATTTTAAGCATTCGTTGCTTGCGTATGCTCTCCTGCAAGATATTCGTATTGAACAGCAAATGCCTCAAAAACACTTAAAACTCGATTGTTTTGGCATGCTTTTTTTCATTTGTATTTACTAGTTCAAAAATATGATTAAAAATATAGTATAAATGTATATATTTTATTAAAATTTTACAGT
The DNA here is from genome assembly GCA_026777045.1 of Hyperopisus bebe. Classification (NCBI taxonomy): domain Eukaryota; kingdom Metazoa; phylum Chordata; class Actinopteri; order Osteoglossiformes; family Mormyridae; genus Hyperopisus; species Hyperopisus bebe. Next base: position 1,670,626 of record JAODJW010000081.1, on the reverse strand, counting down.
AAAAACACTGGAATCTATTATTGGAATTGGACTCTTACTCACAACCACTCTATAATATGTTTCACATCTAACTGTTAATTCATGAGCATTCAGTAGAGGTAAAAGATTAAATAACGGTGTGTGGGCAATCTGAGGGTGTAAGTATAGCTGGGGGTAGGGTGTCCCCTTATGGAGGAAGAGGAAAAGTGTTTTCTCGAGTGTGTCCTCCTGAAGGCATCCAAGGGACAAAGAGCTCCGTCTGTCGTTTTTTCTCCTCATCATTTTCTGCTGTCGCTCTTTTACAGGTACATGGGAATCGGTCTCTCTGCCCAAGGCGTCAACATGAACAGACTCCCAGGTGAGGTGCAGCGTGCTGGGGTCCCGTGGGGGTGCGTGTGGCCGGCGTGAGTGGCCAGCCTCACTTTCATGGCATTCTGGGTACGGGGAGGGCCTACTGTAGAGGATGGGGTGTTTATCACGCTGCCTGAAAAATAATATTCAGTTATGTTTATCCTTGGCTTTAGTTTTGAGTGGACCTTTTGTCCAATGGGGTGTGGCTTCTGGCTTGTGGGGTGGAGCTTTCTTTTCCTATACGTGTTTTGATTCGCCGATTGCCTTTGTGCATTTCATACCCTACGTGTTTTGCCACCCTTGTGGTGTTGAACTTGGGTTTTGGGGAGAACCTCATTTAGAAGATAACCAGCCTGTGTGTGATGCAGGTTACAGGCCATAAGATGGCGCTGGCAGGTAAAAGTGATGGTCTTGCCAGGTTCTTGGGCTAGGGTGAGCAGTTTATACCGTGTCATGGGTACCGCCAGTAAATGAGTAATCAAACTACCTCCAATTCACCCCAGGGGGGGTGGTTCTGACTTGAAATGGGTGTGGGCCTGTGTGGCGGGTGTTGCCGAAATCGCTAACGGACATCAAGGAAGTTTCATCAGGGTAAATCTAGGGCAGTAAGTAAAGGATAGGATAAAGGAGAGGATGTAGGGGATGAGGGAGTCACATGACCCCACCACCAGAAGGCCCCAGACCACAAGGCTATGGAGGGCAGCAGTGGACAAACCTATTGTCTGGGAAAGGTGAAGCTGTAACCCGGATGCAGATTGAGTCGAGAGAGAGTCGGTGATTCCTGGTATCGGCAGCGCTCAGACCCCCTCTGCCTTTCAGACGACGGACCATTCAGCTCGGGGAGACGACGACGTTCCCATATTTGCTAACTTGCTGTGTCTGGGGGTTTTTTTTCCCTTTATGTTTTGTACTATTATCCCTATTGTAGACTATAGTCTACATCAGGTGATAGATTGTGCAGCACTCACTGTGCCAAGTTTCTGTTTGGAAATGTGGTCACTGTGATGTTTCTGTGATGGCTCCCTCCTAGCCTGTGAGGACACCACGCCTTCAGTGAGCCAACATGCCAATCCAAGCTTTGAAGTGCCTGTTAATGCGCAGTGGGTAGTGAATAGGTGAATGTGAGGTAGCATTAGGCTGTACGTTGCTTGTATCAGCGTGATTGCTTTTACCGTCCACGTTGCAGTCGTAATAAATTGCCCAGCGCCTAATCGAGAGATGTAGTTTTGACGGCCCTCCTTCCACTTCTTCAGGTTGGGATAAACACTCGTATGGTTACCACGGCGACGACGGCCACTCCTTCTGTTCCTCGGGCACGGGGCAGCCGTACGGACCCACGTTCACCACGGGCGACGTCATCGGCTGCTGCGTCAACCTGATCAATAACACCTGCTTCTACACCAAGAACGGCCACAGTTTAGGTAGGACGGCCCAAGGAAACACGCCTGCAGGTTCAAACGATAACATCTATGGCCTCATAAAAACGTTTAAAACTATCCTTACTGAAGTAAATCTGCCGGAACTGCTCTTTAAACATCAGATCAAGCCGCTGATGAGAGTCTCGTTAAGTCCGCTCTCACAGGCCAGTTACCCTGTGATGATAGTGTCGGTGTTTGGGAGGGTTTCCCAGAAGCTGGAATGTTTGTGGGCTACTTCTCTGTGATGTTTACTGATGTATCGCTATGGAAACCGGGCTGTCATGTTTTCATTATGGGGCGTTCAGTCTCGTTCTTGCCGTGATGGTCGGTTTATGCCTTAGTATGATGTGTCTAACATGTACTGAAGTTCTTCTCGCCTCTGGATTCCCAGGTATCGCTTTCACTGATTTACCGGTGAGTAAAAATGGACAGTCGTCTTCACTGGAATGTGTTTGTCTTCCTAGTAAAGATTTGTGGCCTGTGTGGTATTCGTTGTGACTTTACATGGGAATGCTCTATACTACATGTAAAACTGTATGCTGCCCCATTGGTAGCGAAGATTCTTGTCTGGGGATTCACTGAAAATATGAACCCATAGACCTTTAATGGGAAAATGTTCAATGGTTCCTGCAAGAATCCAATGCTGATGCACACCTTGCTCTGTGAAGCAGATTTTTAATAACTATTATTTTTTAAGCAAGGGTGCCGTTAGAGATTTTGGCCCCCATGAAAGCAAATCCCCCAACCCAGACCAATGCGGATATATCACAAATTTTTTAGACTCCCTGTGACTCGGGGGAATCATCTTAACTGCCCCCCTGTCACTTAGAAGCCTATTTACAGGATGTTTATGATGTTGCGACGCTTGTCATTGGTGCGGAGATGAGATGTTAGCACTTATAGACTCTCCCAACAGCAGCATAACGCGGTTTGTCTTAGTTGCATGCCGCCCTGTGTCTGCTATAATACTGTGCGACTCTATATTCGATAAGTATATAAAACACAACAATTTTAAAATAAACGTATATTCATTACGCG
>JAODJW010000081.1:1617122-1630227 GCA_026777045.1 Hyperopisus bebe | reverse complement strand
CTTACGATCAAATCAGAAAAGTTCTTAGATAAAATCAAGGATGGTTTCTACGCAAGTCTTTATAAATGAGGCCCCAGAACTCCCATAGTCATCTTCACTTTAGCTCCAGAAGCTTCTGTCAGTTGCCAGCACAAGTAAGAGGGTCACCACCCCCCACATGGGTGTCTTGGCACTCTGGGGCACTCACCTGCCCCCCAAGGCCCCGCTGTCACCCCCCACCACCCTTATCTCCTAAATCGCTCTCCTTAGATGTCCCAGGCCAGGCTCCACATCCACTGTGCATGTCAGACCACAAAACAAACATGAGGCAAACCTACGGAATGCTTACTTTCACAATAGCTTCTTTTTCACCCCCTGAGACATTTGATATCGTTGATTCTGAAGCGCCTCATCCTGAGTGATACCTTCTGACCGAAACAGGGCTTAAAAATATCCTGCGAAGGCCAGAAGTCGCTCATCAGGGGTGCGAAATAATGTCCTGGCATGAACAGAGGCCCCTGTAGGCTACCTCTGTCCCTGCCTCTGCCCCTTGGATATTGTCATCCCAGCACTGATGCTATCTTGCTCTCTTCGTGCCCAAGCTGTGCAGTAATGAACTGAAATATTTCATTTCCCATATGTATGGGTAGAAGTACAGATACACTGGATGTTTTTTTCAGATATCCGGCTCTTTTTCAAAGACACACACACACACTGGAGAGACCACTCTATATTTTTCAAAAATCTGCATTTTTAAATCCTGGTTTAATCCTGGTCCTGCTGGCAGAAGGCTAGACTATGAGGCAGCCTGCCTCCAGGCTCAAAGTTTCTAATACCTCAGTACTCAACAACAAGGTGAAGCAGGAGACACTGGTAATAACCAAAAACAAGCCAAGTAGAGAGCAGAAGCAACTTTCTAATACCAGAGGTGACTGACAACTTATCTGGCAGTGCCTCATAAATCAGAGGATGACATTAAGTGACCTGTTGCTGTTGGAAATGTAAAATGTTAAACGAATCAAGGCTCCAAGAAGCAGGACAATAATAACCCATAAAAAAAGGAAGAACCCCTTCATCTAGTGCTGGGCGATAAAACGATCTCGATTTTTTATCGATAAAAAATGAGGATAATCACAATGATACACACACGATCAACCAAGTTTGCTCCGGTTTAGAGAATACGCTGAGACAGACATTTACATTACATTTACAGCATTTGGCAGACGCCCTTAGCCAGAGCGACTTACATAAGTACGACTCGATGGCCTATCGAGCAGAGGTTTACTGAATGCCAGCACAACAGCCAATCACCGACGACGTGTAATTTTGCCCATCCTCCCTTAAAGAAGCAATGGGTGCGTTCGACTTGGGCTTAGGTCTGTCTGCAGCTGACGCGATGTGGAGCGTTATCTGCCAGTGGCTGCAGGGGTGGAGTATAAACTGACTGCAACCAAGTCAGACAACTTCTACTCCTCGTAGTCAGCGAGACCTGACTGCAATGGCAGCACTGCCAGAAGGGTGTAGATAAATCTGCATAAATATCACCTGCGTGCACATTACTTCTTTTACAATAACCAAATCCTGATACAAACTGTTAGCAGTGAATAAAACTATTGTGTATAGTGGCTCTGTGTAAAAAGATAGCTACCAGGAAAAAGATAAATAAACTTTACATGTATTTCAAGGATTCAAAGTTTTTATTGTCATGTACAGAGTACAATGCAATTCTTGAATGCCTTCTTCACAGACTGGACGATTAAACAAATAAAGCAGCGCGACATTACAGTAACAAATAAACCACTAACTTACGTGCACTGTTAGAGCATTTATGTAATTTATTTAAACTTAATTTTACCAGGTAAATGAACTGAAAACCAGTTCTCAGGGCTTTACGTACTTTTCGGGAGAAATAGCAGATAACACTTTGGAACTTCCTGGGATACAAATGTCATGCGTGTGACTAAACTCTTCAGCCAATAAGGGCAAAGTTGTGTTGTCACGGAGGCAGTTCCAGTTTGTGCTGCACAGTCTGTCTCAAGTCGTTTTGCTCTCACGAGCATTTTGTACCATGTGACACGGTAACGTTTTGCGGCGCCGGACAAAAAAAATCTAACCATGATTTGGCATTTTTTTGAATAAGTGTTTTTTTGTTTGGCTTAGATACTTTTCTACCTCAGATTTTTAAAAAGTTTTTAAGAGACCAAGAATAGAGGACTTGTTGCAGTCAGTTCTGTCCTGCTTTATTTTATATTTTCCCTTTAGCATATTTGCAATATTATAGTTTTGCACATTGTTACATTATTATATGGTTTTCATTTGAGCTATGTTTCTTTGAATACTTGAAAATCAATAACCTTCTATAATTTTAAAGGAATTTTGCATGTAAACAGTAAAATTTGTTGGAAAAGTATTTGTTTACTAATATTGTTTATTTCAACGTACTCATTCTATTTGTCAGAATATGGTTATTTTTATTATTATTTTGATTATTACATTATTACATGGAATAGCATTGTGAAACTATAATATTGATAATTATCGATATCGGTCAATACAGGAAGAAAAAATATCATGATGATTTTTTTTGCCATATCACACAGCTGTACCTTCATCAATGAAAGAGCCAGGCTGCAGTTTGCAAAAAAAAAAATACATATTTTACACAGGTACATAACCATAAATTGACAGAATGACAGAAACTGAAAATTTTGCTGTGGTAATTTTTTCCAGAGCTGCATAGAGGCACTGGTTCTGGGGGTTGAAGCCCAGCCGTTTATCCAGCACCCCTACAGCATTTCCGGGGGTTATAGCCCTTACTCAAGGGCCCAATGGAGATTCAAACCACCCCCCTCCATCAGAGACCTGGCCCCACACAGGAGCTCAGTCCCTCATTACAAGAAACTGCAAAGTATCACCAACAGATCCGGGAGTCTGGGGTTCCCAAGTCCAGAAAATCCAGGCAGAGACAACCGTGAAGCACGCTAAACAAATGCAGGAATGGCAGGCACGCCATGCATCCAGCAGGTGTAATATAAACACTACAATTTGTTAACAATATGTCCTAAACAGTGTCACCCTTGATCTGTCTGGCAAGTTAAATGCGTACGAGATACTATCAGCGAAAGCGCAATTCTGAGCTGGCGTGTCCCGGGCCAATTGCAGAGCAAAGTCATAACGCTACATAAGGCTCACCCCCCCCCCCCCACCAGGCCCCAAGAGCAGCAGCTCAGAGGCCACAGGCTTCCCTGTACTCAAGCCCATGTTAATCCACAGAGAAGGCGGCGCACACGGCATTGTGGGAAATAAGCTGCAGGAATTTACGAGCCAGGGAGGAAACTGTGGATTCACCTTATCTCTGCTAGACTGAGTGGGGCATCCAGGGCCCCTTGCATATGGCTGTAAGGAGCATAAGTTATAAAGGACACCGCTAGTCTGCACGTCTCTGGTCCCATCATATGGGAGGCAGCCGAGCATTACTGGCACCAGGCCTCCGTAGGTGGAGGCTTTCAGAGAGATTGAGCACTTTGGCAGAGAACAAGCAACTGCAGATCCACAACATACCTGCAGGGGGCGATGTAACATGGCACCCAAGAACACATAGTTCCCACAGCTAAACATAAACGCAATTATCTCTAGACAAGGCAATTTAGGGGCATAAAATATATGAGGGGGGAGGGGAAATTGATAGAAAAATAATTTACCTGCCCCAAATAAAATGTCCCCTCCTAAATCTTACAAAAGGGTAGCCCTCATGACCAGACTTGGGTGGCCCCAGCAAGTAAACCGCCACCACGCTGGGGTGCAGCTCATTTTATTATTATATATGGACTGTCATCCTTGAAAAGCTAGATGAATAAGAACACCGTTCAATCGCTCTGTCCGTGGAATCTGTGGAAGTCAGCATTCCTCAGCTGTGGCCCCGCAAGGAATCATCTGCAGCACAGAATCCCAAAAATGTCATTCCCGAGTGTTCTTCCAGTACAGCGACATAAAAACAGACCTGGAGCCGTTAAGAGAGGTTCCAGTTCCCTCTCGGGGGCTGGCGGATCCATGGGGGGGGGGGGCTGCACCACCAGGTCATAAATCACACTTTGTCAGCCCCAAGCTGACAACAGGGACTCTGTAAAGATCGAGAACGGCGGATATAATGTGAGCATGTATAATGCGTACGCGTACGAAGGAAACAGAGAAACGAACTAGGAAACAAGAATGTGTAAAGTCAGGCTCGCAGAATTTAAGCTGCTAATGGCTGGGACCACCTGCACCCAAACTGCAGCCATTTCCTCTGCTTACCGACTACGTCAGGTGCTCCATGTGCTTTATGTGCTATTATTTACCATTTAGCTAATAGGATTCAGTGTGAATACAAACTGGCCCTTTTATGATAAAGATTCCTCATTTAACGCACTGCATACTGCTCTTTCTCAGTCTTTTTAGTTTTACTTCAGAAGTGCATCACACGTTGCAGCATTGGGGATTAAAAGCTCCTGTTCTTTAAGGGTGGAGTTTGCATAGAATAAAATGAAATCCTTTTATTATTATCAGTTGTACTACAAAAGCCCTCATCAAGCAGGGGCAGAGAATCAAACCCAGGGCCAGAGAAACAGGAGATGGCTGCACTGACCACTGCTCCACACTGCAGGTCCTTCTGGGGTTTTCTGGGATTCCTCCATGTACTCAGGTCGTCTCCCTCAGCGCACAGAAATGCCAAAACATTAACTGGTGTCTGTAAATGACTCTGAGTGTGGGGGCATTATGATGAACTGGCAACCCATCCAAGGTGCCCAGTGCTGCCTGACCAGGATAAGTAGTTTGAAGAATTAATAGATTGAAGGCGCCATCATGGAAGAAACGCATCGTGCTCCAGAACTTTAAATCGCTACTGCACTGAAGTTAAACTTCGAGTATCTGGCATAGGTGAAGTCAAAGATATGACTGTAGCTGTCAGTAGGGTCACGTGAAATCGTCGCATCAAAACAGCTGAAAATACATATGAGTGTGTCTGACATAGCGTTTAAAGTAAAATGCAATTTTAGATGTTTTAGTGGCAGCTAGTTAGGATAATAATATGGAGAGCAGAAAAAGGGCAGCTTCACAAAGAGCCTCGGAGCATGAAAGTCTGGAGGAGTTCCAAAGCGTGGCAGCATTTTCAATCATGGCGCCAATTGGATCACTCTCACACGTCCCCTGGAACATCATCGTACCCGTAGCTGCCAGTCCTGGGGGGGGTGTGGGGTGCTGTGAATCTCGCTATCTTACCAACAGTTTACCATTGGCTGGAAACAGCATCCCGGAAGATGAGCCTAAGACCCTTTAAGGTCTTACGCTGACAAACTTTCCACTCACTGATGGGATGGATGAGGGGGAGATAAACAGACAAACAAGAACTGAGGGCCTGCAGGTGGTTCCAAATGGATGTTTAATAGTGTATTAGCGGCGTGACGGGGGGGGGGCTGCTGCTCCCACAGCCACATCTACAATTACAGGGTGGAACGCATTACCACTAATTGATTTGCCCTGCCGATTCATTTTGACTTCCCATTACTGCCCTCCTCATATTGGTGAATAAATGGAGCTGTTAGTACAGGCATGCCTAAACCAATATGACATCTAGCAGCCTGGCAGGGGGGTGGGGGGGCAGGCGGTGCCTGGCCCCGTCCGTGCAAAGCCCACCAGCACCTGGGCTCCCGGCCTGCATTTCCAGGTGGGTCCCACCCCAATGAAGGCCTATGTAAAGTCGCTGGGGGGGTGAAAACCAGCTGTGGGGATTTTTGACCACCCAAGTCATGATTAATATAGACAACAAACATGACCTATCACCCCTCCCGAGTCACACCTGAGCGCAGAGCAGGGGGAGCGCGGTGGGGGCGGCTTGTCCATTTCCAGTGTGATGAGGGGAAATGAATAAACATGGAAGCTAGTCTCCCACCACCCCCACTGGAAAAAGCACCCACCAAACTCTCTCTGGAGGTCATAGTTGGTGAATTAAAAGTCTGCAAAACTTTGGCGTGTTTCCAAAGAGGACCTTCCTAGCCGTGGAACCGGAAGCAGAGAGCGGAGCGTTACTCTGTATGACTAACTCCAGTTGGGAGAGCAAACAGAGCTGGAGGTGTATACTGTAGCTCAGCGGGTTCAGGCGCAGTGCCTGTGATCACGAAGCTGCCGCTTCACGTCTTGTAGTCAGCAAAGTGATTTCACCGTTGGGTCCTTCAGCAAGGCTTTTAATCCACACCGGTTGCTCCAGAGACTGGCTTACCCTGATTTCTCAATTGTACAGTATGTTGCTTTGGATACATTTACTTTATTTAGGCATTTGGACACGTACGGATCTCGAAGAGTCATCCATCCATCCATCCATTTTCCAACCCGCTTATCCTACTGGGTCGCGGGGGGCCCGGAGCCTATCCCAGAAGCAATGGGCACGAGGCAGGGAACAACCCTGGACGGGGGGCCAGCCCATCGCAGGGCACACTCACACTAAAAAAAGAATCATACATGATTATTATAATTGTAATTATCATTTTTCCCAATTTGGTTGGAGCATCGGCCTCGCCAGAACAGTCACATGTCCGTGGGCCCTCGAGCGAGGCCCTTAACCCCCAGATCCAGGGGTGCCGCACGAAGGCTGACCCTGCACTGTGACCCCCCCCAGGCAATAGAGAGCAAGATGGGGTAGGCGAAGGGAAGGGTTCCAATGTGCCTGTACTTGTTCTTGAGCAAATGGCAAATAAAAGCATTTTTTTAATTAATTTAATTTTCCACAGGTTAGATGGATGACAGAAGCGTTCTTCCAAAGAAACAAACTTTCTCCCAAAGAAACGATTCTGAAACAATAGCAGACATTTTGCGTAAGCTCCTTCGTACTGCATGGTGAACGGCATCATCATGCCTGTTGGGTGGAGTCCCCTATAGTTTCCTTCCATTTCTCCGACCGCAGGCTGTGCTAGTTGCAGAGAACAGGGTGAAGGTGAGGTCACCACTCTGTGTGTCTTTCATAACTGTGTTCATCTGTATGGAATATATCCAAAAATGTAAAATTATTCACTTAAGCCAATTCTTCCATATAAGATTGTAACTGTAATCAATAGAGTACAGTATTATTCATATTTTCTCCATTTTTCATTTGGTTACAGTCGAAAAACCTCCAGAAGGAAACTACATGATGGATGTTTACACAGAATTCTAAATATCTGCGGCAGAAAAGTACATCAGCAATAGCAAAAAAAAAAAAAAACAAAAAAAACAAAGCAAAACAAAAAAAACAATAGTAACAGGACAACGTTTTGCATACCAGTGGTTCTCCTACTAGAGAAATGCTACTGTAATATAAAGGAGATTACCCGTCGCTTTAAAAAAAAAAGAAAAAAACAAAAACAGCTGTCAATACGGTGGAATAAGCTGCTATACTTTTAAATAGTGAACTTTTAGTGTAGTAATCATTGACTAGACATCCGAGTTATAAATATTGATTCTTATTGAATACGGGATAAGTATATTGCGTGTTCATGCTATACATTATTTAAGAGTAAAACTGTAATATATTTTGACAAGGCAATGTTCCCCAAATAAACTTTTTATTCCCAAATTGAGGAGTTAATATTTTAATATCGTGAAACGCAGAAGTGAAAAATACTGACTTTCAATATTGAAAACAACCCTTCGAAATCAGTGTGTGACGATTATGTTTCGCGCCGGTCAGTCGTGGATTTCGTCATCGTCATGCGTCTGAAAAGAAGGACCATGTGAGTATGGACTCAATTTGCGCGTGTGTTTGATTAAACTGTATAATTCGTTCTGTTTGATGGTTGTCATGAGTTACTGCATTATATAATGTACATAGAATTTGGAGTGCATATAAAACATGTGATGGTGATCGAAATGTATAGTTGCCGATGGACGCTTTACATAATCAATTTTTAAATAACAAGATTGCCGCATTGTCATGTTTATAATAATACAACTAACGTCTGCTAAGCAATACAAAACACGATGCGTTGTATATTCGACTTAGAGTTTTATCCTTCAGACTTTATAGCATATAACAATCGTAAATTACTTGTCAGAACGCAAATCTACAAATTATTGTAGTCGGTTCATAGAGACCTAGATATTTTTAAATATAAGGGCTCAATATAATTATAACGAGTTATAGACAAGTAAATTATAAAAACAAGGAAGCTAGTTTGCTATAATGTATGATTGTGCTTCTTAAAATATAGGAATTGATACTAACAAAATATCTTCTTCATTATCTAAGAAACTACTCCTTTAACTCTCAGAACTAAATCCCTTTAAATACAGTGAAAAGGAGTTCAGAAGCAGGATGGACATCATGCCGAGAAGCTGACAGGAACGTAAGGAACAACAGAAGGGAAGAAACCAAGAACGTGGCGACCAAACACAGCTGATGGAAAGCATGGAAGGGAAAGAGCAGCAGAGACAATCGACGGAGGGCGGAAAGAAGAGGAAGCGTCCGAGAGATGGAGGAAAGGGTCGTAAGGGGCAAGAAGGTAGTCAAGGAGGTGTAAAGAAGCATCTGGACGCCTTGAGTGTGGGCTACTTTCGCAGGGTGAGCGAGAGACTGAGTGAAGGATTCGCCGAGGAAGAGGAGAAAGGTAAGGGGGGGGGGGGGTGGTGGCGTATGAAGGTCTGGGCGAGAAACAGCAAACAGTGACAATGCAGAGTTACTCGACTGCAATGGCATGAACTGAAGGAAGAATTGGTCTTCATAATGAGAAAAGGAGCAGTGACAACAAAAGCATAAGGAACGAAAGGAAAACTGAAAACAAAAGGAAAATGCAGATTGTATTTATTTCCATCTTTACATTTCTATGAATGAGAAAAGACAAATTCAGGTTTATAGACAGTTTTGTCGCTGCTGTTGGGATTTAGGTCTTTCATGCACAGTGTGATGACTGTGTTTCTGGATTTCTTTCTCCAGCTTTGTTTGTGGTGAACGTGCTGTCAGAGGTGAAGGGGCGGGCCGCCCTGGTGGCCCTCGACGTGACAGGAAGCGTGACCCTCCAGCGGCTGCTCCCATTGGCTACTCCCACTCAGGTTGGGGAGGTGTTGGCTGAGCTTGGAGGAGCGGCCGGGGCGGACTTCAGGGCCGTGTCATGTGACCGGTGCGGGGGTCATGTGATGGAGAGCGCCCTGCGGCAGGTGCCCAGGTGGACGGGTGAGAGACGCGTTTAGTAACTGGAGGCAGGATGAGGATGTAGATGCACTTAAGATCCAGGTCACAGGGGGTGGCAGAGCAGAAAATGGTCCAAGAAGCTCAAATTGAAAATCCTGTCATGATTCCTTATGTGCCATGGCCTCTACATAGATGTGGGCAGTAGTGGCTTAATGGTTAGGGAAGCGCACTTGTAATTGAAAGATTGCAGGCTTGAATCCTGGAAACAGATAATCATGCTGTCAGGAGGCGTGAACGTGTGAAAACGCTGGAACATCACTGCCTGCTGTGATATTCTCATTGTTTTCCACTGTTTTCTCCTCCTAGAGCATTCAGGTACAGAGGGACAGGAGACTTCTGATGCCAAGGATGATGGGGATGTTGAAGCAGGGTGTTCTGGGATACTGGAGGCCCAGGTCCTGTCTTTGTGCCGCTCGGTGACTGAGGAGGTGATGGCATTCATGAGGCACACGCACGGATCCCACGTGGCACGGACGCTCACGCACGTGCTGGGGGGCTGCCTCGGCCCCGCCCACTCGGACAAGCGCTCAGGTGCCCCGATACTCACTCTCAGGCAGCCTCACACGTGTGCATCTGCACACGCACACACGCCTCAACATGAGAAATGGCCCCATTTCACAGACGGGTGGAGGTGAGCTTCTGCCATTCCCCTAACCCAGTTTTTTTGCTCTAGGGGGTAAAGGCCAGAATGTCAACACCCCTCTGACGGATTTCGAGGTCCCGCCGTCCTTCGCAGGTGCCCTGAAGCGCCTGTCACTCGCTCTAATGGAGAATGTCAACGGTTAGTGTTCCTGTTTCTGTCATATACAGAGATGTGGTCCTTGTTCTTCAGTGGTTTGCACTGCCTCTGGCAGAATGGTCTTCAGCATGATACACCATTATAAATCTGTGTTGTCCACCATCTTGAGCGGTCTGCGGTCCATGATCCTTTGCGGTTTCCGGACTGCGACCTTGCGCAGTTTTGTGGTCTGTGATCTTTGAGTTTGTGGTCCAGAATCTTCAGTAATGTGTGGTCCAGGATGTCCAGCACATTCTTACTGCACATTCTCTAAGTACATTAAGATCTGTTGTTAACTGATAATTGACGTAGACCACAGCTCCTTCCACAGGATTGTATTACCAATCATACGAATTGTACACCATCTGCCCGAATGGCATTGGTTGTTTGAGTGATGTGGTTATCATCCTCTCCTTCCCAACCTGTTCTTTTTTCCTCCGTGGGTGCCCCCTTCCCTCCCTGTATAGTCTGTGTGTCGGATGCTGGGGCCAGCGCGATGCTCCAGACGATGCTGACTGTGTGTCACAGGAAAAGGCCCAAGCTGTGTAAGAGCCTCCTGAAAGGCATTGTGGGATACTTGACGTCCCTCAACTCAGCTCCTGGAGTTAGGTAATGTCCGCTAAATTTGTGCTGTGATGTTGATGATTATTCAAAATGTGGTATGATGATGATGATGATGATGCTAAATGTATGTCCACCTAAATGGCCTGTTTCTGGAGGCTGGTCTCTCGTTTAAAATGATTAAGTTGGTTATTTTCTGAACTTTTTGCCTGACTAGGCTGGGTGATATACAACAGTGGTTTTCAACTGGTGGATCATGAGATTATTTTTATTGGGTCACAGATAGTGTGATTGCAAAAAAAAAAACATATATTTTTTTCAATCTGAGACTTTTGTGGTCGCAAATTATGGGCAACGTTCACCCATTCATCCATTTTCTGTAGACTGATTCATGCTCCTCTCCATCCCAGTCCGCTCCTGGTGTTCCTGAAAGACCAGGCCTCCAGCCGGCTCCTCGAGACGGTGCTCCTGCTGTCACACAAGGCCGTGATCCGCGGCCTGTATAAAGATCACCTCCAAGGCCAGCTGGTCAACTTGGCACAGCATCCGATTGCCAACTTTCCAGTGCAGAGACTGATAGCCACTGCTGCCAATTACAAACTGGTATGCTGCCGTATCCTCAGGAGAGTGGTGACAGTCTGATGGTTGTGTGGTTATATGCTGAATTTTTAAGTCTGTATTTCCCTAAATTTAGCCATTTGAGAGCAGAAATCTAAAATTCAGCCCTGCTCACTTGCAAATCTTGCTTCTTTGCAGTTCCTGAAGGTGTTTGATGAACTCAAGGAGGGCCTGGAGGCCATCTTGGCTGTTGGTCACATGGGTGTAATTGTCCAGCTGGCAGAGAGCTGTGCACAGAGGGAGGAGAGACAAACGGAGATGATGCGCTGCCTCCTACAGGTGAGGCTGACTCGGTGCACTTTGCGATCCTACTGACCCAGGTCATCACATTATAGCTTTGTCTCAAGATGGGGAGTATATATGGATTTTGGACCAGTCTGCTGTTGTAATCGCAGATACCTTTGCATTATTGTACCACCTCAAAGTATTTTTCTCAAACTTTCCAGGCACATTCTCTGAGTAACAAACAGGAACTTATCAAATTTTGAGACTGATAACACCAAAACTGAAAAAGTATTTGATGGATCTTATTATTGTCACAAAAACACATGGATGAAGGTCTACACTTGGTTTCATTTTGAGAGAAATTGCACCAAAATCTAAACAGTGCTTTGTAGTTTTAACAAAGAGTAGGGCAGCTTCAGACACTCGATGTTGTCAGTATGATCAATCGAAACATGAGTTGGATCTTTTCCAAACTTTGCTGACACTGTATGGGTGAAGCGTTCGGTGGCAGCCGAACGCAGAAAGGGAGGCTGCGACAGTCATCCTGTTAACACAGTATTCAGTGATACTTCTTGCTAATTTTCCACGATTGTTGTACAAGTCAGTGGTTCTTGAACTGTGGGCCACGAGATACTTTTCTGAATATTCGAAAGTAAAGTTTTTTTTTCACCACCAGTCCCCCACACACAACAGATTGTATCAGTTGCAGTCCAGTACCTCGTTAGCAAAATTTATTGTGGACAAAATTATTCTGAGTGAATGTAATTAAAGTTAAATTAAAGTCTGGCTTTTAATAAGGATCTTTTGGATAGGTGGGGGAGGTTGGGCAGAATTACAGTAATATTGGTATTCTGCAGTATTTTTGTTCAAAAAAATTTATGATGGGTGAACCCCACACACACTTGGGGTGGAATTTCAGATGTAGTTGTGTCATTTAAATTTAGTGGCGTTTGCTTCACATGAGAACATCAAAAAGGACCGCAGAAATTCCCAGAAGGCACGCTAACTCTTGCTGCATTTTTTGCTGCTGTATTTTCCCAGGGTTTCCACTGTGCCGAACCCTCATCTCGACAGCTGACCTGCCTCCCACTCTTCCTGTCCCTGCTGACACATGACGTGTACTACAGTGGGCAGACAGCAGAGGGAGCCGCAGACACACAGGTCAGCACTGTACAGAGTAACAGCGTCTGCCTGTCTTAAATTTAGTGTAGCAGATGCACAGCATTTTTCATTTCTGTTTAATTTACATTTGTCGGGTGTTTATGTAGGAAACCCGCACCTCTGTGAAAATGTAAAAAGCTGCATTTGCTGGGATTTATTTGAAATGCTGCTTGAAAACTTTTTGGATTTTTCTACTTGGGGAATCTCAAGTATGCAGTTTGGGACATATGGAAAAAAAAATGTGTTTCCTGATTCAGTGTTATTTGGAAGTTCTGTTAGTCCAGTTTGAATTCCCACGTCCTACGTTTGATATTTTGCTGTGTTGACATTTTTGTGAGAGTTTGGAGTTTGTGGCTGAGAGGAGAATCAGAGCCAAACATCAGGGCTGAAACTGGCTTCAGGACACAGAAGACAACGGTGTTAAGAGATCTGCTGAAGTAACATAAAATCCTAAGTCTGCAGAGTGATATTGATTATTTTTTTACTCTTTCCCTATGATTGTAGAGATGTACAGTGATGTTTGGTTATGTAAAGCTGTTGTACTGAATGTCTTTAGGGAAAATGACACCCCACCTTTTATTCTCACC
>JAODJW010000081.1:1586547-1600545 GCA_026777045.1 Hyperopisus bebe | reverse complement strand
CCCCAAATAACACGTTAATATTTAAACTTTATTAAACAATCAAAATACATAAATAATGGATGGGTTTGTTCAAAAGGAATAGCCTATATGCTGCACCCCAATACAGCCAACAAGAGAACAGGTTGCCCAGAGCTTGCTCACCCCACAGGACAACCTTAAAAACACATCCAGCACAGATCACACTAGTGAAAGACACAGCAAATCACAGCAATAAAAAAGAACCCTATGGGCAATCCCGCACCCAGACTACGGGTGCCACCTGGCGCAGCCTCCAGATTTCTATTCATTGTGTGACTCTAAAATAGCCGACACCTTTCTTTGAGAATGACTGACCCAGTGGATGAATCGATTGATTGTGTGTGAACAGTTGTTCCTCAGACAAGCTATTAGATTTCCGGAAAGCCTCCTGAACTGAAGCACCTGGCAACTCTGTGACTTTATCCAGCAATTAGTCATAAGGCTCATTAGTCAGTCGGCGTCTGACACTCTTCTTAATGAAAGGGACTCGACTCAAAGCGTCAGTGACCATGTTCCTCAATCCTGGCATATACTTAATATCAAAGTTAAAACAGGCCAGTTTAGACACCCATTGTTGCTCACAGCAATTCAGCTTTGGCTTAGTCATGATATGTGTAAGTCGATTGTTATCTGTCCACACAGTAAAGTCATGACCTTTTAGCCAGTGACTAAACTTATCACATATGGCCCATTTAAGCGCCAAAAACCTGAGTGCCGGGTGATTTCTCTGAGAACAGGTTAAAGATTTGCTGGCAAATGCTAATGGTCTGGCTATCGCTTCCCCTTCCTGGACTTGCGGCAGTACAGCACCCAGTCTGTCGAATGAAGCATCAGTGGATAATACAAATGGACGACTGAAATCAGGGTGAGCCAACACTACTATGTTTACGAGAGCCACCTTCAAGTTGTCAATGGCTTGATCATGCTCAGCCATCCAGTCACAAGAACTGAGTTTGCTAGTCATAAGAGCTTGTTTGTTGACTCTGGCACCTCTAGGTTTCCCACCCGGACCCGTCAAAAGTAAAAACAGCGGCTTAGCCAGAACAGAATAGTCAGGAATAAAATGTTGGTAATAGTTGAGCATCCCCAAGAAGGATCTAACACGTTTTTCTGAAGGAGTTTTACCATCTGCTTCTATCAGATCTCCTCTTGACATGCTAGCAATGCTCTCACCTTGCTTGGATTGGTGGGTATTCCAGTTTTGTCAATGCAGTGACCAAGAAATTTCACTGAACTTCTAAGACAGTGGCATTTCTTGGGTGCCAGTTTTAGATTGTAGTCATGAAGTCTACTGAAGATCATCTCAAGATGTTTCAGAGCAGTCTTCTCATCTGATGCAAAGACCAAAAGGTTGTCCAAGTAACACAACAGGTTGAGAAAGTTTTGATCTCCGAAAATCGATGTCATCATTCGCATAAAACTCCCTGGGCTATTACAAAGACCCTGTGGAAGGCAGTTATATTTGTATAACCCCATGGACGTAGTAAATGCTGAAAACTTTCTATCATCCTCATGCAAAGGCATATTGTAGAAATCAGAAGTTAAATCCATTGTACTGCACAGTGAATTTCCTCCAAGTGCAGCCAAACAATCTGCTTGGTGGGGAAGAGGATGAGCATTTTTGACAGTTCTCTTGTTAAGCCAACGAAAATCAGTACACACCCTCAGATCACCATTCTTCTTCCACGCAAGCACAAGAGGCGAAGCATACTCACTTGTAGACTTTCTTATGATCTCTTTCTCCTCCATCTCACTTAGAACCTGACATAGTTTCTGGTACTGACTAGGGGGGACTCTTCTGAAGGGCATTCTGAACGGCTTATAATCAGTCAAATGAATTCTATGAACAAACCTATCAGCTTTTCCACAGTCAAGATGGTGACTTGAAAATATGTCCTCATATTTCCTAATCAGATCAGCCAGCTCACCTTTACACCCCTCTGACACATTGCAACTGCTAATGTCCAGGTTATCCAGGCCAATATAAGATATTTATCTTTGGCTGAAGGATCACTGTATGAGTTCTGATCTATCACAATAGGTGAAATACTTTGAGTGCAGCTGATCAAATCTAAATCTTCCATAGCTATACATGTATACAGATCTGCAAGTTTTGCATTGCGACTCAGTGCCACAGGTTTATCAGAAACATTCATATGTTTCAATGGACCCCATGTATCAGCCCACAATGAAGAAACTACACGTGATAATGACACCCCTGGGAGCTGAACGAGCAGATGTCTGTTCTGTGAAAACTGTACTGCCAGGTGAAAGACGTACAGACCTTGGCAGCTTACCCCAAACAAGGTATTCTTGACCAGGCTCAAGGTAAGTAGCCGAGTAGCACTTTACTATCCCAATCCTATCTGGAATATAATCATCTTTCCAGCGCTCAAGACCAGCAAGCATAGACAAGAATTGTTCTGTATGATTATCCGTTGAAGATGGTACAGAAATCGCTTTCCAGTAGCTAGCACATTTCTTTGATTCTTTAATAATGTGCTTAATCACATTTGTGCCAAAGATTAGCTCATCATGTTGGCCTTCAACTACTAATGTGGGGACCATCATCTTACAACCATAAACCTCCATCCGTTGTTTGAGATGCAATGTTGTTAATTCTTTCTTATAATTTTGAATAATATTAATAGGTCTGTCTGTTGAAGTCCGATTCATGCTGTGCTTGCATTCGCTGTTTTATGGTGACGGTGTGCATCACGTGGTGTTAGGCGCACTGAATTGTGATTTTACCTGAGCACTCGCTAATGGACCGGGAGATGGGGTGAATATGGGAGTCACAATTTCTGTTGACCGCCTATATTGGGTTGTGCTCGCAATTGAAAGTTTGGCCTTGTTTTATTGTTTTGTATGATAGGGAATAATGAAATAAATAAGGTTTTGACAAGGAAATACGTACTGGCTTTCCAAAAGGATAGAAGGCAAGTCAGACAGGCCTCCCTATTTTAGCCTCTCAGCGATTCCTCATAAAAATAGCCCAAACATTGTCAATAGAAATTGACTGAATGGATACATGCTTTGCAGACGACAATTTGTCTGAAATGGAAAGGAAGTTTTAATGGAAGCGCCGTGGATCATGGCCCTCACCACAGCACATTAAAACAACGATATGTGAAATATGTTCACGTAAAATCTTTGAAGCTGCTAAGCTGTTGTTCGGAGCTGTCTCTGTTTTATTTGGAAGTGTTGCTGGTCGTTGGATTTTTGGACTATGTTTTTCAATATTTAAGTTGCTGCCCCTTTTTCGATTATACGGAATCCAATACACACAGGAACAAAGCACAGGATCAACAGCATGCGATACAATGACCAACTGAAGGAACTGACCACAGGCAGGCAGTAAAATACACAGATCATGAAAGCATCATTTGATTATGCTTTGGGCATGCAAACTGTTTTGGATGATGATCCCTTGCTTTTGAATTGTTTTGCGGAAGTTTGATGCTGTTGGAATAGTATTGTGCGTATGAATGGCAATATGAGTGGATCAAAGGCTGGCTCCATGGCAAGTGAATCTGGTATCAAACTTCAATGACGACCTGGTGCTCTCACTGAAAAGGGTTTGGCATTTAAAATTGAAATGATTCAAAGTGAATGCAAACATAATGTAAATAAAAGCAAAGGGGTGATCCGGTCTTTAAAAAAGCTAATGAAAAGTTATGATAATGCTGCAAGTATGTTGTCAGCTGGATGGTCACCTGCGTGAGTTTGTGCAGGATTGTGCCATTAAAATTTTTGTTTGTGCTATTTTAGTTTCTGAGATATAAATATTTGTTTACATGGTGACGTCATCAGCGTGAAGTTGGCCCCCCATTTGTGTCTGATTTCCACCAGACCGATCGCAATCGTGTGTGCTGAAGATGAAGATGAAGGCACAGAGGGACGGGGAGATAACACGGGGGCTACAAAGGGACCAGAGGGCACTAAGGGACGAGGGGGAACCACAGGGGGCATAAAGGGACCAGAGGGGAGCAAAGGCACAGAGGGACGAGGAGTAAACATGGAGGCCATGAAGGAACTCAAGGGGAATGACGGTGAAACAGGACGGGGAGTGAACACAGGGGGCAAAGAAGCTAAGGGCAAAGGGCAATGGGGAGCAGAGGGGACCCTCGGAGGGCATGAGGTAGGGCACTCTAGGGAAGCAGGTTTCTGCGGGACCGGAACAGGGGCTGGAGGTGGCAAGGATGCAGGCAAAGGGGGTGGTGGACATGGTGAGGAGGGAGCCGAGGGAAGAGCCGCGGGCGAGGGACCCGCAGGCTGTTGAGGAGACGCCGGCGGTCGGGTCGCGGCCGGCTGACAAGGTGCCCTGGATGAGGCCGGGGCCAACCGCCTAGCCAGAGCCTGGGGGAGGAAGGGGGACTCCGGGAGCCTACCCCAGCGTCGGTGCCCCCTCCCTTTCCGACCGACAGGTGGCAACAAAACCGCAAAACACCGCAATGATGTGCCGGTGGTTGGGGTGACCCCCTGGAGGGGTCCATAGGCGTGGTCAGGGTGATCCCCGAGGGGTCCCATTCCAGCTCCTCCTCTAACTCCAATGTGGAGGAAGGGGCGGGGGTCAGGTCGTCAGGTACCACCTCGGGGACTGAGACTGAGGCCAGGGGAGCAGGGACCGGTGGCACAGAGACCGAGGGAGCAGGGACCGGGGACGCAGAGGCTAAGGGAGCAGGGACGGGGGGCACAGAGGCCACGTGGGGAAGCGTGTCAGCCACCGGGACTGGAGCTGACGGGTGGAGCCAGGGCCGGGACGTCGGGCGTGGGCGGAGCCTGGAGCTCGGGTGAAGCAGCCAAGGCCGGAGGACCTGGAGCCACGGGAGCCGGGACCTCGGGCCGCGCAGCTGCAGGCGGCGCCGGGACCTTGAGACCTGGAGCCTCGGGGGATACCACAGGGGCCGCTGGGGGAGCTGAGCTGGGAGCACAGCAGTCACTGGGAGCACAGGAGGAGGGATTAGCCCCCCGTGTTCGTGCCCTGGTATCGGGCGCTGTCCGCTTCAGACACTGCGGAACTCGCGGAATAGTGTCCGAAATGGACCCGGCCCCTTTAAGGGCCAGGCGCGTCCCTGTAAAGGGGTAAGCAGCTGCTGGCTTAGGCAGCAAAACGGCGGGTGGGCAGTCTTCGGGCATCCGCTCTGGCGAAGCGGCGGTGACGTCACCCGTGAACACCGCTGGGTTGAGAATCGGGAGGGGATTCTCCCAACGCGCAGCAGGGCAAGCGGCGGAAACAGAAACAGACCTGCTGAAGAGCGTGTCTGGTGCATCCTCCGGTTTGTTCCCTCGCTTCCTTCTCCTTCTGCACGCTGGCGCTGCGAATCCAGGCACCCTGTGAGCCTGCTTCAGTCGCCGGGAGTAAAGGCAGTAAAACTTCATTATTGGACATTTATATTTATAACTGCCATGTGCAAGAAGTAAAAGGGTCCATGGGAAGGTATAGACATCACAATGCACAGTGCAGGCAAAATGACAAGAGTTTATTATACATTGTTGGACAGTATTAAGAATTAACTAGTCGTGTTTGGTGCTGGGGCGTCCTACCTTGTGGAAAAACGCTATGTACGTCTGCACATAATTTAGAGTTCTGTGATGTGCTTTACCACTATAAATGGCACACAATCACTTTTGACACCGCAAGAGCCACTTTTCATACAGTTGTTTTGCTTTTTCACTCCCAAATTACATGTTCCCAGGAATCTTTACATCTCAAGGAATCATACTGTGCTGTGATGAGTTGGTAGAACAGATGATAACCTGGGTCAAGCCTGCACATAACGAGGTAGTATGTAACGGTCGGTCATTTGTGAAAATATCTAGCATAACCCTAAAATGCGGTATCTGGCTGGCGGGGCTGACTAAGTCTACATGCAGCTTTGTCGCGGACTCATCAAACACTCCACCTTCTGTTAATATGAGAAACATGACCCTGAGCACTATACGGCGATCACGTAAAGGCAAAAACTAAGAGAAATAACTCAGAAAAATAACAGTACAGACAACTTTTAAACGGCACAAACTATTGAGACCGGTTCGGAGGCAAATGGTGGGCTAACTTAATGGCGGAGTCACGTGACCATGTAAATAAGCAATATCTGCACAGAAGCAGCACAAAGGACAGTTTTAACGGCACGAATGATTGCGATCGGTTTGGTCAAAATCAGACGCAAATGGGAGGGGGGGCAACCTTACAAACATTAATATCTCAGAAACTAAAGCAGCACAAAGGACAGTTTTAACGGCACAAACCAGCACAAACGCTGCACAGACGATTGCGATCCGTTTGGTGGAAATTAGACACAAATGGGGGGCTAACTTCACGCAGGTTGGATGGTCTGATACGATTATGGGAAAATACAGTTGCTCTGCATAAATCATTGATGCCCTTATTATCAAATGAGGAAAAGGATAAACAAGATACATGGTTTGCAAGTATCAGTAATTATAATCAAGGTTTTATTGAAGACGTGAAACAATGGCTTTTTGAAGTTGGGAGACCCATAAGGAAGGAAGATGCAAAGGGCATCCCTAATAATGAGTCTCTGGAAGATCTTCATAATATGGAAATGCATGAGTTGTTTTCTCTTCCTCCGCATCAGGAGCAGATTGTAGATTTTTCCATAACACAGGATGATATAAGGCCAAAATGATAGTGTTTCCAATGTTGGTAGCAAAGTCCTTGGATCGAGAAGTAGAGCATCAAGAATTTCCTCTGCGACCTCTGCGCAGATTCAAGCAGAAGCTGAAATGGCGGCATTACTGGCTCGCAAGCAGTTGTTAAAGGATAAACATGCTTTGGAGGAGAAAGAGGAGGAAATAAGGAAGCAAAAGGAGCAGCTACAACTGGAAGCGGAAATAGCGGCATGGGTGGTTAAAGTAAAAGTTTTGAAGGCTGAAATGGTGGTGACACCAAGTGTTGTGTCTGATGGCGTGGACTCATATTTTAATAAAATGGATAAAATGGACAGTGTAAAGCCTGTTTATGGAAAGGCCAGCATACTTAATAGGAATGCAGATGCTTTTGAACCCATGCAATATGTAAGATTTGGTTAGTCAACTACAGTGAACATTTCTGACTACGATGGCCAGGGAGTTAGGCCAGAGGAGAGCTGATGTGTTGTACAGGAGCCCATTGCGCAAAGGATATGCCAAAATGATTTCAATTTAGCAGCTAGTTGCATTAATTATGCTCCTTTGCTGTCCATAATTTGTCAACAAATGGCACCAGAGAGAGGATATCCGAAGGCAAAGGCAGAAGATATCCCGGCCTATTTGCGAAAGGCTCTCTTATGGCCACCAGTTAAGCCAGATGATGTAAAGGCATTACAGGCTTATAGCCTCTTCTTGAGAGGATATAGTAATGCTATGGAAGACGTTCAGTTTATGTCTGAGTTGGATACACCAGGCAACATGCTGATGGTTATGAAGAAGCTTCCTTACGAATTACGAGATAAATGGAGGACGACTGTATGTGAGATTCAGGAAAGAAACCATCAGAGAGTAGTGTTTGCCAATAAAGTGAATTTTGTTGAAAGACAAGTGAAAATAATTACTGAAGTTGGTGCCAGCACTGCAGCTGGGAGTGCCCTAGTAATGGTGCAAACAAGTAGTGTTACTGGGGCCATAGCCCAGGACTGTAAACTTTCCATTGTTCCTCTAAAGGTGAAATCCAAAAAGGGTCGGCAGATCATAGAAACTTATGCCTTCCTTGATCAAGATAGTTCAGCGTCATTCTGTATAGAGAGCCTGATGAGGAAATTAAATCTTACAGGGAGAGGAACACGAATTTTACTGCGTACTATGGGCCAAGAAAATATTATTCAATTCGGTGTTGTGTCAGATTTGGAAGTGGCTGGTTTGGAAGGAGACCAGTACTATGATCTTCCCGATCTTTTTACGCAAAGGCAGATGCCCGTGAGTAAGTGCAGCATACCACAAAGAAGAAGATCTTTCAAGATGGCCTCATCTGTATGGTATCAGGCTACCATATGTTGATGCAGATGTTGAACTACTGATTGGGTTGAATATGCCATAGAGGTAATTCCAAGCATGAATGGAGGTCCATATGCAGTTAAGACCGCACTAGGATGGACAGTGAATGGGCCAATTTGGTTATGAAGTTAGATGAGTTATGGAAACAACAGTTTGAAATTGACTTTCCTGAGTGTAAACAAGATGAACAATTGGGACTGTCAAGGGAAGATCATCAGTTCATGAGTATGGTTCAGAAATCCACAGTGTTATTGAATGGTCATTATTGTATTGACTTGCCCTTAAGGAAAACTGGAGTGAATATGCCTAACAACCGTGTGCTAGCGCAGCAACGTGCTATTAATTTGAAACGTAGATTTCAGAAGAATGCTTCATTTCATTCTGATTATACTGCTTTTATGAATGACATTATTGATAAGGGTTATGCTGAAAGAGTTCCTGTGGAAGACTTACAGGGTGACCAAGGTAGAATACGGTATATTCCACACCATGGAGTTTACCATTCTATGTAGAAAAGGATAAGGGTTGTATTTGACTGTGCAGTCTCATTCAAGCGAACCTCACTTAATGCCTGTTTGTTGTAAGGACCTGACCTCACTAGTTTGCTGGTTGGTGTGGTTACTAGATTCAGAAAAGAACCAGTTGTCTTGACAGCGGATGTTGAAGCCATGTTTCACCAGGTACGGGTACCAGCTGAAGATTCTGATTTGTTGAGATTCTTCTGGTGGCCCAATGGGGACTTCAGGCAGGAAATGGAAGAGTACTGGTTGGTCGTCCATCTGTTTGGAGCAATATCATCCCCAAGCTGTGCCAACTTTGCCCAGCGGAAATGCGCAGAAGATAATAAACAGTTCTTTAGTAAACAAACAGTGAATATAGTTCTGCATAACTTTTATGTGGATGATTGTCTTGTTTCAGTTGCTTCGGAGTCCGAAGCTATAGCTCTTTATGGTGAACTTACAGCTATTTGTTCTAAAGGAGGCTTCCAGCTTAAGAAATGGATCAGCAATAGTTGCAATGTGCTCACTGCAATACCTGAGGAAGATAGAGCAATGGAGGTTAAAGAACTGAATTTGGATTATGATGCATTGCCCGTTGAAAGGGTATTGGGCATTCAATGGTGTATTGAATCAGATGAGTTTAAGTTCAAAGTAATGATCCGGCAGCAACCTTTAACCCGTAGAGGGATTTTATCCACAGTCAGTTCTGCTTATGATCCGCTGGGAATTCTAGTTCCATTATTTTGAATGCCAAGATGATCATACAAGAACTGTGTCGAAATGGCTTAGGTTGGGATAATGTTATACCAGCTCCTGTGGCTGAAGAGTGGATGAAATAGGTGCAAGATCTCCATCTGCTGGAGAATTTTGGAGTTAGAAGATGCTTTAAGCCTGCAAACTTTGGGCAGTTAGCCTTTGCTCGGTTGCACCACTTTGCAAATGCAAGTGAATTCGGTTATGGAACAGTTACTTATCTGCTCTTGCGAAACGCCATCTTACAATCAAGTATCGCCTTTATTATGGGAAAGGCTGACTACCATACCGCGAATGGAGCTTACAGCTGCGGTAGTTGCAGCACGTATGGATAGACTGTGGAGAAAGAAGTTGCAGATGGATCTGGTTGAATCAGTGTTTTGGACTGATAGCACTTCAGTGCTCAAGTACATTAAGAATGAGACTTCCAGGTTTTGAACCTTTGTGGCTAACCGAGTTTCAGAGATTCTCAAAGTTTCTAGTCCAGATCAGTGGAGGTATGTCCCCACTTTAAATAATCCTGCTGATATTGCTTCAAGGGAAATCGGAGTAGAATCTTTCCATAAAGAGTTTACCTGGATTAGCGGGCCACCAGTTCTGATGTATTCCCAGAATGATTGGCCAGAAGTTCCTAAAAATTGGGTAATGTCGGATGATGCAGATCCTGAAGTTAGAAAATGTGTTCCAGCCAACTTGACTCATGTGGAACAACATGTGGATACAGTGACACATTTGATAAATCGTTCCTCATCTTGGACCCGGTTGATAAGGGTTATAGGTTGGATCCTGAGGTTTGAAGATTTATTGTTGAGGCTCTGCAGAAAAAGGAAAGAGGCTGAAGTCAAATTTTCTTATCCAGGGTCAGACAAAGGAGAACCAATGAGGGTCCTAGAGAGTGAAACGAAGAGGATCAAGAAGTCCCTTCAGGTCTTGCTTTCTCTGGATGAGTTCAGAGAAGCTGAGCTTCAAATGATCAAGTTTTGTCAGAGGAAAGGTTTCCCTGATGAACTCTCTAGACTTGAGAAGGGAGACAATGTAAAGCAGACAAGCTGTATCTACATTCTTTCAATTCCAGTTCAGTTCTCGATGAGGGAGTCTTGAGAGTGGATGGGTGGCTTAATAAATTATTGCTGTGTGATGAAGCGAAACATCCTATCATTTTGCCAAAAGAGTGTCCTGTTGCTGAACTTATTTTATTGCAGATACATAAGGATACAAGTCATGGAGGAAGAAATTACATGTTATCCCGATTGCATGAGAAATATTGGATTCTTGGCGCGGGGGTTGCCATAACAAAGATTATTTCGAAATATATTGTCTGCCGATGAATGCATGGAGTACCTGGAAGTCAGCAGATGGCTGATTTGCCATACCACAGAGTACCTCCAGACAACCCTCCTTTCACTTTTGTTGGAGTGGACTGTTTTGGTCCTTTTGAGATAAAGCGAGGGAGAGTGTTAGTGAAAAGGTATGGAGTTATATTTACATGCCTGACAGTGAGAGTGATACACCTTGAAGTAGCTACAGTACATCTCTAGAAACAGATTCCTTTATTAATGCTTTACAACGTTTTATATCTAGGTGAGGACAATTTAAGGAATTATATTTGGATAATGGAACAAATTTTGTTGGTGCTTATCGCGAACTGAAAGGGTGTATTGAAATGTGGAATTAGGATCAGATACATGATGAACTCTTGCAGAAAGGCATTAAGTGGATATTCAATCTGCCAGGGGGATCTCATCATGGGGGAGCTTGGGAGAGGTTAAATTCTCAATTCCACGTTCAAGGTAAAACACTTGGATGAAGATGGTTTTCATACAGTTTTTTGTGGAGGCGATTCTTAATAATAGACCTCTCACTATGGCATCTACAGATCTAAATGATCTTGAAGGTTTAACTCCTAATCACTTGTTGCTTCTTAAGTCTCATCCAACATTGCCCCCAGGAATGTTTTGCAAAGATGACATCTACCCTCGTCGGAGGTGGAGACAAGTTCAATATATGTCTGATTTATTCTGGAAGAGATGGGTCAAACAGTATCTGCCACAGCTTCAGGTACGTCAGAAATGGCCAAATGTCTAGCGCAATTTTCTTCCAGGGGATATTTTGTTGATTGTGGACGATTCAGCACCTCGAAATTCTAGGATCATGGGAAGAATCGTGGAGGTTGTTGCGGACAAGAAAGGCTTTGTGAGATGAGTCAAGATCAAGACTCGGACTAGTTGTTTAGACAGGCCTGTCACAAAGATTTGTCTTCTTCAAGAAGTTGAGGAGGCTTGACTCAATTTTGACTTGACTGACTTATTTTCAAGGAGGGTGGAAAGATTGGTGGTAAATATCACTCTCATCCTAGGCTATGTGCTAGTAACCTCTGGCCTAGAGAAGAGGACGTAATTAAGGATATTAAAATTGGATTATTAATGTTTGGTTAATTGATTTGATGATGTGATGTTAGTGTTTGTTCACATGTAATAATTATTATTGCAGGTAATAATTAGGGGCCGGGGTGTTGGAGTCCGATTCATGCTGTACTTGCTTTCGCTGTTTTACAGTGAGGGTGTGCATCACGTGGTGTTAGGCGCACTGAATTGTGATTTTACCTGAGCACTCGCTAATGGACGAGGAGAGGGGGGTGAATATGGGAGTCACAATTTCTGTTGACTGCCTATATTGGGTTGTGCTTGTGATTCTATGTCCTGTGCCATGTTTTATTGTTTTTATGATAGCAAATAATGAAATAAATAAAGTTTTGACAAGGAAATACAGACTGGCTTTCCTCAAGGATAGAAGGCGAGTCAGACAGGCCTCCCTATTTTAGCCTCTCGGCAATTCCTCATAAAAATCGCCCAAACACTGTTTATCATTTAACAAGTCATCTTAATAATGATGCTGTCTAAATGATTAACTTAAATGAAATGATCAGTACTAAAAACATTACACTTAAGTCTTTATCTGGAACTAGTTTATAATACCTGACACTATGGAGATAACTCAGTGTGTGCCCATGTGAAGATATTTTTTGTAAATCAATTCCCAAAGGGGCATTACATTGCAGATTTAAGTACAATAGAACAGAATAGTTTAACTAACCCACAACGTTCAAATAGCTACTGAAAGCATCAATACAGGAAACACGTGATCTTTAAGGGTGTAAAGTGGACCTCCGGTTAGGGTTAGGGTTAGGGTTAAGGTTAAGGTTAGTGTTTATTCGCTGTAACACAGAGTTGAGATCACGTGTTTCCTGTGGAGGTGACGTATTTCCGGTGGAGCTTCACTCTACAGGCGTCTGCAGCTGGACCCTTCTCGTTTTTTCCGTTAACGTTTAGGGTTTCTTCAGCTTCAGGTTTGTTTTTTATTTTGGTTTATAGTACTTACAGTACTTATTAACCAGTAGAGTTTTGGTAAACGTGGGGTTTGTTCAGACGTGGTGCTTGGTAGAATGCGACTCGCGTCTCTGCCTGTCGGAGATTTTTTTTTCTTTTTTAAACCGTCAGCTGGCTCTAACCAGTTTTTTTTACTTCACGCACTGAGTGTCTGACACTTTCTTGCTGTATTTCATAAAAAAATAAAAAAGGAAGTAGTGGTATAAAACTATACTACAAATTAATTAGCTACACACACACACACACACTCTGTCTCTCCCTCTCTCTGCCGGTCATCGGAGTTTTTTTTTTTTTAACCGTCTGCTGGCTCTAACCAGTTTTTTGACTTCACGCACTGAGTGACACTTTCTTTCTGTATTTTATAAAAAAAAATAAAGGTAGTTGTGGTATAAATAATATTACAAATTAAGCTACACACACACACTCCCCCCCTCTCTCTCTCATGATCAGTGATACAGAATAATGAGTGATACAGAGAGTACTTCAGCTGACACTGCACCACCGGTCAGAGTTTGCTTAACCTTGCAGGACAGCGAGGGTCAAATCAGTGACAATGAAAACAGTGGCAGTAGCACCCACCTTTCCCCCACTGAGACCAATATTGCATCTGGGGATGGAGGTCCTCCTCCACTAAAGATCAAGAGGACTTCTGCAGTATGGAACTCTTTCACTGTTTCTGAAAATGATCCCTCCAAAGCCATTTGCAAGCTTTGCAAGTCCAAGCTAAGCAGAGGTAGAGATGCAAAACATTACAACACAACATCTCTACATAACCATCTGCTATATGTTCATCACATGAGAAAGCCCACTGTATCAGCCACCTCCTCCTCCTCTCCTCTTCCTTCTCGGGTCACTGGTGTTCAGCTGGGTGCTGCTAAGGGCTCACATTCATCTTCCTCTTCACCAATACTCACTGCATTTGCAGCAAAGCAGCCATTCTCAGCAAACCATCCCCGGTCAAAACAAATTACAGAGATGATTGGTAAAATGATCTGCACTGATCTTGAACCTTTCTCTGTGGTGGAGAGGAGAGGCTTCAAGACACTTGTTGGCTTTTTAGAGCCCAAGTACCTTCGAGGCACTATTTCAGTCGAACGGTAGTGCCTGAGCTGTATGAGGCAATGAGAGGGGAGATGGTCCAGTCGCTTAAGGCAGCTGAAGGAGGTGCCATCAACCTCACTACAGATCTCTGGACCAGCAATCAAAGCGTGCATGCATATCTCTGTCTTACTGGGCACTGGTGTGAACGTGTAGGGGAAGCTTCAGTATAGAGGAAAGCAGGGCTGCTAAATGTTGGTGTGCTGGACATTGAGCACACATCAAACAACATTCTGTGCTGCCTTAAG
>JAODJW010000081.1:1536181-1572097 GCA_026777045.1 Hyperopisus bebe | reverse complement strand
CGCTCCCCCCCCCCCCCCCCCCCACTAGGGTCAGCACTACCATCCTGTCTATTCTTCCTACAGCTCCCACAATTACGTGTGGTGACCCCAGGAGCTATGCAATTATAGCAATGTAAATCCCAGCGCAGGGGTGTCTCAAAGGCCCATAGTGGCATGTAGCTCATGAGCAGTCAGAAGTAGCTCTGTTGAAGAGGTAGGCATGGCAGTATGAAGGACTAGTCTATACTGATCAGACACATGCCAACAGATGACCTCAATCTTTTCCTGCTCAGAAGGTGGTTGCTTAAGTTACTTGAACTCTGTCACTAGGTGGGCAATAAAAGTGGGGAGTAGTTCATCTGAAGCTTGAATTCTGTCCAAAATTCCTCTCCAGATTTTCCCTTTATTATTTGTTAGCAGAAACACTTGTCGAAAGAAATATGAGAAATGTTCTCACGAGAGTAGGTGGGGCTGCATGTCTGAATACCACTTCAGAGGCTCCTTTTCAAATAGTCTTGACAACTCGATGAAAAACTATGTGTCAGATAAACCAAGCGTTGACTTATACAAAGGGACAGAATGAAGCCATTCTTCTGGGTCAAGACTAGCACCCCCTTAGATGGCATAAATCCAGGAAGGTGAGCTCAATTAACTGCAGGGGTGCTAGTCTGTGTCAGTAACTTTCCAGTGTGGCTAGCGCATGTGTATGCAGCCGGAGTTGGGGTAATTATAGGATAAGGGTTTGAGACTTGTCCACGTGAATGTTGAAAAGTCTGGGTTTTTTTGGCTGGTTTGGCTAGCGAGTATGCATGTAGCAGGGGTTGAGCTAAGTGCAGGGTGAGTATTTTTGTCGTCGGCATGAATATCAAGAAGTCTGATCTTCTAACTGCAGCAGCAAGCTGTTGTAAGTCAATAGGGATACTGAATGCAGATGTCAGTGTGTCTACCTGTCACCGCAACTAATCTACTTGCGCAGCCAAATGCTGAACTGTCAAAGTTCTCCAGCTAATATTCCCACTCTCCTTCTGTTATCTTCAAAAGGATTTAATGCGACAGCCTTTACCATACAGATCCCGATGTGCACTGGTATTTAGACATTGAAATTTCCCCCAGGCTGTCAGAACTCGCCACCCTAAATTATACACCTCTCCTTAAGACTGTTGCTGATGATCTCCAACGCTGGATGAATCTACAGATGCCACTTGTATGTTGAATGTCAATTATCAAAATGTATGTTCTTCCAAAGATTAATTGCATATTTACAAATACCTTACTTGCATTGCCTGTGTCTTATGTGAACCCTGTCTGATCCTTGTGGGTCCTTAACTTTGTGTGTATCTTACAGTTTGGTGTGTTTCCCTATTACGATTGGTTCGGTGCTTCTTGGGTGCCTGTTAGTCCTTATAAGAGCTTTGATAAAAGAACGTGATCTACCTGGCAACCAAGTCTCCTCGTCAATCACAGCTCTCACGATACCTCAGTCTGCCCGGTGTCACATTGTTGTCAGAAGTGGAATGCTGGAAGCGATCCCACTAGTGCTGCTGGAGCAAACGCTGTTCTCTGTCGTCCGGCAAGCCTGTTCCAGCCTGGCAGGCCTCAAGGCAGTAGTGAAGCGGCAAAGCAGAAGAGGAGATATTGGCCGGGACAGAGAAGCCGCTGGGGCTGTGGCAAGAGGGGGGACCAGCTACGCTCTTGCCCAGAAGCCTGCCCCAAAGCCACCAGCAGACGAGCTGAGGGCACTGCAGCAATCGAGGTGCCAGCCTGCTCTGTGGAAGTGCACCGAACCCGTGCAGCCTGCCCTGAAGCCAGTCCTGCCAGTCCCTCTACGGAGACAAAGTCGGCAACTGAGGAGGGTGGGCACCAGAGCAGCCTCAGACTGCTCACTGGATGTCAAGGGCTTCTCACTTGGACTGGGAGCAGCTGCGGGAGTCCGCAAAGGAGCAGGAGCTGGAGCGGCTGCGCAGGGCCTGACTGTGGGTGTCGTTGGGAGTGGTGTTTCCTGGCCAAGAGGACCCTTCACTTAAGGTGCGCAAGAAGTGGCCAGGGGGGATCTGTCATACCAGCGCCCACCAGCAGCTAGCCACGATAGTGCTTGGGGGGCTAACAACCCCCATCATTAGAGGTGATGCACCGATGGCTGCCATTGAGCCAGGGACTTGCTTTGGAACTGAGGTGGGGACTGGGGTGATGGTAGTGCTGGCAGGGTTTGCAAGTCCTCCCTGTTTCCCTATTACGTTCGGTGCTCACTGGGTGCCCGTTATGGACCTTATAAGGGCTGTGATAAAAAAGCGTGTTCTTCCCAGCAAGCAAGTCTCCTAATCATTCGCTGCTCTCAATACTTTATCACTCAACACACTGAAATATATGTATAGAATATTTATATTGGGTAGAACTTAAATCACGGATTCTTCAGAACTGGGCCAAATCACAAAAATATCCTTAAAATATTACATATTGACATACTAATTACATTTTTTTGGCAAAATTTTATGTTTAAAATATTTATATGTATGAATTCAATAAGATTTACATAATTACTGATCTGCCCTGTATAAAGGGTCCTTCAGTCCTGCACTCCTCAGTCACTGATGTCGCCCTAGTGTGTGTTTCAGCAGTTTCCCCTATTGCCAGTTTTGCCTTTTGTTTGACCCCATGTGGTCTATGTTTGTTTGCCCTGTTCCCCTTCATTGTTTGCCATCATCTCTGCTCCTGATTCATGACAGAATGACTGGACTTCCCAAACTTTCTTACAGCTTTCCACCCAGCAGATCATATTCCCTGAGTGTTTTGAAAATGGTGATCTTGCAAGTTGCCCTTGCCATAGAAACCTGACTTTCTCCGCCACTCCTCCCCATGTGCCTGTGCTGGATGAGGCCTCTCAGCTGTGGAACCCTGGAATGGACGAGGCCGCTCAGCCATGGGAACCTGGCCCAGAGGACGCTGCCCTGTCACGAATGCCTGACCCAGGTGAGGTCTCTGCTGTCCCGCTTCCGGAAGTGTCCGAGTAACTCCTGCTTCCTAAAGTTCCCAAGGTCATCTGCCCAAGCTCCAAGGTGTTTCAGCTCTGCCTCTTTTCAGGGGCATCTGAACTCCACCTGTCCCCTAAGGCTCTCTGCCTGTGTCCTGTGGTGACTGACCTGCACTCAACTTCAGGGGTGTCGGAGCTCCACTGGTCTCTCAAGGTTCCTGACCCATCTGAGCTCCCTCCTTCTCCTTGTTCCCCGGCCTCACTCCCCAGCATTGCTTACGCCAGGCACCCCGGCCCCTGCTCCGCAGTTTCTGGCCTGCTGCTCGCCTGTAGCTGTTGCATTGCCTTCTGCTTACCTGCAGCCATTGGCCTGTTGGCTCCTGCTCCAGCTCCAGCTCGGTCCCAGAGAGGGGCCAGCCGGGTCTCGGTCTCCCAGAGCTGGAGATGGGGGCACACCATCCATGGCTACCTTGCTAGCCCCCCTTTCCCTGTCTTACATCTCAGGTCCAGCCCCACCATCCCCTTGGATCCACCTGGTCCCACTGACCTCGCACATTCTGGGGGGGGTTATGTCTCTGGATTCAAGCCCCACTTCCCGGGGTCTAAATGAGCCCGCTACGAAACCCAGTTCTCGTTCATGTCTTCCCCGTTTTTGTCCAGTTGTCTTCCTCCTTTCCCCTTTAGTTTGAATCTCATGATCTCATGAGTTAGTCATGGACTTGCTGAACGAATGCATGAGCTGCCATTTTCAAATTTCAGCCATCAAGCTGGGGAGCTCAGGAGATCCGTTATTCTGTCCGTGGAAGTGTCATTTCACTAAAGTCAGTACTTTAGTTTCTCCAGCGAGCAGTTTAACATTTAATTTAGTGAATGGGTTAAAATTGTGTCTTTATATTTTTTTTATGTATTATGAAATGTTTTCAAAATAATTTTGTAACACTTTATTTTGATAATCCACCTACAGTGAGTATACAGAGTATTTGTAACATTTCAACAACTTCTTGTTGAGAATTAGTTGAATTAATATAACATTGGTTGAGTGAGTAGTCAAATTAAAATATTCTAAGAATATGTAGGTATGTTCATGAATCATTACATACAGTATACTATATACTGTGTACTCTGTTAAACATCTACAGACCCAGAGCAACAGTTGAATTGTTGAATCTCATCTAAGTTGTTTAAATGGTAGAAATACTCTGTAGGCAGACTATCCAAATAAAGTGTTAGCCTAATTTTAACCACTTCTTTTGACATTCCTGTCCAGATTCTTGCTAATTAAGACTTATACTTCCAAACATCACCAATTCTAATCTCTTTCACAGGTAAAATTTAGCCAACTAGGGTGGCTTTCCCAAAAGTGAATAACAAACAAGATAAAGAATGATGTAGGCAAAGAACGAGTGAGGTCTACGTGCATTTCCCAAAATCTTTTGTTATTCCAGAATTAACAAACAAACTTTAAGTAGTACTTTGTTGACTCCAGCCTCCATACGACGAAAGCACAGACTGCGGATAACACAGTTGATCCCACATATTTCAGTGTTGAAACATGAATCAAACTATTGCCACAGCTTCCATCCATTTTCCAAACCACTAATCCTTCTGGGTTGTGGGGGGTCTGGAGCCTATCCCAGAAGCTACAGGCACAACCCAGGACAGGGGGCCGCCCCTCACAGTGCACACTCACACTCACGGGGGAAACACGCAAACGCCACACACGTGACTCAGGCTCAAACCCTGGTCCCAAAGTTGTGAGACAACAGTGCTAACCACCGCACCAGCATGCTGCCCCACTGCCACAGCACACACATGAAAATGAATAATATAACATTTAATCCATAATCTATCTAAATACACAAAAGGGCACAGACGGAATGCCAAATTCAATTATCAGTCGCAAATGTACAAATAGGTGGAAAAAAGACACCATGGACAGCCATCAAAGAAAATGGAAGCATCAGTTCTCTAAGGAAGATATCAAACAACTCAGGGAGGAGGTGGCAGCCCATAAGGCTCTTCTCTTCTCTAAAGCTAGAGGAACCTTCTCCGACAATAAATGGTGGAGGGCAGTCACAGGCTGTTCCTCTCACCCTGGAGGAACAGCAAGTCCTAGCCATACTAGGGCCAGCTGTGACTGAGGGACTGTCTGAAGAGGTAGATGTGTGTGCCAGCCAATATCCATCTCCCCCAACCTGTCTATCCAGTGCATCCCTCTCCCTCCACCAGTGACAGTTGATCTCCAGGGACCTTTCACTCCAGGCACACCTAGACAACAGAGCACAACAACACAGTCAATTCCAGCAAGTGCAGTGAAGCATTCATTTTATCACAGTTGTGCACTGTGCAGAATTATTGTTTGTACAGTAAATAAACAGTACAAAAATAAATATGCATGCGATGTCCACAATGTGAACACCAGCACAGCTCGTACACCAGCTGCTTTTGTCCAAAAGCAACATACAAGTGAAAGAAATGGTTTCAGAAACAGTGCAGTTAGCATCCACTGCATGGCCAGGTACAAGTGTAAGCAGTATTAGAGCTACACAACTTCTAATAAAGCAGTTGTACCATTACAATGATCACCCAAACACATCACTGATCTCTCTAGCTTCCACACCATCCTGGTGTCCCTCCTTCCTCTCATCCACTGCTCTGCAACACTTCACGTTTGCTGATGGGCAGCACTGTGCCTTACCTCAGCCAGAGTTTGGAGTAGTGAGGAGGTATTATTCACATAGGGGACATCCACCATCTACCAGTAACCAGCCACCTGCAAATGCACTATCCCTTGCCAGCTGACACACTCCAGAGTCAGACCAGCTGTAGGCATCATGCGTACTCTCTGGCCACCACAATTGCTGTAAAGAATCTTAGATGGTTACATATCGCCTGTATGCTGAATGCAGAATACCCTTTCCAACAGGTATAGATGGGACTCCTGGCTGGGAGTTTGAATTGGGGTCAGCATTCCATCTACTGCACCTATAATGCCAAGCATACAAGCAATAGCATGAAAAGCAATTTTGGTGTCGGACAAGGCATTTGCTCCTGCTGGAAGCTGTATGCGGGTGGGCACATGACACAAAAGTAGTCTGGTCACTGCATACAGATTTGGACACAGCAGCTGCGCTGAAGCCATGTGCACCACCGACAGTCTGCAGAAATGCACCGGTGGCATAGATCCAGAGAGCTGCCATAGTGGGACTGAGGATGAAGTTCCGGCGTGTTCCTCTCTCCAATCCATCCTGCAGCAGACCAAGGAGGAACATGATTTCACCCCTCTGTAGCCTGAACTTCTCAATGAATTGCTCATTGCTGAGCACAAAACCACATTCAGGCTCACAGCTTGGCTTTTTGTTGTCGCGGTCTCAAACGGCATCTCCAGTCCAGGTGCAGACTTCTGTGATTGGTGACCTCATTCATTGTATGCATCTCTCATGCAGTTGTGTAATGTACAAAGAGACCTTTTCAGCTGCAATGAATATTGGATAGGTGGGACAAAGGGTAAACTGGCACACCCATGTACCTGATACTCTATATGGCTCTGTGGAATATTGACTTAAGCACAGCACTTGTGCTTTCAATAAAACTTTTTTATTTTTATATTTATGGGTAGGTGGGTTCCTATTTTTGCAGTGAAACTTTACGTACTATTTCAAATATAATCCCAGTATATCCATACACTTATTATAGATTTTTATTGCAACATTGGTATAATATTAATAACATTCATAATTGTCAATGTTTTTACTACTGTTGTAATTATTGCTCCGCTGTCAGTCAAAAGACATACATATTTTTTTTTGTTGTCCATTACTATGAGGGGCCATTTAGGAAATATTTCAGACGTTTGTTACACAAACACATTTGAAACACATACAAATTCACATATGAAACTGTCACGCATGCATCCTACTAAAACACACGCATACTACTAAAAACACTTACACTCATGCACATATGAAATGCTTAAACAGACGCATGTGAAATAGATTCTTATGTAACATATATAACATATATGCTTCAGCATAAAATCTAAACTGTGTGTTAAACATTCACATAGTAATAGTGAAGCTTTTCACATGTTTTTGTGCATGAAAACATATCACTATATCCAGAAGTTGTTTCACTATATCTGGAAAGCGTCTCAAATTTTAAGTGGGATCCCTGCGCGCTTTTTATGTCTCATCATGGTGGAGTTAAACAAGGACCATGTAATAACTCAGGCTGTCGGTTTGTTGAATACAATTTTATCATTCCCCGACGTAATAAATAACATCATGGCTCCCATAAACATCAACCCCGCTGCATCAGTGACTCCCTCAATTGCAAATCAGTCCGTTGAAACTGAGCTTAGATTGCTATTTCGTGGTGACAGCCAAAGAATGGTAAGAGCTAGTAGCACAGCTCGAACCCAGCAAGAGATTTCACAAGCACCACTTGCTGAGTCGGCCTGTTACAGTACAGGACTCAATTATAGCCGCTGGGGATCTAAGCCACGCAAATTATTTTACGTCCAGATGTAAAGTAACAGATAATATATAGGCTTTTATCTACCGTGTCTGTATGAGCATTTCATGTGTATGTGTGAGTCCATTTCACCTGTATCTGTATGAGCATCTCATATGTGTGTGTGAGTCCATTTCACCTGTATCTGTATGAGCATTTCATATGTGTGTGTGTGAGTCCATTTTACCTGTATCTGTATGAGCATTTCATATGTGTGTGTGTGAGTCCATTTCACCTGTATCTGTATGAGCATTTCATATGTGTGTGTGTGTGTGTGTGTCCATTTCACCTTTATCTGTATGTTCATATACACTAAGATAAAGACTTATGTAAAATTCATGGATTATGGACGCCTTTCTTTACAATCTGATTTATGCTCATGATATGTTTGAACACCATCCCTTTAAGATACAGAGCGGCTGGGCGCTTTTACATTCAGCAAGTCTGGCTTGGCAGCTATGGGCATTAGCAAGGTAGCTACACAGTTTTTTTCTTACCATAGTGGTGTGTATTAAGAATAACCAAGTTTTAAGTTACAGGGAGGTAGGTCAAAGCCACTAGTGGAAGCAAGACCAAGACATCTCACTGGTTGGTCCTGCCTCTTCTAGTTGCTAGAACCCACCTAGTCTGCAGTCTGATTGGTTATCTCTATGAATCAATCATTTTTCATTCTGCCCCTCAGAACATTTTTGTGTGAGGAAAATTACCCTGAGCTCACAAATTTGTATATCCTTTTACACTAAACATATAAGAAATATTAATGTATCTGCATGAATCTCAACTAATTAACTATATTTACTAATTTAAAGTAAATCACTAATTAACTTTCATCATCTGTGATAAGGAAAACATGTTTGTGGAGAAAGGAAGCGAACCAAATGTCAGAATCACATGACTGGATAACTTGGCAATCACCGCCATCTAGTGGTCAAATATGGGTACTGCCAAAGAAAAATACACATCTTCAAGAAGAAACCTTATATCATTTGATTCTCTTTCTCAGCCAATATTTTACTTATTTAGCAGATGTTTTATCTAAGTCAACATACATTTTTGAGGATCAGCCAGTCCCCGGAACAATATTTGCAGTAAGGGCCATTCTCAAGGGCCCAAAGGTGAAATCACACTGACAACCCTGGTATTTAAACTAGTTACCTTTCAATCACAGTGTTCTAACCTGCTGAGCCACATACTGCCCTCAAAGTAAACTATTAAAAATACTAATAATACAAATTAGTGTTGTAGTACTCAAGACCGGTCTTGGTCTCAAGACTGGTCTGGAGACCACTTTTTTCTGGTCTTGGCCTCGTCTCAGAATCAACTTTATTTTGACTCGGACATAGAGGACTCAAAGTTTTATTTCAAGACCAGTCAAGACCAGTCATCAAAATGCCTCAATATTTATCACAACGGCTTAATATCAGTCTCTTTGTTAACCCTGAGAACCCGTTGATTTTCACACTCATTAATCTCACTAACTTTGGATAGGTATACTGCACAAACATGAATCTTTGCAACTACTCGATCCGGTCATCCAGTGTTGTGCACTAGAGTATTCCAGAGTAATCCTATGCATAATGAGACTGTAATTCCCTGCCCCCATGTTTCGCTGCCAAGGACATTTGTGAGGAAAGAATAGGAGGAGTAAGCAGGAGGAGTAAGCAGGTGGGTCGGGACGAACCTTGTTGATCATTTTTTTCCTGGCCAGAAAGCCCGCGGGGTCCCTGCAGCTGGGATCACCAAGCTGATGCGCACTGCTTCCTTCCGAGTTCGCTGAGTGGACAACCTCTTCCCCTCTGGATGGGGGCGCCGACAGACCTAGGGACCACAAAGGCCTGATTCCTGACTGTGCATGACTTTGGTTTGTTTCTGGTTTTCTGGTTCCTGCCTTGCCCTTTTGTACTTTTGCTGTCTTTGGTTTTATTTGGCTTTCGATCTCTCTGCTTGGTTTTCAGTTATGTTTTTGCTCGCCCCTTCAGAAAGGTTCGTGTCATGTGTATATGGTTATAACAGAGCATAGGAAGTGACTGTCGCTTTGTTTTGCAAATGTGTTTGTACCCTGATTATTTGTTTAGAGAGTTAGGTGTATTATTTGTCTTTTGGTTTCCTTTTCGTTTGCACATAGGTGAGGTTACTTGTGGTTCACACTCAGTAGTAGGGTTTTGTTTGTTGTTTTGGCCATGGTCACTCCAGAAACCATTTCACCGGGTTAATGTGTTGCAAAATAAATATACATAAAAATATAAAAAGAGCCCCTTTGAATCCACTGGTGTTCCCTTATTCCCTAACCCTGCTTGTTCCCTTGTCCCATCTCCCTTTCTCTTCCATTTTGTTAAGCTCCAACCCTGGACTTGGCATCATGCATAAACCTGGCATAAATCCCTGACGTTAAAAACATTAATTTATAAATATTTCTGCTGCAAGCGTTCAACCACACATGGAGCGCATTTATTTCAATTTCATCAAAAGTGTGTGTGCATGTCTGCATGCGGAGAAGTATGAAGCGGCCTTACATCTAAACCATTGGTGTTTGTTATGGTTCTTAATCTTTTGTAGTGGAAAATGTTGGTCATAGTGCAAATGAGGATCAAATATAATATCAAAATTAATATATATATATAAAAATATAAATGACATTAAGACATGCACAAAGAAATACAGTTATTGTGCAAATTGGCATGCTACTGAAATGTGTAATAAGAGGTCAATTCTCGCATTTGTGATTTACAACACCTATCCCAATGCCAATAAATCGTAGTTGTGTACTTTCTTCACTTAAACATATTCTCCCACTGACTTATGTCTGGGGTTTACACGTACTTAGACTGGATATGTGCTTTGGATGGAGAAACACCAAAATATGGATGTCTCGCATGTAAATGACCTTTGTAAAAGTCATAACTATGACTCAGACCATTTCCAGTTCATGCATCCAGTACTTCATGAAACTGTAGAGGTTAGGGAGTGTGGGAAGAGTATGGATTAGATGGGCAGAGCAGATGATAGGGCTGTTGGGTGAAAACAACGTTTAAGGTCCCTAAAAAAACTGATTTGACAAGTTCATGCAATTGTACCTATAATACTCTTCCCAAAGAAGACTTAGTTTTTAAATATATAAGATCCCCGTCAAACTTCAATAATTTGCAGGTTAACTATAACGGATGTATATAAATGCTGTGAGTCATCAGAACCAGTTTAAGAAACACTGTAAGTCAGTATTGTTTTTAAATGCTTAATTGCTACTCTTTTACACTTGCATCTGTTATCTGAATGTATGCATTATTATTTTATATGCATATTTAATTTCATGGCATTTTCCTATTTGCCCATTCAGTGCTTCGTACCTTGAAAGTGCTCTGCAAGTTGTGTTTTTGGAAGGTCTGGTGAGCTGTTTAATGTTTGTACAGCTTGGAGCTATCATGTGGCTTCCTGTCTCTCAGGAAAGGGGAGGTAGAAGTGGTAATGCTGTCCATCTTGGATCTTGCCTCTTTCACAGGATTTACAGGTATGCACAGAGGAGAGGGAGGCATGGAGAGTTTTCAGCATCCTGCACAGTGTACTGTTCTGTGTGTAGGCGTAACATGTTGATTTATAGATATAATATATTCTGGTTGAATATGGTAAAATGTGTCATGATGAAGAATTTCAAATTTGTCACTGCATATGCTACTTGAGGGGGGGTCAGAAAAACTCATTAATTTTGTTTTAACATTTGACATCAAAGATAATTATTTTTTGTCCATGTTTTTGATTTTTGAAGTAAATTCCTGCAGCTGTCATGTTTTGTATAAATAATCCCTAGAAGATTTCTTGTCTCTTTCTCAGAAGAGATGTTTCTCTAATAGAGAGGTCTTCTGCTGTATCTGGTAAAATACCATGAATTCCTCACATTCTTCACTGCTACCTGCTAGAACACATCAACCCACTGCTTGTGAAGGAAAACACTGTGAATCTAGGGATATTTTTGGGGATGATGAGGAAAACTGCAAGTTATGAAATGTGAAGAAATGAAGCTGAATGGTTTTTGGTCTGAATGTCTGGCTTGCACAACTGACACAATTCTCAATAGGCCTAAGTTACACAAAAAATATTATAGTGGCTGACTCTGCAGTAGCTTCAGGAAATAGCCGACTCTTTAACTAGCTGGATAAATAGCTTAAATAGCTGTCTCTCTTACCCTAACCCAAACTAGTGTAATTGTCACTTTGAAGGCAACACTCGAAACTGGATTGGAAGTCAGACAAAACATTTAGTTATCTAACCCAAAGTCAAAAATTTTATTAGTATCACATAAGACATGCTGCAGAAGGCTTGCATGTTTTTGCTTTACAACACTTATTTGAATGCCATTAAAATTAATCACAGTGGTCACCCATTTTTTGTTTGAATTTTTGGTTATACAAGTTCACCTGTTTAAGGGATGAACAACTTTTTCTGAAGTTGAGATGTCTACTCCGAGAATAGGTTTCTATTGCGAGTGACGTCATACAAATACAATCATCTTTTCCAAAATATACGTGTTTCTTCCAATTAAATAAAAAACAGACATACAAAAGCTAACTAACATGGCAATAAAGTCACCCCATAAAGGTCACGCTTTGCATGTTCACAGAAACAGTCACAATTTGAATTCCAAGAAGAGTCATCTCAGCATAATCTTGTGATCCTTACGCAATGATCAGTGACGACAAGCAAAGAGGGCTTTATGGGGTCATTTAGTATCATGTGTAGAGTACAAGAGGCTGAGTACAAGAGGCACAATGCCCAGCATTGTTTTTGGTGCGCTAAGTTCAACAGCAGGTGCATTATGGCTGCTCTGTTTGGTGAAAGCGCCATAGTGAATCACTATGACTATAATAAATTCATAGATCTACAAATAGATACAACAACATATTTAACAACTTGCAGTTTTTCAGCTTGTACAAAGGCAAGAAAATCCAGTCACTCCCTGATGTGTGCCACGGAACAGCACGAAGATCAAATATTTAGCAGTCTCTCTCTGATGACACCACTCAACGACACCACTTTTGATGTGGTCACTGAGTGATGATGAGTGTGGTGATGAGTCAGACATATCAGGCATCTTTCATTTTATTTTTTCACTATGCAAGTGATTATGCAGGACTGCTGTTTTTGTCCAAAATGAAATAGTATGGAACTGAAGAGCCAGAGCTGTGAAGTAAAGTCCAGCGACAATCATTATTGGTTCATTTTGAAAATGCCCCCTCTGTTTTGTTTTTTTTTTTGGTTTTGTTTTCACTGTTTGTATGAGTTAGATGTCAGGTTTGCTGATGGAAGCGTCCCCATCGCAGAATATCTAAAAACATCTAAAAAAGTCAATGTATAAAATCAAAATGACAGCAAAGAGAAGTAGGGCAAGAGGACAAGTAACATGGATTTATTGTGAGGAGTTATTATTTTGAGTGCTTTGCACAGTTTTACTCTGCAC
Organism: Hyperopisus bebe; assembly: GCA_026777045.1. NCBI lineage: Eukaryota > Metazoa > Chordata > Actinopteri > Osteoglossiformes > Mormyridae > Hyperopisus > Hyperopisus bebe. The sequence continues at coordinate 1,559,189 of JAODJW010000081.1, read as the reverse complement.
TTACTTCAGAAAATAGTAAGTAAGCAAGTACGTTTTATTTTTTGTTAACCAAAGTGCTATACAACCCTGAAGATAAATAAAACAGGAGGCAGAAATAAAGAACCTAATACAAACAATAATTGTACCAGCAATGTACCAGTTTATAAAATGAACAGTTAAAAATGTAAATCACCTACAATTTAAAGAATTCCAAATTAACAGTGGTAAAGCAAAATATTTAAGCAGGATTAATAGCTTATCCAAACAGGTGGGCTTCAATTCTAGATTTGAAAATATCCAAATTAAGACATGTTTGTCATTGATAATTTCTGCTAAACAGCATGGATGAAAAAGTGTTCTGCTCATTTGGGGGTGCAGTGCTTCATGCTTGTAAACATTTAATATTGTAGGATTGAAACATATACACCAAGTATACATTGTCAAGAATTTATCTACTCACTCCTATCAACCTTTATAAATAATAGGAAACCCTCCTGTAATATACAGGAAGGCTCTATAGCAATTAAAACCATTTTATGGTTTCTGGGTTGTAGATTGATCTTATCTGGTCTCTGGCTGTACACAAACAAACTGGTCTGATATAGAACTATGTAACCCACCCTAAAGAAATAGCATGTAAATAAAAGCATACGTCTCACCCTAGTTTGTATCCATAAGTGATTAAGGTATTAGACAAAACTGACACCAACTCCATTAGTGATAAGGTGCTAAATATTGTTTCAGGCCCCCACAGTAAAAGGTCTACCAGAACACCATATAATTTAAGAAACAAAAAAACACCATATAATATTATTTATCATGAAGAATTACTATGTAATCCACTTTTATCTAGAGATATCACTGGGGCATTACTAAATAAGTGGACTTAACAATATTGGCCCTTAAACAAAATAGTAATTTCTCCAGTAACTATTCAAAATTCTGCATCTCTAAAAGTCAAAACCCCAAGCTTTTATATGTTCTTTATTTCATGGGATAATTTTGGCATAGCTTCAAACATAATTTGAGTGGTTACTAAAACGAATTTTGGGTAATATATTTGCACATTTTGTTTGCACATAATTTATATGACATTTCAAGATCATATCTGTTTTAAGTATTTTTAATGTAGCTACTAGTTGAAAACCATATTCATAATTCAAAATTTCGAATTCAAAATTAGAAACTTTTTTTATACACACAACCGTTTTATGAGTGAACAAAAATCATTACACGAAAACATTTCATGAAAATGATTACACGGAGTACACTACAATTATACATAATGGACTAAGACTAAAATTAAATGACTATTTCTGTATATCTGAACAGATTACAAGGTTTCGTTGAGCATGCAGTCTGTCCAGGAGACATAGTATCATTGAGAAGATGCCAGTCTACCGACGGTCACAATACAAGCAAAACTGAACGTCAGCGTCGTCTTTAGTCAAAGCTTTTCACATCCTGATCATTTTCGTAAGATTCCGAGGGCACAGATTTATAAGAGCATATATTTAATATCAATATCATCGATCTTACATATTTTTAAGAAACTCACAGGTACCGAAAGAAAAGTTCGGTTTTAATGAAACGTAAAAAGTACGACAGTGGAGACTTGAGATGGCGCTACATACCCAGCCGCGCGCTCCGGTCTCCGCGCGCGCTCTCGTCACCGGCGCTCAGTGATTTATCGGCAGAGCCGGAAACGGCAGATAACAGGAGCGGGGACTCTAACGCCGAGTGGAAGGGGCCCGGTTTGGCAGAGCCGGCATTAAAAAAGAGGGAAGAAAGGAAGGAAAACAAAAGGAAACCTAATTTGTGGACGGCAGTTGGATTTATTATCTCTCAAGCTTGCAGAGAAGCGCGTGGAGGGCTCTCTTTTTTTCGGTTGAGGATAAATTTGGGAAAGTTAAAGGTCCCCCTGTCACCCTATCGGCTCTCTCGGACTCTTCCAGGCTAGTGTGGTGACGCGGCTTGGAAGATCCTCGACGACGGCCACTCACACCGAAGCAAATACCATATGGATATTTAACTTTGCTTATTTTACCACACGGCTTTCTCTTGAACGCGAGTACTGGATTATACTTTTTTTTACGTTTTTCTTTTCAGGATTTTCATCGATGGTCGTTCGGCAGTCTCTTGGCTAGCTGCTAGCAGTTACTTTTTATCCCAGGCTTTAGCTAGCCGTCGTTAGCTCCGGGTAGATATGAGCGCCGCTGTTAGCTAGCTTGCTTCCCATCTGTTTTTCCTTTGCCTAGATTGAGTGTAGTTTTTCCAGGGTTTTCATTTTAACTCACTGCCTCCTGGGCAGGTAAAGTGAGTCGAAGCTTGGGACCATGTCTGTCGCGTCCTAATGCTTAAAAAACGCAACAGGAGTTTTCCTTTGAAAATATTTTAAATATTTAGCTATGATTGCTAGCTAGCAGGCAATACTGCAAAACCCGAAAAGTGCCGGAAAATTATCGCTGTGTTACTTGTAAGGCCTTTGGGATATTTTGCTGTCTGTTCGCTTGGATAATTTAAAAACTCATTTTAAGCATTTTTAAAGGAAAAACTTTTTTTCCTTAATTTTAAGGCACATGCTCGCTCTTAAAACTTTTATGATTATTTTTCTAGCTGCAAGCTAGTTTTACAAAGGGAAGGAAACGTGAGTAAAGACCTATTCTGAAAGTTAACCCAAAACAAAAGGAGAAAGTGGACCTGACAAAGACCCCTCATCTCTGCTGGCAAGGTAACCTTCATTCTTAAAAAATAGGTACTAAGATTTGAATATATAATGAGTTTGGATGCTTAAATGTATTAAGGGTTTAGAGTCTGGGAATTTTATGAGACTGAAATGTTTGTAAGCGTTTCTGTGGACTTGTTTTGTTACCGTTATTGCAGTCCTTATTCTTTATTATTGTTATAGGACAGTATTGCCAACAGTACAGTTATTAGTGATGATATTTCCGATAGACACTTTGGAAACATCCCGTAGCTCTTGATTGTATTATTAAAACGTTTTGAAATAATTACTTGGGATATACTGAAACTCAGATGAGCCCTTTTCTCAGGAATAATTCAATACCTGACCATAGTGTCACATGTCGTATGTGTCATCTGAACTGATACCATATGGCCTAGCATGACTGTTAAGTCGTTCTGTAATGTTTACTGCTCTGTATGCATCATTAGTTTGTCTATCTGTATACCTAGTAGCTAAAGTGTAGGTAAGATTCGTGTGGTGATTCATAAAAGCAGTTTTTGCTGTAGTTACTGCTACACTGCGACTAAAAAAAAAACTTCGTTTTGGGAGAAACAACAAAGCATGTCTGGATGTTATAGGATTGTTCACTAAACTTTAACCCTGTTTCTGTTAATATACTGCATGCAAATGATAACTAAGCATTGATAACGCATACAACTGCAAAGCACATTCTATACAGAACTACACTTGGCTACAGTTTCCTCAAATCCTGCAGCATGTTGCATAATGTCCATCTAACTGTACTTTGACATTTCAGATGGACATGATTTTCTATTTATTGAATGAGTTCACATTGGCAAGATCATTAACTTTGTCAAAAATGATACAGATTTCTTAAATCAAAGAGCAAACCCAGGTAGTAGTGACCGTAAGCCTTAACCCACTTTCTCTTGCTAATGTTGGAGACTCATGGTAGTCATGTGCCATCTATCAGATCTCTTGCATTTCGTAAAACAGCTTTCCAGTTTAACTTTGCTCTGAATCAGCATGATCTTATTGAAGACCATACAGCACTTATATGGGTGAAATAAGGATAAATTTGCAGTCATCAACTTGAATTGTTTTTTGTGCATTTTGAGTGCAGGTGTGTAATGGAGTTATTTAACCAAAAGCTTCAGTTGCTGAAATGTACTGATTGCCGTGCTAGCTTTAGCTCTGTGCTGAATGCAATAGAAAATAGTTTGTAGAGAAATACTTGTGTGTGTGTGTGTGTGTGTGTGTGTGTGTGTAGGGGAAACATCAACAGCCACATGTTTCAAACTGGATTTTTCAGTGTTTTGTTTCTTTCAGACTTTGCTCTGTTGGTCACCTATTTGTTGTATTTGGTTGAACTTGCTTTATCTACCTAGATATAACTTTGTCAGCTTGTAATTTCTCGTAAATCGATACCTTTGTTAGCTGGAATTGTTTCTTAGTAAGAACATTTTTCCAACCAAAACAAAATATGATTTTGATTTCCTTGATATGCAGCTGCCCTTTTATTCTTTGCAGAAAGTTACATTACTCGCACTGTTAACTGTGCTGCAGTTGAGACATTGAGGAGCACAAAACAAAAATTCTGTATAATATGCATGAGTTTTTTTTCTTTCATTTTAGGTAGTTCACCTTTTTTCCTTTTTGTTTTTATACATCCGAGTCAGTGGTCCACCTACTGTATCATTGTAGGTCCTATGTTTGTTTCTGGAACTTTAAGCTCTCTTGCCAATAGGACTGAACTAAGCTTTCAGTGAAGTCAGTCCTAACTGACAAGATTTCGGAAACCTGAATAGGCTATGGACTGCTAAAGCTTGATTAGGGAGCTTCATATTGGAAGATTAATAACATGAAATAGTTTGTCTAATTGTTCTCCCTGGTTAGGAAATGTGTGTGGTTTTCAGAGCAGTACACTGCTGCCTCCAACACTTTCTTGATAAGAAGATAACTCAAAAGGATTGGATGGATGAAACTTGCAGAGTTTTAAAAATGCATCATTGTGTGGGTGATTAACTGGAACTGACAGAGAGACCCCCCTTAGATTGAAGTAGTGACACTTAATGACAGTAAATGGAAGGGTGACTTGGAAAAGTTGTTTATCTTTGTGAACCTGATAATTCTTCATTACTCTATTTACTGTTTGATCTTTGAATCTTATTCCCACTTCACAGAGAACTTTTGGATGAAAATCTACATCTGATAGACCTCAGACAAATTGCACCAATACTGAAAGAGCAGCAAAAGGGTGGAGGTTCCTTAGCCCTTCTTAAAATGTATTAAATAAAAGTTAATACCACTGCAGTTGTGATTGGGTAGGGGAGAGAGGATGACAGGGGCATTCAAGGAATACATTGTCATTTTTTGACAGCTTATCAGTTGTATGCATGCTCATCTTAACTAGTCTAGCATTATAAGAAATGTGTGTAGTTAATGTTTAAATGCTAATATAGCAACTAGGGCTGCAGCTGTTGATTATTTTTATAATCGAGTAATCAGATTTTTTTATGATTAATTTATTCGATTGCTCAATTTTTTTCAAGCGTAAGAATTAGAGAATTTGTGCCAACCAGGTCTTTGAATAATCAAATGAAAAATGACATGAAAAACCATAGTTATTTAACAAATTTTTAAATTCAATAAAAATAAGATTATTCAGACCAAAATCTGAAGTTTGAACATTTTCTCTGTCCACATAACCGTTCACAATGTACAGAAATCACACTGTCAAAATATATTTTAAAATATGGCGATACATAATGTTTCCATTTTGTAGTTGGCAGCATAATCTGTTGCTGCTAGCAGAATTAGCTGCTAACATTTAGATCCCCCTGTTTGTGGAGGGACTGGTCAGCAATTTAAAATATTCATATTTTTACCATATCAGTGCTATGGACGAAAGGAGAATTTTGCTGAATCAACAGTATGGAACCTTTCAATGAATGCTTGAGTTATTTGAGTAATCATTTCAGCTCTAATTTTAATGTTTAGTTCTCACATGTTTGGAATCTGGAACATTATGCTGGTTTTATGTACACTAAACTCTGTCTATGGACTTAATCTGAAATGCTCACATGCAACTGAGGCTTTCACTCTTTTTATTTGGATTCTCATCTGCTATGCTTAGTTTTTTTTTACACCATATAAATGAGTAATCGAGAAGGCAAACTTTAACTTTTTCAAATCAAGCAATCCAGTTTAATCTAGGTGTCATGACCGCTCTACTTGATTTTGTATTTCGTGGTCACATTAAATTGTGTGTAGAGCTTTTGCAATTAGTCGACATAGTCGATGTCGTCACTAGGGCTGCAACTAACTACTATTTTGATAGTCGACTAGTCATCGACTATTAAAACGATTAGTCGACTAATCAGATTATAAATTGCATAATTATAAAATGGCTCCTATTTAGCTACCAGCTTTTACATTCAGTATGAGGTTATTGTTCGACTTGAATGCCACAAAAAAACACATGTAAAATGGGAAAGAGCTGTCTTGGGATTGATTGTGCAAATAGATTTAACACGAAATAGGAGCTCTCTTTTTAGAGATTGCCAAAAACTAAATAAGTATAGGATGTGGATTGGTCACATGGCCGATACCCAATCCATCAAATAGGTCTGGATTGGCGCCGATACCGATCCGAATTTCTGATACGACCTTTGTTATAATCCAGGATTGCATATAACTGGTACGCAAGTACGCATTCACCTTTAAAAGCAATACGTGCTGCAATCCATTGCTGTGACAGTGCAGATGCGTACGTATTATATGTGCATTTGCGCTGATATGACAAGAAATAATAATGCATTTTAACCTGTATATGCTAATTCGTACTTCATTTGTGGTATAGAGGTTAAAATGCACAGTAATTTCTAGTCATATTAGCTATTTATATAGCCTATGTGTACAAATAAAAACTCATTTTAAAGCAGGCTTAAGAGCAGCTTCCCATTGCCATTCCTCTGTTAACAGCAAGAAAATGGACTTCAAAACTGCTGTTATTCATTTATTTTTAACGGAGCATAAGCTCTCATAGCACTTGCGACATCGGAGCCACTGTCCTGAGTCTTGAGCTTCGGAATTTTGGCTTCTTTATCTATTTAATCAATGGTACTTCTCCACTGTTTTCCGACCTTTTTTTTAGCTACTATTAGCAAATGAGACACTTCATGACACACCACTGACTTCCAAACATAAATATGTTCTATTCTGATCTTTTGTTAAAAATGTAAAATAGACTACTACTAGCCTATTATGCCCTATTATTATTATTATTATGATTATTATTATTATTATTGGATACGCCAGGCAACAAGAAGCCCGTGCCATTCATGCTTTTGCAGATCTCGTTTTTGTTTTGGGACATTAATAGCCTTTGAGACTGATGTGGCACTAAATGCTGGGGAATTATTTTCTCCTTACTATGAAGTTTGGCATCTTAAATACGCGTCGGGAAATAGCTTGCAGCCTGTAGGCTACTCCGCGGCCGTCAATGTCTAAGCGAACTGCCGAAACCATAATGTTTATTTTTATTTTTAGGAAGAATAATTAAATCGTAATTAAACAAAAGAAATACAGCCTTTCCAGCCCCCCCCCCCCATTTTTTCCTTCGGATCTACATAAATCTCATTATTAACCTTTGGTGCACTCAGTTGACGCTGAATGCTATTGTGCAAGAGCGAATCTCACCAGTGTGGTGTATTGGTGCAGTCTATTTGAAAGCGGTAGTATTGCACAGGTAGAAAGGAAGGAAAACGTCTCACTCCGTTTAAAAATAGGTCTGGCAACAATTATCGACAATAAAATTCCTCAGCGACTATTTTTATTGTCGATTTTAGTCGACAATGTCGAATAATCGTTGCACCCCTACCCTCTACCTATTATTTGGAAGAGATAGTACACTTAGGTTTTAGTTGGAGGTTTGTAACCTATGGACTTCTTTTATTTTAAGACGATGGTGAATTTAAACCTGCTGGAAAATGATACAAGTTGTAAAGTTTAACTCTCTTCTTCAATGCAAAAATTTTTTTATTAAAGTTGACTTTTTTGTATATGAACTTTTTTGTATGTAATATTGAGCATCATTCAAGTTTGTGTTTGGTAGCACTGTAGCCACACATTGCTACTTTATGCAAACTGGACTCCAGCACACTTGAAGCTACAGAATGTTTTTGATGCAGCAGACCCACATTAAGTGGGTAAAAGGTTGAGCCATAATAAGAGGCTATATGACAGCTCTTTTAAACTGCATGTTACTATCTTTACTAGTAGCCCCTATCAGTTTAATACGAGCAGTAGCACAGCCGGGGAAGCCAACCAAATTTACACAATACTCAGGGATACATTGCCAGAGTTGCCGACTTTCACTTTTTCAGACATATTTTGAGGGAAAAAAAAGAAACCCATCTTATGTTCAGGCCAACACTGTAGATGTAGTTTCAGCATTACAAGTCATAACCAGGACACAGCATTTGGTAAAAAGTAGAGCTGTCATGATTAGGCAATTGAATTTGATCAGAAATTAGTGTGACAACTGATAACCTTTCATTCTCTTTCCTAGATGATGTGCGAGGTGATGCCCACAATCAGCGAGGCAGAGATCCCACCAGGAGGTGGTGGCAGCTGTGGTTCAGGCTCTCCACTGCAGTCAGACTCTGATGGACACTTTGAGTCTCTCATGGTGTCAATGCTGGAGGAGCGGGACCGGCTGCTGGAGACACTGCGTGAGACCCAGGAGAACCTCGGGCTGACTCAAAGCAAGCTGCATGAGGTCAGCCATGAGCGTGATGCACTACAGAGGCAGCTCAATACGGCTCTGCCCCAGGTGAGTTGCAGCTCCCCCACCCTCTACACTCAGTATTACGGGATGTGCCCATTTTATTGAATGGGTTTTCATTGATCAAAGGATGGCAGATGAAATATACATACAAATAATTGTGATTTTTTTTTTTTCTGTTCATTTTATAGCACTATCAGCTTAGTTAGCCTAACCGTAGTTGAATATTACATATACACCATATAAGAACTAAATATTGAATATTTATTGAACATAAATGCATAAATCCTGTTAAGCTTTGTAAACAAAAATAGAGGCCTTATATGACAATAAATAAGTTGAACGCCTGGAGAGAAACAGTTGGTGTTGTCTCTTCCCGATCCCATACCATCTGACCAATTTTACACGTCTGCACTGCTCTATCCGCTCATCCTGCCCTTTTACAGCAAATCATATTGTCTACATTTACAGCAAACTAAGCTGAATAACTTATTTGAATTAAGGTAGTCTGGTGTAAATATAAGTGAACGAAGATAAAAATGTATTTAAACTATAGGGTACCAAAGCGATGCATGCAAAAATTTCTTGTAGCAGCACAAATACGTATGTATTTTAATAAGTGTGACAGACCCAGCTGTAGATATCTAGATTTATGGTTAGAAGTTTGGTAGTCCAAGTTCTTGTTATTGAAGGGAATGTATGGAATTTTTTTCAAGAGAATTATTTACATTTCTGCCATAGATAATTATGAGCAATATGAATGCAGTATTTTTTTTATTCAGGTTTAACAGATCTTTGTCAATATGGAATTAAACCTGTTTGTTATGCATGTGTGGTCAGTCTTTACAGATTCTTAATATCTGAATCTATAAAGTCTAGACCTGCTTCTAGTCTGTGTGCGTGAAGTTTGCATTTGTAGAGTGTGAGTGTGTGAGCGTGTGTTCTCCCAGCTTTTCTAGTTTCTTCCTGCAGTCCAAAGACTTAACCAGGCCCTAAACAGGATAAGCGGTTAGAAGATGGGCAGCCTGGTCAAGGAGTCAGGCTCTGCTTTTTCACCCTGCCTTCCATCAGTGATTCAGCTTCTAATTGGCTGTGGTTGATGGCTTGTGAGGGATTAAATTTCAATTTGTCCCAGTTATTGTACTTGGAAGACTTTTCTTGTACCGTTTCAGTCTCTCTGGATGAAATGCGATTCATCGTCAGATTAAACAGCATTTAATGTTGTAGGCTGATGAAATATTTACTGTGTTCCTCTGGAAAATGAACCCCATGCAGAGCCTGAACCCTGTGGATAGTGTTGCGTTGCCTGTCAGATTCAGTGCACTGATCTAGGAGGTTCTGAATTGGTCATCAAGTATCTTGCAGCATCTTTGTGCACTTGCCTTAGGACCGCCTGTTAGAAGATCATCAATAAGACTTGCTACAACATTTTTACTTTGTCATAGGAAGCAAAACCTAGCTTTGCAGTTTTAATGACTGTTCTGTTTTGTAATATAGAGTATGTTAAAAGTTTGTTTGCTTCTGCTTTTGGATGAGCTCTGCATGTGCTGTCTGCCTGCCAATCATTTTTGTCCTTACAAAAAAACTATTTTGTAAATGTGTGTATGTGCATGAGCCTGAAATACTCCCCACTTTCTTCCATGAATGGTCAGTGCAAATGAGCTGCATGCTCATGTACTGTAATACACAAATCAAGCAGTTCTGGTTGATGCACTAAACAATGTTATAGTTGAGGGCACATTTCACAAACAAGAATGTGTAGTCTTACATTTTCTAGGAATTTATTGGCTATCGTACAGCTGTTTCTAGTACTTTTGCACTTCGAATTAGATGGCTAATTGTATTTTGTTGTCAGAGTATTGTCAACAAAATAATTATACTGTATGCAGTGATAGAGTTAAGTCTTAGTTGTTGAATGGCAACACATCACCCCTGCAGTAAATTCTGTCAGCAAAATGCCATGAAAAAAATGTTCGAATCTGAATATAAGGCACTTTCCCACTGCATGAACCGTTTTCAGGAACCAGGAAAGCTTCTGTTACATCCCCACCTCAGGAACTCGGCCCTATTGTAGTTCCTCCGGTATAGTCCCTGAGCCCCTTTTTTTCCCCAATTCTGAATTAAGTATTTTTTGCTTGACCAAGAACTACTGGGTGGGTCTTGCAGCAATAAAGTTTGATTGGTTGACCCCAAGCACCGACACTAACTTGGAGGTTATAGAGAAGTGCTGTGGAAAACCAGTTGAAGTTGTGCAGCAAAAAGTGAACAGATGGAATTAATTTTGTAACTCGATCACATGTAATGCATTAATAAATATTTTTTTCGCTTGTCTGTCTCCGCATTGGAAAATTTGGTCGGTAACCACTATATTTCTGTCTAATATCGCTGGTGAAAATTGCCAGTGCTTATTAGTGGAATAATGTTGCAGCGTTTATTTTATTTTTGGTCTCCATGATCCTTTCAAGGTATTTGAAAGAATATACCCTTGATGGTAGCAGGAAGCCCCTGCAAACTGTGAGCATGTGATTTGATTTTTGGTGTCCCTGTACAGGTGCTTTGAGTAGTCATTTATGGTGTTCCCCTCTGTTGCTTGGCATTAATTCCTTGCTTGTATGTGGTACACAGTCTATTATGAGATCCTGTTGTGTGAACAATGCAGGTGTTTTCTTGATACTAGAGCTGTCATGATTACTTGAGATTTTTAAAAGCATTGATCAAAATTTGTGGCCTTGATTACTCAGCAATATGGCATAAGAAAGACGGTGCATAACAAATGAGGGTTCAAATAAAAAGTGAGTCTGTGCTAAATTGGACACTATTGTCTGAAGACTGTTAGTGGTGCCTGCATGTTGTGGTGCCAACCTAATGAGGCATATTGGCAGCTTATTTAAAATGATTTTTTTTTGTGCAGAAAGAATGGGTTTAATGTCGAAGAATTAGGCTATTTGCTTTTCGGTCCTTTTGATCCGTAATCCATAGATATCTTTATAAACTGTGTTTGAAGGCTTTTGAGTCTCTGTCATGACACCATTATGGTGGCATTGATTGATTTATTATAGATGTTGCATAAACCTCTGGGGATTCATTCTCAAATGTCAACATAGTGTGTTGCCATTATGAATGGAACTAGAGTCAAGTTTGGTTGTGTGCAGAACTGTGACAAACAAAGCTGTAACTTAGAATAGTAGCATCAGCATCAGCTGTTCCATAGCAGAGCTGGTGATAAACTCGAAGTCATTGGCTTTGTTGCCTACTACCATATAAGGAAAAAAACTGAATGAACACCATATCTTGGACTGGTAAACTTGCTTGCGGGCTGGAGACTTTCTGCTGCCATCTAAGACAGTACAAATGTGTCCGCAGATGATTAAAAAAAAAAAAGCTATAACGGTCACTAAAAATAACTTGCCTAATTATGTCATATAATTAGGTGTTTGCTTTCATAGATGGGGAGGGAACATGCCCCCCCCCTCCCCCCCGTTACATAGCCTGCACACTGAACGTCTTGACCCACAGGGAACATTGAAAGGCCCCTGGGTAAAGATGAGATGCGATTCTTGGAAGGGGTGAGCGGTACACTGATGTGTTGTTATTGGTGTGATTGTGTGCCATGATATGGATTTGCTCTGTATTGGTAACACCATGAGAATTTTTACATAATTATACAACAGCCTATTTAAGGCATTTTTTTCTCCAATACTTCAGTTAAAATCTGAATACTTGTCCTTATATGGTAAATGTAACCGGTTTATTTGTGTTGTGTGATTTTTCTATTACTCTTACCGGGTGTTTTAAAATAAACAGATTTTGTGTAATTATACACATTAAACAAAATGACCTGGTTACATATGTATGGTAGCGAATTAAAAAGTAAAACACATCCACTAAATCAGCATACAGTGGTACCTCAAATTTGAGTTCCAATGAGCTCAAGAACTAAGTTGAACCAACCAGTTCGGGGCAAAAATTACCTAGAACTCTATCTGAATCTCAGAAGTCAAACCGTGAACGCCGACCTAAGAACTTGTACGTGCGGAAATATGTCACGCGGCACATCTCCGCGGAAACACAGGGTAACACTTCAGTCTCAGCCTCGCATTTGCTGTGATAGCATTGTGCATGTTTACATTAGCTGAATACATATATTTAGACAGTAAAAATACATTTAGACCATGATAGATGGTAACAGTAATATCCATATAATAAAATACATTTAAAAATAAAGACTTCTTATTTTAATATTAATAATAAACCCTTAATACATTTAATTATAATAATATTGTCGTGCCGAGCGGGGACAGAACGGAGACAAAGGCGCAGACGTCAGGGTATCAGGGAATACGGGGTTTAATTACAGGTAAGGCAGGCAAAACATAGACGGACAATACAATAACCGGGCTGGGGAAACAAACAAACGCGGACTAAATAAAGAGGACTAATGACAACAATCAGAAACATCTGATCACACGGGGATTCCACGCGAGGTTAACTAGGGGGCATGGCACACGGAAGGAGCGGATGATTGGACATTTATTTATTTATTTATTTATTTTAACTTTGCACTTTGTTCAAATGCATTTATTTTCTTTCTTTAAAAATTACTGTTTTGATAAATGTCCTTAGATGTTTAGTACAGTATATGCTCTTGTTTTATCCGGTTCATTTTGTGTCTAAATGCAACAAAAACACATTTAGGTGTAACTTATTGGGGCCGGGAACCAATTAATTGGTCTTCCATTATTTCTTATGGGGAAAATTCGATCAGAACTCAAACTTTTTATGATTCGATCTGGAGTTCTGAACGGATTAAGATCGAGTTCTGAGGTACCACTGTATATATGTGCTGCAGCCTTCATGCAAGGTGCGTGGTAAAAGGCACAACTAGCCAGTTAACACTAGAACCGCCCATTTCCCAGACTAATGCAAATCAAGCAACACGTACTTTGGCATATGCAGCCTTTTTGTTTGCGCTAATGCGTTGTTGGTGTTAATAAGAGCAGCGAATCCAATGGTGCGCTCGATTATTGCCTTCCAACTCGGAACTCGGATGAAAACGTCACGAAAAACATCACTTCCCGTTGGAAATGCGCCTCTTTTATGACGTTGAAGTAATTTCAACATGGCGACTTGGTTTGTTTGTAGTTTGTTTGCCGTTCGAAAAAAGAATATCGCTATGAATGTGCTAAAATATTTTATAAAGCTTTTAATGTGGTTTGACTAGTTCGTGTTTCTTGTTTGTCTCTCTGAAAAAATCTCCATTTTTCAATTTTCTCCATTTGGAAAACTCCAAATCTGCAAAAATATAAAGCAACAACACACAGCAACGTGTTCATGGAGGCAGCCATGTTTGTTCCGAGATGTGAGTAGCTCGAACGGAGATTGTCGAGCGTGATGTCACTCAACTCGGAATTTCCGAGTTCCGAGAGAAAAACGAACGCACCATTAGACTATAATTCAGAAACAAACATAATTTTTCCCACATGACTTATTGGTGGTATTTAACTTCCTCCTTAGCATTATTTAGCCTAAATGATAGGCTATTGTTTCACATTCAGGAAGTGCTTATTCTGCCCTCAGCCGTAAAGCTGGTTTCTAGCTTGACAGATAGCATAACAGGTCCACAATAAACATCCAGGAGTCAGCAGGAACGTTTTATGGTATTTACTGTCAGAAGCACTCTAAAACTGTGACACAGAAATGAAAAATAAAATATTACGTTTCTGATGTAATTAACTTGATTTTACAATATCAAACACTGAGGCATGAACTAGCATGTACATCACACGTAAACACATAAACATCCCGAAACCTTCACTGATTATTTGCCCGTTATGTAACGGTTAGCTCAATGCTCACATTACATTGGAAATGCCATAGACGGGCTAACGTCTTAGCATCGCTGCCGCTTTCACTACACATTTAAGTTTATCACCGAGAACTTTAAACTGTTACACAAAATTATCGCGGATAAGCTTAACACAACAGATAACAACTATTTACAGGTATGTGCTCTTTCAGGCTCAGCAAGAAAAGGTTAACAAAAGGTGGAAAAGACACCAGTTTAGCTTATCAGCCTTTTTTCAGTTTTTCTGTGTGTTCCCGTGAAGAGATCCAGTCATATGCATAGAAGAATCGTACCACAAACAATCACACCAGAAATATGGTGACACAGGCGTTATCTCTGCATTTCCACAACAATGACAGAATTACAAAGGAAATGCACAGGGTAGAGGAGAGAGATGGGCACCACAAAATGCAGTAATTTGCTGTAATTATTTAATGGAAGTGATACACGTAACAGATTTTTAAAGTAATTGATATAGTTTCCCATTTGATAGAATAGGATGTCTTAATTGTACAGATGGATTAAAGCACAATGTCCCATCATGCTCCCCCATTAGACCCAGGCACATACAGGTAAGTCTCTAACCTCAGGCTGTCTGTATACTAATTAAGGCCTTCTATACCAAACATGCCACTTTGCTATACGCATACTATATAAGGCCTCCTATACCAAACATGCCACTTTGCTATATGCACTTCATACTATCCCACAATTTTCATTTTCCATCTTCATTTTACAGTTACTGATTTCATTGCTATTTATTTTATTGTCTTAATTAACTGTTTATCTTATTGTTATTTGAATATTATTAATCATCAGCTTTCTTTTATATTATTTTTTCTTTGCTTTATGTGTTTCCTTTCTAACTCGGGAAGCCGGCAGGAAAAGCGTCTTATGTGACAAATAAAGCAATTTTGGGGGTAAGGGCTTTGCTCAAGGGTCCACCAGTGATATGGTCATTCTGGTAGTCATGGGATTTGAACCAGCAATCTTCCAGTTACAGCCTCTGAACCTGGAGAGCTTCACAGCACGTCTGCATGTAGTGTGGGGCACACAGGAAGGGGTTTTGAACTCAATATACACAATCAACAGCTGTGCTGTGCTGTGTGTTTCTACTGAGATCAAATCAAATTTCAAACAAAAATCTCGATGTCTAACTTACAGACCAGTAAATAGATGTGACATTTCATTTGATAGCATCATGATAGCGAAGCATCGCGAAAGTGAATCCGCTTCCCCTTGGAAGAGTGGCGTGTCCGATACGCTTCATTCTGCCGTGAGCAGATGACTCCAAATGCAGGACAGAGCGTCAGACGCGGGTATATATACAGGGAAACACTCCTTTATGTGGGAGTTTTATGGACAGAGACTGGAGGAGCTGGAAGTGTGTTTATTTGATGGGTGTAAATGAAAAACAGATGCATGCTAGTTACCTGGAATGGCACTGTGAGTGAGTTTGGATAGATTAGGATTAGGGTGAGACTCTTTTGTGCTGGTTTTATTGATTAGCATTGGCGTTCGGGTTGTGTTGTTGCATTCCATTCATTATTGTTTTTAGGCTAAATGGTGCTATTGTTGCAAACTGTGGATTGATTTTGGTCAGGAACCATTTAATGAGGGCTCAGAATCAGTAGAGTGATAAGCTAAAGACAAAGTACTAGCTTCTTAACATCTTAATATTTGTATTTAATTATTTACCAAGTTTTTAGGATTTATAAGATTTCCAGTAGAGTTACAGGATTTTTAGGATCGATAACGATGGCTTTGTAAGACATGTGCGGCATTCGAAAGACCCCCATATACCCCAGATGGAATTCTCCAGCCTTGTTCTCCATGCCTGTGGGAGAAACCATGCCACACTTTTATGAGCTGGGAGGGGGTCACCTTTTTCAGGAAGGCAGCAGCCCGCTGCACCTATATGTTCCCTTCCTCAATGGCAAAGACTTCCTATCCTCCTCATACTTGTCATCGGTCCGGCCGCCATTCTCACTGTGTCATGGTACCACCACCCTGGGGTTCGTGTTCCAGGATGGCGTCATCGCGGCAGCGGACAGTCGCGCAAGCTGCTCGGGCCTGATCGCCTGCCCGGCCGTCCAGAAGATCATGCCGGTGCACTCCCACCTGGTGGTCACCACCTCGGGCAGTGGCGCCGACTGCATGCTCTGGCAGCGCATCCTCGCCCGCGAGTGCCGCCTCTACCACCTCCGCAACCACCGGCGTCTGTCAGTAGGGGGCGCTGCCAAACTGCTCGCCTACATGCTGCATCCATTCAAAGGCACCGAGCTGTGTGTGGCGCTCACACTGTGCGGCTGGGATGGGGGGCGCGGGGGGGCGTCCCCGCCTCTGGAAGACATGTGGGTGTTGGAGGAGAAAGCGGCAGGCTGGGGAGGAGAAGAAGGACGTGGATCTAAGGGGAGGAAGGAGACCAGGGAGTGTGCAGGACAAGCCTGTGAGAGGGTGGGAGAGGGGGAGGCTGCAGGAGAAGGGAGGACGGAGGCAGATGAGGAGCAAACTGCACTGGGGCAAGAGGCCAGTGAAGCAGAGGAGGAGCCGGGTGCAAAGGCAGAGCGAACGGAGAGTGGAAGAGAGGAAGATGCAACACACAGTAGATGTGTAGAGGATGTCGGCCTCAGCCAAGCCTCAGCGGCAGAGAGCAGCAGAGCAGGAGCTACAGCAGCAGAGCAGGAAGTCAGACAGGAGCCATGGGCTGGCGGGCCGAGGCTGTACTATGTGTGCAGTGATGGAACCTGCCTGCAGGGGGAGCTGTTCTCGGTGGGCTCCGGTTCCCCGTACGCCTACTCCGTGCTGGACTGCGGGCTGCGGTGGGGGCTCAGCTTATCCGAGGCCGTCTCGCTCGCCCGGGAGGCAGTGTACAGGGCCACCCACAGGGATGCCTACTCCGGGAACTGCGTGGACGTCTTCTACATCAACTCCCAAGGATGGAGGTGCAGAGAGAGGGAAGACCTCAGGGAGGAGTACTACAGGGAGAGGGAGAAGAGGAAGATGAGGCAGGGAGAGCAGGAAAAGTGCGGACTGAAAGACAAGTGAGGCAGGAAGGCTGGAGGCAGGGTTAGCCCTGTGTAAATATAAATTATTCTAGCAGAGAGTATATATCTGATGAGGTGTAAGTAAATTGTCATTCCTCCACTCTGTTGTGATTTAAAGGTTTGTCATTTAACCATCCCTGTAAAACGTATACTGGGCTTTTTCAATGGGCGGCAGAAAAGTCACAGATTGCGGTCTTATATTTATTTATGAGAAATGGAATTGCATTATACCAAAATAGTAATTTTGTATAAAACTGGCTTGATTGTTATATTTTTTATTTGCAATTATCAAGGATTTTTTCATAGCCTCTATCACAGATTAGAGGTTATTTAAAAACATATTTACGGATGAAGGACATTATTGCAGCTCTACCGCTTGAAAGTCATCCGCATCAGTAGATGGCGCTCCAACGCAATTGTTAGTGTCGTTATGTTGCCGATTCGCTTTGTTGCGACAGACTCGTCGGTAAAAAAAACCGGAAGTGAGTTATTTGTCAACTAATCGTTACAAAGATGGCGCTGGCAAGTGTCTTAAGGGGTGAGTGTGCAGATTTCTCCGGTCGCTCTGACCGGCCCTTTGCGTTCGGATGCGGCTTGGATCGGACCGAGCTGGGATTCGCGTCCGAAGCGGGAGACGGGCCCAGCTTCGCTGTAAAATCTGGCCTTTACCCTGAGACCGAGGAGGGCCCCGAGAGGAAGATTGAGTTTCTCCATGGCACCACTACACTGGCTTTCAAAGTAAGTCCACGTTGTCGAACAATTATTATATTATTACGATAATACTTTTTGTACATTTGCTATCGAATGGGAACAATCTGTGACAAATAACTTTAAAGGCCACCGTTTCACAAGAAGTTTAAGTTCGTCTGTCACCGCAGAAGCAGTTCATGTTGCGGTCTTATATTTATTTATGAGAAATGGAATTGCATTATACCAAAATAGTAATTTTGTATAATACTGGCTTGAATGTTATATATTAGAAATGTTGCCCTGAAGTAATATAACTTACAGGGCGGACATGTTCAAAATTTGAAGATGCTGTGCTCACGTTCTGGGTCGGCTTCGAAGTTGTGCTTTAAATTGTTAGTTTGTGAAGATTGTTTTTGTGTCCCTAGAGATCTACGAAGTGAATTACACGTGAATTAATATTCCATGTACCCCCAGAGCTCTAATTTGATTCGGAAAGTCTGCTCATCCAACATCTATCACAGGGGTGAGAACCTGGTCCATGGAGGGTCAGTGCAGGTGCAGGTTTTTGGGATGACTTTCCAATCAGCCAATAATAAAACAGTGGTTCTCAACTCCAGTCCTGGGGACCCACTGTTATAGGCCGACTGAGAGGCCACCCCAAAAACCCGCACCCACACCGGCCCTCCATGGAACAGGTTGCCCACCCGATCTAGCAGCATACTCTGGTCCAGGTAGCTAAGGGGGCTGGAGCCTGTCTCAGACCGTGACTTGGATTTAAGTTCATCTCTAGAGCTGTATCAAAGCTCAATTAATCGATACATTACGATTCCGTTTGTCGTTTTTTTCATTTTTTCGAACCTTTGTCTAGATTTATTAATTTATTGCACTACCGTTTAACATCGGCAGATGGCAGTGTCGACTTTTTTTTACAGCTTCTTTTTTTCAGACCCCTGC
Organism: Hyperopisus bebe; assembly: GCA_026777045.1. Classification (NCBI taxonomy): domain Eukaryota; kingdom Metazoa; phylum Chordata; class Actinopteri; order Osteoglossiformes; family Mormyridae; genus Hyperopisus; species Hyperopisus bebe. The sequence continues at coordinate 1,540,179 of JAODJW010000081.1, read as the reverse complement.
CTTAGACCATCTCTTCTGATGAATTTGCTGTAGCTATTTGAATTGAACAGTAAGGGAGTATTTTTTTTTTGTTTATTACAATTCTGCTACTTTTCATTCCGTTGCTTTAACTTGTTATATCTCAGTTTTTTTGTACTCTGCACTGGGACCCAAAGAATCGCACCTCGTTCCTTTACTTTGCACGGCGTGTTGATGTATAGGAATGACAATGAAACCTTTGAAACGGAAACTGAACTACACATACCTGATTTCGATGTTGGGGAAATACACTAGGCAAAGCCTGAAGGCATACAAAAGCTTTGGTCCTTGATCATATGTGAAGGTGGAATTTGTTGGTGAAATTAGTGGCGAAGACACCAGTGGATATTCTGCCTGTATGTGGACAGGTTTGTAAATATATTTTTATTATTACAACTTTTATTTGGCCAGATATGTCAGCCATCAGTCCATGTTTTGGAGCCTGGATTCCATTTCTTTCTGTGGATTGCAATGATCCATTTGCTTCTTCTCCTTAGTTTTCAGCAGTCTGTGAAAGCTCTGATTTGTCATTAAATTGATTAGTACAGTCAGTCACATGACAGCTCTTTCCTATTTTAGATGTGTTGGCATCCAAGCTTAACGCTAACGCTGCCACTCAATCCTTTTGCCACTCAATCCTTTTGCCACTCAATCCTTTTGCCACTCAATCCTTTTGCCACTCAATCCTTTTGCCACTCACTGGGTGTAACCACGGCAACTTCCCCCTATTTGTGACATCATGTGAATAGCCTCTGTAGGAAACCAGGCAAAGCATGGCCTTGTTATCCCAAATAGACCATCAGGGATTCCACACCGCGGATGCGCTTAGCTTGAGCCTGACTCGCCAACTGTGGTACATGGTTGCGCGCGGCTAAATGCTCCATTTTCAGTTCCAGCACGGCGTGATCGTGGCGGTGGACTCGCGGGCCACGGCGGGCTCCTACATCGCCTCGCAGACGGTGAAGAAGGTGATCGAGATCAACCCGTACCTGCTGGGCACCATGGCGGGCGGCGCGGCAGACTGCAGCTTCTGGGAGCGGCTGCTGGCGCGGCAGTGCCGCGTGTATGAGCTACGCAACAAGGAGCGCATCTCGGTGGCGGCCGCGTCCAAGCTGCTGGCCAACATGGTGTACCAGTACAAGGGCATGGGGCTCAGCATGGGCACCATGGTGTGCGGCTGGGACAAGAGGGGCCCAGGTAAGCCTCAAGGGCTCCTCCGATCCTGACCTTTTACCCGCCTGGGGGCGGGGCCTCAAGAGCTCTGACCAATAGAAAGGAGAATCCGCAGGTGAAGACGAGTTCTAACTGGCGAACTTAAAAATCTGAGAGCCGATTTGCTTAAGTCCGAACCTCGGAGCCCAGGTTGTGGAGTTGTCGTGTAAGCTTTACACGGTGACAGTGTCCACTGCAGGAGGATGGTAACGCAAACTTAGCCATTTCTTTTTCGAGTTTACAGTTAAGTAGGGATTTCTGTGTCTCTGAAAGAGGTCTACCTGTGCTGTCTTATGGTGAGGTCTGGAGACCCCAGTGGAAACAGCCAAATGCTTTCCTCTATAATTATATAACAGGGATTAAATTATATTTTCAGTGAATATCTGTTTCCCATTAAAATGAGCTTTCAGCCTTCAGTATTTCACTACACACACACACACAGCTACTGATTGCTTAAGTGCAATTAGCCTGTGTAATTAATGTATGATTAGCATCTGTTAGACTTGCATTAGTAAACACTTTTACATATGGATAATATGACTGCAAATAGAACTGTTACTGGTTTGTAAAATGTTCTTTTTTTGGCTTTAAAAAACAGAGGAGGATAATTGTAACCTGGCTACCTGTTAAGTAAATGAAATGGATGATATTTTAGAGCAGGGGTCTCAAACTCCATTCCTGGGGGGCCGGAGCCCTGCACATTTTTGGGTTTCTCCTCATTTAACACACCAGATTCAACTCCTTATGCTAATTACCACACAGCTCTTGAGCTGAATCATTTGTGATGGAACCTAAGCTACACAGGAAAGACCTAAGCTACACGGGGCTGGAATTTGAGACCCCTGCCTTAGACCATCCCTTCTGCTTAATTTGCTTTAGCTATTTGAATTGAAGAGTAAAGGCGCACTGGCTGACCTTTGCCACTAGGGGGAGGTGGCATACAGTGCTTTATGAAGCAGAGAGGCAGCTATACATCACACGCTGTGTGTTTAAGGACTAGCGCACAATGACACAGTAATGGAAAATCGATGGCGGCGGCTGCTTGGCAAGGGGAGGGGGCAATGTGATTGAGGAAGGCTTCAGGACAAGTAGGTCAGCTGGAAACACAATCGATGGGGTATTTATGATTTCAGCAGAACATGTGGTGTGATTTCTGTCACTGGAGGTGGTGGCCAGATGTGCGATGATGTCCTGCAGCGCGTAGAGACCAGAGCAGTGAAAGAGAGCCTTTAAGTTTACTCACTTGGTCAGCGCCAGCGGTCATATTAAACCACTAGTATGAGTCACATGGGCTGGATCAATCACTGTTGCCCAACTGGCTGATTCGATTGAAGTCAAGTCAAGTTATTCTTGTGTTCGAGCATCTAAAGAATAAATTTAATCACGTTTAATCAAGGGGGAAAGTATTTATAATATTAACAGATTACTGACACACTGATGGGTGAGGAAACTCAATGCTGTTTTCTGGCCAGTATGTGCCTGTAGCTGTTAGCAGTAAAAGCACCAGCATTTTTCCGATCTCCTTTAATGGCGTACCACACCTTTTGTTTTTGGTAATGGGCACTGCGTTGGCATGCCGTTCACCCACCAAGAGAACAATGGGATAGTCAGCGTTCCTCAAAGCAGCAGAATCACTATCACCCCAAAAAAGCCATAAAGCCCATAATACAGCCGTGTTTATGTTGTATGTTTGATTTAACTATTAGTTGCAATAGATTAATCTTGAGAAATTAATCTTAATCCACCACCGGTAATAGAATAAAAGCCTTGCCTTTAACATAAATACCAAAAGAACTGATCACTTTAATCACCATTACAGTTGGGTATGGGTGGTTTTAATTCGAAAAGATTTAAAATGTGACTTAGGTGATGTTTTCTCATTCATTCTATATTTGTCAGAGTAACAACACTGATGGTATGAAAAGCTGCTTCAGCCGAAAACCGTGCATTTTACGGTTCGTTTCAAATAAAACGCAGGGTTGCCAACTTTGGTCTGGTGGCCGGAGTGAGATTTTCAGTTCGAGACAAGTCTGCACACACATGCACATGCATCTCCATATATGTAATGATTGTATTAACTTGGGTGTGCAAACTACCCCAACATTTCTCATGTAGCTAATTTTGGGTTTATAATTGAATTATATGCACCGTAAGATTTCTTGTGTGAGGTGAGTCTGAAAGCGTGTCATGCTTGAGAGTTGGGAACCCTGAAAAAGTACATTTTTATATTGTTTCATCTGAGGCGATTTTGTATGAAAAATAACATTATTTCATACAGTTGATAAAAAGTAACAATAAACGTATGTTTATCCAACGTTTAACAAAAGTCGTATTGCGTTACAAAACTTTTCAGCTTCACGATTTCTGGGCAGAGCAGCTGCTCTGTTAGGAACATTTCAGCTTTTTGGTTGAGGGTGTTAGATTTGCTGCTATTATTAACGCTAACCAGCACATTAGCGCAAACAAAAGGGCTGCATACACTGAGTATGTCTTGCTTGGTGATTAAAGGAGCTTGACTTTCATTGGTGTGGGAGACAGTGATTCTAGTGTTAGTGGTGGTCTTTAAGATTATACTTTTGCTTCCTTGTTTGGTTCTGTCTGTCACCTGGATCACACGCTCCGAATGGTCGGTGTTTGTGTGCTGCACAACAGCCATAACGTCAACAGCTACCACGGCTGTGTTGTATTTGGTAGGGTTATCCTAACTCCGGCATGGCCAGAACAGAGGGCGGGGGGGGGGGGGGTTTCTCATCTTAAAACAGAGGCTC